>CAJNDT010001180.1:600130-1067246 GCA_905221615.1 Symbiodinium sp. CCMP2592
TTCATACTCAGACTCTCTCAGCACAGTCGCAACCCCAACACATCCAACAGAACTCAGAAGTGCTCGGTCTTCAGAAGTCTCAGCACTCACAGTTTTGCTTCTGCAGCAAGCAATGCTCTTCTGGAGGCACTACTCTGACAGCGACGAGGCCTTCTCCAAAACACTCACAACTTTGATCATGACTTGTTGGTTTGCCTGCACCACAAACAAATAACCTGTTGCTGTGCGAAAGGCAGGCAGAAGTCCACATGAGCAGACATCGGCACTGAAAAACTTGAGAAGAGTCAGTCGACGAAGCCTGACCCACCTGGCACTCTGCCTTCGTCACTGTCCTGTCCTGTAAATTAAATTGATGTTGGAATTTGCCACTCACTGAATGGTCCAATTCTGGGCACTCTGCCTTTGGCACTCTGCCTTTTAAGGCACTCTGCCCTTCTTTTTTCTCACGATTCGCCGTCCATCATCAGGATGTTTTCTTGCACAATAGCAGGCTCGAACTCGTTGTAATCCTCCTCATCGTCCACACGCTCTTCATTCCATGCCTCCGGATCATCTTCGTCGTAACCGAATCTCACCATGGTCGTGGTCCACAAGAGTTGCTCACCTTCGCGGACTTCCCCTTCCCACAGCGTCAAATTCTCATCCCCCCGCGCCCAGCCCTGATGACAGGCATAGAGCCATCTTCTCTCCGTCATCACTTGCATGCCTGCACCGGTGAGCTCCAGCTTCAGGTAAAGTGGCGGTGCCTGTTTATCGATCCTGAACTGAGATCATGTTGAAGTTGCTACTTGATTCTAGTCAGTTTTAATTATTACGATCCGTAGATATAAGATAATAAATAAATGTAGCGTCGAAGCATGGCTTGCATCTGAGTGGCCATCTAATGCTGTCTGGCCACCATTGGTAGCGTTCAAGGGCCAACTGGGCCGTGGGGCGCAAGGACCAGTGCGGATGGTTTTTGGTCTCCGAGGAACCGGGTTGCGCCCAAGCGCTGATGCCGTTCCCTTTCAAGAAGTCCCAGCGAATCTGCAGGGAGACATCCAGTCAAGCAGTAAGAAACAGTCACAATCAACACATGCTATGATTATCATCAAACACACTGCCCACTGCCTGCCAAACGTCCTCCACGCACATGAAGTATGTGTGAAGGGTCTGGTTGGGGTCTTGCATCGGGGTCTTGCCCTTCTTTCCCTTGCCCTTGCCAAGATCGCCCTTGCTCGCGCTGGCACTCTGCCCTGTGGCACTCTGCCCTGTGGCAGTCTGCCCTGGCTTTCCTGCTCCCTTCCCGACCTGACTTGTTCTTTGGGCTTGAGCGTTGTTCAATGAGTTGGTCAGCTGCCAATTTGAAAACTCTTGCAGCTGAGTGCGGTGGCGGCCTGCCCCTGTGTTTTCCATGGCGGATAATGACTTGCCCACTGCACAATTGGGACAAGGGCACTCTGCCTTACCTGAACCAGACTGCTGCAACAGCACAAGTAGGCAAAAATGAGCACTCATTACAATCACCGGAGACTGACTGTTAAAGTCACATTTGCACCCACTGAGTCGCCGGCTGGATTCACTCATCCAATCGCCCCAGCGGCCCTGATCACCATGTCGGCACAACCGACAAAGGAACTGACAGTTTCCACAACCGAGACGGGCATGATCTCACTTTCTTTTTAAGCTCAGTCAGTAACACCGGCAGCCAGGTTTAAACGCACGAATTAAGCTGTGACTGCCAGCTGAAAGTGGGAATGTAACTATTAGCCTTTTCAAGGTAAGGACTGTGTTTCACTTCCAGCCAGCAGTCCAGTGTCGGGTCCAGGACTCTCTGGCTGGGCCAGTGTCGGGACACAAATTTCGACGGCTCAGAATCATTCATTGGAGCAGAACTGTTTGACCATGGACTTCGGGTTCAGTGTCGATGATCAACTGTACGTGTGCAGCTCATCCTGCATTTCCAGCAGTGCTTCAATCATGTACTCACGATCCCGGAATGGAGCATAGTAGGCTCGGTGGTTGATCCACCTGACAATGGCTTGTTCCATGGTCATCGAGGCAAAGGCCATGACTAGGACACAATAAGCAGCACAGGTCCTGTTAATGCCACCGTAGCAATGGACAAGCACACGAATTGGCCTCTTCTTGCCTCCACGCTTCCGACCACCTCCCTGAAGCTTCATCGCCTCCAACAAAGCAAGAGCATTACCGAGCTCACCAGGGAATGTCTCATCGGCCACCTTCAAGGCACTCTGCCTTCCATCGGCACTCTGCCTTCCTTCAGCGGCTCTTCCGAACAGGCTGCCCATGTCACTTCCCTTGCTGAAGCCCTTGTCATAGGAGCAGCCATAGCCAAATGAGCCCTTCGTCGATGCCTTCTGGCTTTGCATGTGATTGGAAACCTGACAGGGGCCGCTGTAGCCCTTGCTGATTGTCTTGCCCTTGCCCCTGCCGCCATTGGCCTTGCCCATCATTTTGCCCTTGATGGCACTCTGCCTTTGACTCTGGCTGAACTCCTCTGCTGAGCGCTGCCAGCACATCATAATCTTTCTGAAATCTGAAATGAGGCGGCGCCAAATGGTCTTGAACTCATGACTTCTTTGTTCAGCATCAAAGTCATTGGCATGTGTTTGATCCCAGCCACCATACCGAAGATGTGCAGTGCCAAACGGTCCACAATTCGCCAAATACTGATACCAGTCCCATGGCTCAAAATTCCGAGGTCTGTCATCTGCATTCATAGAGATGACAATGTCAGGCTTGACCCGGAGCTGGTCATATCGGATCGGGCAACCAATACTGCCAACAAACAGTTGCCACTGGGGATGGTCGTAAATCAAAACATCATCCATGGGCCACGTCTCGACATCATGCTGGCATGGCCGAGGTGGCGGGATCGACCCAGGCAGCACATCTGTCTGGCCGGTCCATGCTTTGTACAACTTCATATCCATATCTCCGAAATCTGAGATGGCCTCAACTGCCAATTTGATTCGTTGATCCAATTGTGCAGCCCTTTGGATCTTTCGGAGCCCGGTGGTATAGTCGGCAGCTGATCTGCCACAGTGTAAACAATTCCACCGAAGTTGTTGCACGGCTTCGTTCCAGTAATCACTGCCAAGGTCAATGTGATTGGCCTGATTCTGATGGTCAGCAGCAGAAGTCTGGCACTCTGCCTCGGAACTCCCTGAGCACCTTGAAACGGTCGTCGGCATCACTGCTTTCATCGAGCACCCAATTGTCCAACGATTAAAACATTAACAGTGACTAATGCATCACTATACAGTACATTAACCAATGATATGTAACATTGTGTTACTACTGTTACATCAGTATGAATGAATCACTTGATTATCTGGCCGGCAGATGTCGATCATGTATGGTGCAAGGCAACTCACTGACAGACTATGCAGGCAGGCAGGCAGGCAGCCAGCCTCGGAGACAGCAGGGTCCTGAGGACGTCACTGCCACCCGGCACTGTGTAGTCAGCATGTCATGCTGGGTAACCTTTTGGAATCCAAGTTGCGCACACTACCGCTGAGGTCTCCAATCGGACAGTCTAGCTCTGCTGGCTAGATCGTCGAATTCAAAATCCTCTAAGCACACGCAAACCCGGCACTCTGCCTTCCCCAACATCCGTAATGCGGTCTCGGAGGCTGTACAAACACGATGAATCACTGATTCATCATTGACGACAGAGCTTCGTCTCGCACGTCATTGTAATATAAAATTCCTGGCACTCTGCCTTCACTGTAATCCTGCATAAATCTCGGAAAGAGTACGTGCAGGATCATATCATTGATATGCCAGTCTACTTGCAAGACATGCCCACGCTCTTCAGAATTCAGAAAGAACCACAATGTCGAAAAGGACTCCTCTAGCAGCGCGTCGAAATAAATCACATAATCATCGTAGTCACTGTCCATGATCGAGGCCACAGTGCTTGCACGCTCATCGGCAACCAGAATCCAGTCCGAGTCCAGAGACTCACTGTCACTGCACGACATCGACGACATCTGCCGGCTTGCAGGGGGGCCTACTACGACTTAGACTAGAGACAGAGCAGGTCGTCGGCATCACTGCTTTCATCGAGCACACAATTGTCCAACGATTAAAACATTAACAGTGACTAATGCATCACTATATAGTACATTAATCAATGATATGTAACATTTTGTTACTACTGTTACATCAGTATGCATGAATCGCTTGATTCTCTGGCCGGCAGATGTCGATCATGTATGGTGCAAGTCAACTCACTGACAGACTATGCAGGCAGGCAGCCAGCCTCGGAGACAGCAGGGTCCTGAGGACATCACTGCCACCCGGCACTGTGTAGTCAGCATGTCATGCTGGGTAACCGTTTTGAATCCAAGTTGCGCACACTACCGCTGAGGTCTCAAATCGGACAGTCTAGCTCTGCTGGCTAGATCGTCGAATTCAAAATCCCCTAAACACACGCAAACCCGGCACTCTGCCTTCCCCAAGATCCGTGATACTGTCGCGGAGGCTGTACAAACACGACAAATCATTGATTCAGTGACGACAGCCATTCGTCTGTCACATTGAAATATAAAATTCCTGGCACTCTGCCTTGCCTAAAATCCCGCAAAAGTCTCGGAAACAGTACGAACATGATCTGTTCATTGATATGGAAGGCTGCTCGAAAGACTTGCCCACGCTCTTTAGAATCCAGAAACATCCACAATGTCGAAAAGGACTCCTCTAGCATCTCGTCGAACGGAATCACATAATCATCGTCGTCAGCACTGTCCGCGACCGAGCCCGCAGTACTTGCACCCTCATCGTCAACCAGAACCCAGTCCGAGCCCACAGACTCACTGTCACTCCACGACATCGACGACATCTGCCGGCTTGCAGGGGGGCCTACTACGACTTAGACTAGAGACAGAGCAGCTGTAACACGACTATAGTAGATTACGCAGGGCAACAGCGAGCACAACTGCTGCAGCGGCAAGTTGCGATACATGACACGCTCACTGACTATGCAAGGCAGCTTGTCCTCTGCGATGGCAGCATGTCCTCGGGATCCTCGTCATGAGCCTCGGTGCCAGGACTGTACCATAATAATGGAAGTAGCTGAAGCAAGCTGATGCTGAGATCCCAGCAGTTGGCATCCACTTCTCGATGGGCTGGAAGCCGATGAAGACCGATGGGAGAGAAGGAAATGGAAGAGAAGGCGTTCACTAGGCTTGGATTCAAACCGAACACTTAGACCTGGCCAACGGTGTGGGGAGCAACCCCGATGGGGCAGGGACTTAAGTAAGGCAACCTCGAGAGGCTCGACTGGCACTCTGCCTCTGTCGATCCAAGTCGCAAGGCTCCCTAACTAACGTGACAAGCATGGATGGCCTCCCCTCCTGGTTGGGAGAAAAATAAAAAAGCCACAACCACTGGACCACCCCACCCGGCACTTTAGCCCATGTGCCCGGGTGTCATATGCCACTGCCCTGGCACGTTGGCCCCAAGGCGGTCCAGGTACCATCGACAACACCTGACACCCGGCCAACGGTGTCCACGAACCGAGATGGGCAGTCGATCCGTGTGGGTAAGGTGGCACTCTGCCTCTGTCGATCCAAGTCGCAAGGCTCCCTAACTAACGTGACAAGCATGGATGGCCTCCCCTCCTGGTTGGGAGAACAAATCAAGCCGCAACCACTGGACCACCCCACCCGGCACTTTAGCCCATGTGCCCGGGTGTCATATGCCACTGCCCTGGCACGTTGGCCCCAAGGCGGTCCAGGTACCATCGACTCAGCACCTGACACCCGGCCAACGGTGTCCACGAACCGAGATGGGCAGTCGATCCGTGTGGGTAAGGGCAAGGTCTCAAGGCAAGTCAACATGTCACTACGGCCTCCCTTCTTTGTTCAATCACAACCCAAAACTATTTAAAAAGATTAAATTTTAAAAATTATTAACTTCAACAACAAATAAACAACAATTTTGTAGACATACAGCAGCAGGAAACCAGGTAGAACAACAGGAAGCCAATTGACTCACTCAGAAACAAAATTCACAAACATGTATTTTTTACACCAAAAATAAAATAAAAGAATTTTAACAACTGTAAAACACAAAAAAACCTATTTAAAAAACTTTTAAATACAAAACAATACTTTTAAATACAAAAAAACACTTTTAAACACAAATAAAGCCAACCACATACAAAAATGAGATTTTGGGTTCCTTTCATATAAGCCTTGTTGATCTAAACCCTGTGGTTCTGGTTCGGCGCAAAGGGTTAAGGATTAACCGAACCCTAAGCCCTGACCATAGAACCCTGAAAGTAAGCCTCTGTGACAGGCCCCTTGAACCCTAAACCAAACCCTACTCTAACTGCTAAGGCCCCTATATCATAGAACCCTGAAAGTACTCTAAATGATAAGGCCCCTTCCCCGAACCCTAAATCCATTAAAACCCTACACCATAGAACCCTGAAGGTAAGTCTCCGTGACAAGCCAGGGATCGGTCGAGAGGATGGCCTGGCGGCGATCGTAGACGCCCACCTGATCCTCGGCTTACTTTGGGGTTTATAGGGGTTTAGGGTTTAGGGGTTTAGGGTTTAAGGGGGGGGGCATTAATAACTAGAATAGGGTTGCTACAAGGGATCTATAGTAGGGTTCTCTAATACGGGGGCCCATTATACTATAACTATAAGAAGGAACCGTCAAAATAGTATAGGTAGTCATGAAGGCGCCTATATCACATTCCTGGTACAGGCTCAGGGCTTGGGTTCTCAATTTCCTGCAAGTTTGGGTTTAGGGTTTGGGCTCTAGGGTGGTTCCGAACTCATGGCAGCAGGGAATCTAGACAGAATTGGGAGTGCGAGCAGTCGTGCACGTGTACGCGGACAGATCCTTCTGTTGAGGCTGAGGTCTCAATGCTTCTCGCCCTGCCACGTTGCCTGCCTACGGCTTTTTGCATAAGATTGTCCTGAAAGCCTGAGCCTTTCCCGCTGCCTTCCTCCGGGAGTTCCCGAAAACAAGGGACCGTAATATAGCACCCTAAATAGTAGGATCATTTATTTTTGGACCGCAAAATAATTAAGTTACCCCTAATTATCGGAAACTCCCATCTGAAAGCCGAGACTGGAAGGGCTAGAAATGGTGAACCCTGAAGAATGGGACGGCTGCCACAAGAACGACACTCCAAGCTTACGACCAACCTGGAAGGCCCTAGCCTAAACAACCTGAAACCCTTCTTCTTGAGGGTTTAGGGTTTAGGGTTTAGGGTTTAGGGGTTTAGGGTTTAGGGTTTACGCTCTCACAACTCGGACACAGCCAGGCGAGGTTCTTAGGTGCGGAGTCGGTGTGAAAAGAATTCAGGCGCGATTCTCACTTGTGCCAGTTCACCACGAAGGACACAAAAGCACATTATAGGCTAAAACGCCACAAACAAGGGCAAACTGGTACGAGAATCTACGACAGTTGCCCAGTATTCCCCAATCACCACAAGGATAAGGTTGAACACAGACTACACACGCATAAGTTCAAAGCTACAGCACCAGGAACCATCGGGTCAACTGTCCAGAGTGTACTCTGGTCTTCGACTGTCATCCAGTTTCTGACAGCAACAAGTTAAAAGGCTACATTGAACACATTGACACAACAACGTATAGACTTGACAATGCAGAACACTGGAGGACGTCGTGCAAACTACCATCATCGGTTCTAGGTCTAGATACTTCACGGGTGTACTCGTTGGGCTACTTTGAGCATGAGGGTGCAAAGCAAAATCCACTCCAGGCCTTTCTAGAAATAAATGGATAACCGGGGGCCTTTCGTGGATTCCCACAGAGCACCGAACTAGTTGTAGTGAAACTTGCGGTCTCTCATCCTCATTGTGTCCCTTGCAAGACGACTCAGCGGTGCACACAGTAGGCCTGTATGCTTCGCAGGAATTCACTCGAGGCACAAGGTTCAGATCTGGAACTGCCCATTGGCGACTGTCAGGTCTCAAGGCGCTCACGCCCATGGCACTTTTGTCACGCACTGGCCCCTCAACCTCCAGCTAGGGACTCGCGGTGTGCTTGCATTTCCCAAGCCAATACGAAAAGCCAAGCAGTGTTCGCAACATAGCCACATGAAGGCAAAGTGCCCTCGATGACATTAGTCACAATGCAGTGCAGAGCGGTGCAGTACTTCTTGTTATTGCAATGCACGACGTGATCAACATCGGTCAGCACGTGTCCGGGCACGCATGGAAACAAGAGATTCAGCATTCGCTTCAGAAGAATAGTAAGATCACAGAAAAGCCACAAGCCCAGGCCAGTGTAGTGCAAAGTAGCATGATGAACATTGTACCACGATCTGCCCAGTTTGCTTTTGTGCAGCTTCCGGGTTGATGTATTCCCGTCGAAGGTCAGCTCATATCTGGAAATGCCATGGCTCTCCGCGCGGGGCGGGGGATAGTGGTTTGATTATCAAAAGAGGGAAAGGTACTACAAAACAAACCATATCACACAATACAAGTGAAAACCGTACCCCAGAGGCAACGACAGCGCTCCCTACCGCGGACGACAGAGACAGAGGGGCCTGACAGACGGGTCCTGGCAAGTGCATCAATTCAGCAGAGGAGCACACAGCAAACACCACCCCAACACCCATACATCATCGGAAGGAGCAGTCCAGCAGCATGCATGGTCATGCATCAAAAGGTCATATCATGCATCATGCATTAAATTAACAGTCCAGCAGTGGTAGCAAGGAAAAGGCAGTGCAAGGGGGAAGTGTGCAGGCAGTGCAGCGCGCAAATGGTGGCTCGCAAGCAAGTGTATTACACACTGGGCACGCAAGAGTCATCTCACCTGCTTCAGGAGGTCTCTGAAGGCTGGGAGTCCTCAACTGGGATCGGGCTTCCCAGGTAGGCTTGCCTTTCTTTGTTGAGGGCGAGGGCTTCAAGGATCCCAAGTTGCCTGAGGTTAGGCTGTGTGAAACAATCCAGCAGAGAAGAAGATACGTCAGTACCTTCGTAGAGGAAAAACCAAGATCACAGGATCGAGAATGCGGAAGTACTCACATCTCGCTTTCGGATGCTCCTTCACCCTCCATTGCCTGGACAAGTGCCGGAAGGTGATTCGAGGTCAGAGATCTCATCGTCACCTTGTATCCTCTTTTTCCCTCTACCACTGTTCTGAGGAAGCCGACGTCGTCTAAGACCGTTGGCCTGTCTCTTTTGAAATAGGTGAAGGAGACTCCGAAACAAAACACAAGAAGTTCTCGGTTTTCCTTGTTGTCAATTGCAGCAGTAAGGGACGTCTCTCCGTCTATCATATTCGCTATGTTCGCTTCCTCAGAATTGTAGTAATAAGAGAAAAGAGTCGTGGCTCCATCGAGGATCTCCTGTTCGTCTTCCCCGATCTTACTGTTTTGATCGCTTTTCTCAATCGTCGAAGGAAGCGCAGGGTTTCCCGGGAGATCTCCATCTGTCGAATTCGCCTTTCTGTCTTTTAAGAGTATCACCGTAGCGAGAAACCAGTCTTCAGTAGAAATGAGGTAGGCCAGGACGTCCTGAGGTGTCATTTGAGATAGCGCCTCTGCTCTGTCGCCCGGAGAAAGTGTATGGGTTTCTCGGATTGTTCTCAGAATCGAGAACCTCATGAGGGCCATGTACTTTCCTTCGGTGAAGCGGTTTCTCCAGTCTGAAGTTACCTCCATCAAAGCTCTCACCAGGTTGGCCAATCCTGTGTCAATCCTTTGTCCGCTCACTCCTTTGAGCGTTTGAGAAGGTTTGGAAGAAGACCCTCCACCTCCTTTACCCTTTGACGAATCTCCTTTTGAACTTTCTTTTGCTTTTACCTTCTTTTCTTCTAGAGGCGTCGTCTCTGAACTCGGTTCGCCAGGAATTCCAGACATTCTGACTCTCGTGAATCTTTTCTCAGAAACCTTCTTCAGTGAATACTCCTCTCTCGTGGGATCTTCTTGAGCCAAAATGGCTACGGGTTTAGGGTTTAGGGTTTAGGGTTTAGGGTTTAGGGCTCATCCTTCGAGTTAAAAAGCGCCATTCAGCATACTGCAGCGTAGGCATACTGAGATTATAGGGACTACACTATGCAGAGCAACATATTCAGAGCGGCATGATTCACAATTAACTGTGCTGCGAGCCCACAGAATGTCGCCACGGCGCGGCCGAGTCGCCTCTGTTCGTCATCTGCACAAAACCTGCTGGGCTTCAAGTGCAGAGTTGAATCGGCTCCTGTTGTTGTCGGCCAATTGGAACGACAAGCAGTTTAGCCTATAATTAACCCTAAACCCTCAACTCTAAAGCTGCAGTCCTAAACTCCAAAGCACAAACACACAAACACACACAAACACACACAGACACACACACTCACACAGACACACACACAGGCACACACACACACACAGGCACACACACACACACAGACACACACAGAGACACACACAGACACACAGACACACACACAGACACACAGACACACAGACACACAGACACACAGACACACAGACACACAAACACACAGACACACAGACACACACACACACAGACACACAAACACACAGACACACAGACACACACACACACACCTAGGTCCAACGCAAGCCTGAACCAGAGACCCTACCATATCCCAAACCTCCCCGCGGGGGACTGCGGGGGGGACTGAGCCTGAGGGCGGTTCAGCTCGCAGCGCGTAGGCCGAGGTTTCGTGCGCATCAATACTTTCAGAGATCAGGAAATGGCCATAATGTTGTAGAAATGTTGAAAACATGGTTTCTGCACTTTTGTAGTAAATTGAAAATAGCACTCGCGATCGTACCGAAAGTAACACGCCTGTCACACGAAACAGGGTTTAACATAGGATTGATAATCTACTGAAGCAACGAATTCTGTGACATGACATGCCCTGATACGATGTGATAGATCATGACATGAAACGAGATGTGCTGATAATGGCATGTCCCACGACGAGGTGCTTTGGCAGATTCTACATCTTGCGTTAAGTCGTGTTACGCGTGACAGACGTGGTACTTCCGGTATGATCGCCAGCGCTACTTATTTTCAATCTGGTACTACTTGCTGCTTAAGAGCATCATCATACTGCATCTTGAAATACAGAGCGTCATCACCCCGCCCCCCCACCCATCCACACACCCAGAAGAAGAAGAAGAAGCAATAACAAGGCACAGAAATCTCCCCCGATGCCCCAACCTTATTCCTAAACCCTGATCCCTAATCCCCAAACCTACACCCTTTTTCATCGGGCCTTTACCACCGCCCCTAAACCTTGATCCCAACCGACACCCCCAACCTCTCAACCCTCTAAACCAAAAGCACCCTAACCCTTTTTGCTTTCAGGCCTCTTCGAACTGCAGGGTACCACAAGAAACCCTGCACCCCTAAACACCTAAACCCTGAACCCCTAAAGCCTGAACCCCTATACGCCTACACCCTAGACCCTAAACCCTACTAAGCCCTAAACACTCCAAAACCTCTCCACCCCGAGAGTATCAGAGCTGCAGTGCCTCGCCGTGCGCCCAAGGCCACCCGCAGCAGAGAAATCCGGTGGCACCTGAGGAACTATAAAAGGAACCATAACAGGCTTCCTTGAAAGGGATTTATGTCTTTTGTGGAGTTTCTACAAGGGAACTATAATAAGGGCTCGTTTCTGGGGAAACATAAGGGTCCGGGCTCCGACTGCCAAGGGCTTTGTGGGTTTAAGGCTTTGGGTTTAGGGCTTCGGAATTCCAGTTTCAAGTTCAGGGTGTGAGGCTCGAGGCTTCGGGAGTAGAGTTGGGGGTTCAGGGTTTAGCGAAGTTTAGGGTTCACAGGGATTTGGGGTTTAGAGGCTAGGATTGGAGTTTGAGGTTCAGGGTTAAGGATAGAAGGCAAAGAACCCACTAACCGTCGTTTGAGGGCAATCATCTGCAGATAGCCAATCAGAAGCGCTGTGTCGCTACGTGCGCCAATGCCTCCACCCCGCAACCCATCTCACGACACCTGCAACCAAAACACGCCATTGCTACTGCCCACACTTATCATCGAGTTCACTTTGGTTCTCTCTGTCGCATACGTTTGCAGAGGCTAAAGCTTCGGTTTAGCAATACCAACTTAGGACTTCGGGTCTGTCGCTGTTGATCTCATTCAGGCGCCTGTCGGCGTTTTGAGCGACATTTTGCACAAGTTCCTCGAAGGCCGCATCACTTGGCTCCAGAACCAGAACCTGCCGTTGGAAGGGCTCTCGAGCTTGGGATCTTATGCCCCTATAGGCTCTGAGGACTCGTATACTTTAAGGCTTTTGGGCCCAAAGACCATACTATATATAAGGCTTTTGGGCCATTTTGAGCCTTAGGGCCTTAGGGATTAGGGGTTTGGAGGGCTTAGGTTTAGCAAGGTCTACGGCTGAGGGGTTGGCATGGAATCAGACCCCTGAGCCCGAACCTAACTCCAGGTTCGGTGGCTTAGCTTCAGGTTGCTGGCTTCTAAGGTTTGTGAGGGTTTGCAGGGCTTGTCCGGCTTATCTTGGGGGGTTTAGTCTAGGGCTTGGAATTTCGGGTTTGGGGGTTGAAGGGGTAGGACAGTCCACAATCCATCATACCTAGTATTCTGCAATCCAAAGAAGAGCAGATCAACCCTGCAATCCCCACCCACGGCCGCTAGACGCAGACGTACAACGGCAGCATGTGTGCAGGACCCTGTGTGCATACACCGAAGACTATGGGCCCCAAACAGAGGCAAATTCAGGGAAGTATATATACGCATCTGACTCTAAAGCAGCTTTTCTGTAGACCTGCTAAACCCTAAACCCTAAAACCAGAAACCCTTTTTTGCATCCGGCCTTGGGAAGTCGGCCGGGGCATAAACCCTTAACCCAGGCCTTGAATGTGATTTTGGGCCTTTGGGTGCCCAAGGCGTCTTCGGGCCCAGAGAGATCTCTCAGGGTTTGGTTTTGGGGCTCAGCCTCTCGGCCTCTTTGGGCTCGGTCGTGCTTTAGGATACTTCTAGGCTTCTTACATCCTAGACCCAACAGTAACCTGGGAACAGAAAGGGTGCCCTTGTTGGCTTAAAGGGGCTTATAAGGGAACCAGAATTCTAAAAAATGGGATAAGGGCCTACTCTAGGTACTAGTTTGTAAAAGCACATAACACATCCTAGACACGGAACTCGGAAGTCTCTGAAGATGCGGCTGTCACGCCCAGGTCGGTATGGCGGGCGAGCACCGAAAGCCGTCACATATCACTAATCCACTACAACAAACTCAAGTTACTAAAATAAGTAAACAGAAAAACCGAAAGATCGAGCCCCAAGGCCCTGTAAACTCTAAACCCCATAGACCCTCTGTGTATAACCTCACCTCAACAAGATGACCCTTAGAGATTTAGCTGCGGGCCTTCTGAGCTAGGGCAGCCAACCAAATGGAGGTCGACCCGATCCATCCTGAGATTAATGGATTCAGGGTTTCCAGCATGGGAGTTCTCACACGAGCTCTCATGAGGGAGATTGTCGGTAGTTCGAAAGGGTTCGGGTAGGGATTCTAAGAAAGGTCATGTTTTAAGTGTTAACATAGAGGGCTTTGTATCTTTCCAGGGTCAGGTCCGGCATCTGGGGCTTCTCAAAAGTATCGGCCGGTTTCTCATCATCAGGGCTCCCCAGCATTCAGTAGCGGAGGACCCTGCTTGTCAGGGCTCTATTTCGGGAGGACCTGCTGTTTTGACACCAAAAACCTTACAACAAAAACTCGAACACACCTGAAGCCCTTAAACATTAAACCCTGGAAGGCCCACATGATTTTCGGTAGGGCCTACGGCTTCCCGACCACAGAAGTATAGCATATAAAATGAGCAGCTGAGCCAACAAAATATACAGTACATGTACATGTACATGTCTGTTTGTAAGCGTGTATATGTATACAGACACACGTACATGTGCATGTTCGTGTGCATATGGATATTTACATGGATGTGTGTGTGTGTGTTTGTGTGTGTGTATTTGTCTGTACATAGGTATGCATGCATGTATGTACGCATGTCTACTCAATATGTATGTATGTATGTATGTACGCATGTATGATGTCTGCATGTATGCGTACATGGAAATACATATATACATAGACATGTACTTAGAGAGGGCGAAACAGAGAGAGAGAGAGAGAGAGAGAGAGACAGAGACAGAGACAGAGACAGAGAGAGAGAGAGAGAGAGAGAGAGAGAGAGAGAGAGAGAGAGAGAGAGAGAGAGAGAGAGAAAAGAGAAAAGAGAGAAGAGAGAGAGAGAGAGAGAGAGAGAGAGAGAGAGAGAGAGAGAGAGAGAGAGAGAGAGAGAGAGAGAGAGACAGAGAGAGAGAGAGAGAGAGAGTGTGTGTGTGTGTGTGTCTGTGTCTGTGTCTGTGTTCTGGAGTCACAATCCCTATCAACCCAACAGAATAAAGACGGCGGGCTATTGGACCCACGAGCAAAACGAGCATCAAACGGAAAGCTTAACGCTATACCCGAAACTCGACAGACCAAACACAACTTCTTCCACACAGAATGAAAGGCAGCTACTGGGTAAAGCTTTCCGTGCCTGTTGAAAATTGAAAACCCAATAAAAATAATCCAAGCCCCAAACCTGCACACTAAGACCTACAACTTTAGACCCTAACCCCCGCACCTTGAACCCCCATAAGATGCTTTACAAATCCTGAATGCACCCCTTAAAAACCCGCCCTAAGCCCTAAACCCTTGAATCCCTAAACCCCGAACCCTACACTTCCCAAGCACCAAAGCAAAGCTGAAGGCCCGAGAGGCCGCCAACATCAAGAACGATCGAGTCCGGCCTTTTGACGGTTGAGGGTTTAGGGATTTTGGGGTTTGGGGTTTAGGGGTTTAGGGGAGTTTAAGGTTTAGCTAGGGTTTAGGATTAGGGAGTTACAGACTTGGTGATTTAAGGATTTAGGGATTTAGGGTGTAGTCTCGACCCTAATATAGGGGCCTTCGTATTTCGAAGATTGTTTGTTTCAGGGTTCCTTCAAAGGTCCATAGTGCAGGTGCCCAGATATTGGGTCTAGGTCTGGGCAACGATGTGCAACGATCGTAATGCTGTGTAGTATATTCGGAGGAGTGTATTAAGCATCTTGCTAAAAGTTGGGGTTGTAGGGCTTGGGGCTACAGCAGGATCGTGGGCTACAACTTCGTCTGAATACAGGTCACACGTTTCGCCTCTCCGGGCGCCAAAGCGTGAGCTTCTCCTGAGGATCCAGGTACCCAATTTGTATATTCTTAAGCCTTAAAGTAGTCCCCATAATGGTACTTTGTGGCCAAAGTATATCCTTTTGGGGAGTTTCCCGAACATTACGGGCACCTGATTTTGGGGTCCTTATAATCAGGATCCTGATACTATATTCGGGTCCCCTATTCTCGGAAACTCCCATTTGGTTTTAGGGTTTAGGGCTTGGTGCTGTGGGGCCAAAGTATATACTATTTGGGTACATGGACCTTTGGGGTTCTAGTATTCAGGAGATGTGCTGCAACTGTAAGCCAGAGATACGGCAATGGCATAAGTTCTCCGGAATCCTAAACCCGAAACCCTGTGCGAACTATGTAGAGCACCGTGTTTCTCCCGGTTCTGAGCTGAAACCATATGAAAGCGCAAAATAAAGACAGCGTATCAGAAAGCTTGAACCCCAAGACCCAAACCCCTACCCAAATCAAACCCCGGCAGCTTAGCATCAACCCTGAGCCAGTTAGAATGGCAATATCACTCTTGAGAAGTACTTCTCAACCAAGAACCCCTAAACCTCTAAACCCTAAACACCTAACCTGGAAAAACCCTGTACACTAAACACCGGAAACCCGGGCCTTACGAAGCGGCGGAAGATCTGAAAGGTGGACTCCTCCCAGGTTGGGTACGCCGTCCTCCACCAGAACCTGCGGGGTTCAGGAGGAGAAGTTGCAGTAAAATTGCAGCAGCAGCAGTAGTAAGTAGTAGGAGTCGGAGTAGGAGTAGTTTGTACCAAGTAGTAGTCGTCGTCGTCGTCGTGGTGGTATTGGTGGTGGTGGTGGTGGTAGCGGTGGTAGACGTGCTTTTGTTAGGGTTTCATGTTAAGAACCTTCCAAAAATAAAGCAACAGATAGTAATACGGGAGCTGAAGGTACACGACAAGCGTCCCTAAGTGCCACCTCTTTATTTCATCCGTTTGGGGCGGCCGTCGAGGACCTCCTTGTTGAGGGATATGGCGGATGTGAGTCGATTTCCTGGTTTACCGGGGATTTCGGATTTTCGAAGCTCAGGAAGTTAATTGCTGCCCCTCTGTTGATTAACCACTCCTCCGAACTGTCCGGAACATCCATCTAAAGACATCTCAGCCTTTCAACCGTAGTTTTGCCCGATGGGGGCTTCAGGAGCAAGAGCAGGGTTAAGAGCATGAGCAAGCGGAAGCAAGAGCAGCAGCAAGAGCAGGACTTAGTGACTAAGGGCAGGAGCAAGCGCAGGAGCGGGAGCCAGATCGCCCCGGAAGTGACAGTAGAGTGCCAACCCTCCCCGAAGAATTGATTGTGTGTTTCGGTGCGAAGGGGCCCTGTTCAATCTTTAGATGGAAAGGTTCAACGTGTTCAGTTAGGGCTCCAGCTTTTTAGCGAGTGGCTTTCACGAGGGGATACTATGCGAATCAGGTTCGCCCAGCGCTGCTTTCCAGCCTAGTATGATAAGTAATTACCACCCCCGAAGAGCGCGAGGTTGTTCCAGGAAGAGTTCCCTCTCCATGCTACTCAACGAAGGCCAGCCCCGTAAACCCAAAGAACAACAACAAGATGAAACCCCTACCGTGCTACTGAGTTACACCATACACATGCTGTAGCCCAACGAAAATCACGCGGCAGCCTGGCGCCTTCCCATGCTCAGACACCCTGAAACTATAAACCCCCAAACTCTAAGTTTCAACCCCGTAAAGCCCGACTCCTGAACCCTCAAAGCCCAAACCCCTAAACCCCCCAGACCCTGAAGTTAAACCCCTAAAGCCCTAAAGTCCAAATCCGGAAGACTCGGGCCCAAGAATCTAAAACCACGGTCTCCACATGTACAGGAGGACCCTGAAACCCTGAGACCCTAACTGTAGTAGACATTATACAGAACGAAACTATATTATACTATACACATATACTATACTGTGTACACATATACTATACTAGCTAGACTAAGCTATACTGTATGACTATACTAACTATACATTTCTACACTCTCCCCTCTTCTCTTCTACCATACGAAACCATACCATACTATAGTGCTTTGTATAGTATACATCTCAAACCTACAAACTCTCAACGAGGGCTCCGAGGCGAGCCGCGCGTGGCGAGTGGAGGGGTCGAAACGGACGGGAATGCCAACCTGCGGCAAGCAAACGGGTAGGGGGTCTCTTGCACATAAGGCTCTCTGTTGTAGCAGGCGTACACGATACTGCTTGCTTGAGTCTTTGCTAACCTGTTAGTGTCTCTGATCCTCTGAAACTTTTCCATGAAACAGGCAGGTTGGATTCTTGAATGGGGTATACTATCCTAAAACCCAACAACACCTTAAACCCTAGAACCTCAACCTTCATAATGAGAATAGGGTTTTGGGGTACAGTATACTAGTTAAAATAAGGAACCCCCGCAAACTAGTATCGGTATTTATTTAGGCCCCTATACTAAATCCTTGTAAAGGCTCTTATAGCAACCCTTATAACCCTATTCTAATCATCTAGGCCCCTATATTAATATTAGAACCTCAACATCTCGAAGATGACAGCCTTGGGTCGCCCGGGTCCTGACCTTCGTAATGCAAGCGACCTCTGTCGTTGTGCAAGGCCAGGTGCCTCTTGGAGCGACAACATAGGGTTTAGGGTTTAGGGTTTAGGAGGCCAAGGATAGCTTAGGGATTAGGGAATTTTAAGCGTGTAGAGCTTGGGCTTTACGCTCTCGCAACTCGGACGTGACAAAGGAGGTCCCTGTGTTCGGGTGCACAGCTCTAGGGCTTAAGGATATCGAACAGTTCGTGGAGTTGGTGAGTAAGGCCCGAAATACCATTCTACGTGAGGCGCTCTGGATCCATCTGGGCATATTAGGATCCTCTTGAAATTTAAGGCATATTCCTTAATTATGGAGCCTTAAGATACAAAGCTCTGCGGCCGCAGGATGCACTCCACGGCCCGCCCAGCCCTGTGAGGTCGATGCTTCTGGAGAAAGGATCAGCCCTTAGCCCTTAACCTCAAGCCCCTTACCTCTGAGTCCGAAAGTCTAAACCAGCAAAACCTTAAACTTTATGTAAATCCTGAACCTTGAACCCTAAACCCTCTCTCTCTCGGGCGCGCTCGGAGAGAAACCCTAACCCCTGTAGATCGTAAACTTTAAACCCTAAACTCTAGAGCCTAAACCCTAAACCCCCAAACCCTAGATCCTAAACCCTAACCCCCCCCAAAAAAAACGACCCCCAGGGCAATCTTCGGATGCAGGGGCCTCGTAACCTTTGAGGCAGCTTCTTTGTTTTTTTTAGCTCCTTTTTATGTCTGCTCGACTGGTTGAGCTAACATGTTAGCTTAACGATCTTCTTCGGTTTAGGCTTTAGGGTTTCTAGCGTTTACGCTCTCGCAACTAGGACAAGCCAGACGAAGATTGCCCTTTGGGTTCCTGTGTGTTGCTGAAACTTTCATGGCGGCCGTATACGAGTTTACTAGGGCTTCTATGAGGGCATTAGAGGCCTGTATCGTGGACTTGTACGTTTTTTCATCTCGTTATAATCTATTAAAACAATAACCATAAATATTTCAGTATATATACATATATATATATGTACATGTAGCATTTACATAAACATATAATAAAACTACACAGTATATTATCGTGTATATATCGTAGTAAAGTGTAGTCTACTATGGTCTATCTTGTCCATATTCCCTTCAGTGCTGCGTGCCTGTGACCATGGCATCGTTGGCGCAGCCGTCGGAGGCGCCGTGGGGTCCAGGCGCAAAAACAGGTTTAGGGTTTAGGGTTTGAGGGGGCCCGAGAAACCGCCAAAATCCGAATCCGACAGAAGGAAAGTCTGGTAGCGCCCTTCGGGAGGCCACCACAAAACAGTGAAAAGAAAGCGAAGCCTGAATGCGATAGTAGTAGTAGTAGTAGTAGTAGTGGTGGTAGTAGTAGTGGTAGTGGTAGTGGTAGTGGTAGTGGCAGTGGCAGTGGCAGTGGCAGTGGCAGTGGCAGTAGTAGTAGTAGTAGTAGTAGTAGTAGTAGTAGTAGTAGTAGTAGTAGTAGTAGTAGTAGTAGTAGTAGTGGTAGTGGTAGTAGTAGTAGTAGTAGTAGTAGTAGTAGTAGTAGTAGTAGTAGTAGTAGTATAATCGCAGTAGTCGTAGTAGTCGTACTAGTCGTAGTAGTCGTAGTAGTAGTAGTAGTAGAAGTAGTAGTAGTAGTCGTCGTAGTAGTAGCAGTAGTGGTAGTAGTGGTAGTGGTAGTGGTAGTGGTAGTGGTAGTAGTAGTGGTAGTGGTAGTGGTGGTAGTAGCAGCAGCAGTAGTGGTGGTAGTGCGAGTGGAGTCTTATAGAGCTGGTGGTATAGGTAGGCTCAGCACCAGTAGCCGTCGTCTCTGTCACTGTCGTCGCAATGGCAGTAGCGGTAGCATTTCGACTCTGACTGTGCTTGTCGCGGTGGTTTGGGGCTTGATGGCTAGGATGGCGTAAGCCACGTGGCTGCAGACACTGTTGGTGGCAGAGGATATACTACATGTAAGGGCGTTAATAAATAGGATAGGGTTTTGGGGCCCATTGAAAATTAAGCATCAGGACTCCGCAAAGTAGTATTGGTAATGATTCATACTACCCCTATATTACCGAGGCTATGGAGGCCAGGAGGCTAAGATGATACTCTGACGCATGTTGGGTCTATGCAGTAAGCTCCATGCACTAACTCCTTCAAGCATCGTCTTGAACCTCAAAATCCTAAATCCTATTTCTCCCATTCGTGCAAGAGGTCAAGTTTTGGAGCTGCGGCAAATATTGACAACATTGAGACGCTCACAGATGCTGACGGGCTAACTTGCTTGTTTCTATCCCGACCACACCAATCAACACATGTCCGTGGATTACGTGTCTCTTCCTGCCCAGGGCTCATCATTATCTTGATCTGCCTGGTTGTCTTCACAGGTCCACAAGAGTGTAAGCCCCAAAAGACCAAACGATGCACGTGAACACGCACAAAAACAATCACCTAAGCAAGTGCAACGCACATAGAGAGACTGATGTAGGCATGTGTACATACATACATGCATGCATACATACATCTGCATACAGGTATGTTACTTGCGCGTAGAACACTGTAACGTCAAGTGTATGCATGGCCATGTAAACGGAACGAACACCGAGATAGGCGGAAAGAGCACACACACACATCGAGTTCTCATGCTCATGTCACCTGTATGCCTTCCTAATGTAAGAGTCTGCCGATGCTTCTTTGTGCCTTTCTGCAGAGGAGACCTTGACTGACTGAAGGAGAAGCCCAAACCGAGGGCGCACACAAGAGTTACTCCGTATCAACCCTCAACAATCGGCTCCTCTTCACGAAGACAAACGAAAAGAAAACAACAATTAAAACACAGGAACATTGAATCTTCAGTAGGCGATCCGGCACAAAGGCAGCCACCGAGGACGATTCAAGTCTCCAGGAATTTTCCGTACATGGCGCAGCCTTCTATCTATAAAACAGGCGCTCCAAGGTGGAGGACGCGCGGAGAGCGAAGCCTCCTGGCGACGAGGTCTCAGCATCTTAGGAGCTTAAGGCTTCCGGTGTGCTATGAAAGGCATCCGCATCTTGTTTTGGGTCTCCGGGTTGAGAATAGCCATAGGGCGCAAGCGTTTACGAGTTTAGGACTCGAGGGGGCAATGACACTACGTGGCATGGCACCTACACGAATTCTGTCGCCACCGTCGCTTACCCCAGAATCCTGGTACCCTGTACACCTACACGTACCTATGTAGAACATGGGTAACCACATGGCAACTACATTTACATATTGCTTGCTCATAGTGCCACCATAGTGCATCTACGTGACGAAAACTACTATTTGCTTAAGAACCCCCAAAAAATAAAATATATATTCCTTATGGGGGTAATATAGGGATTATTATTTTTATTTTTTGGGGGTTTCTTAAGCAAATAGTAGAAAAAGATTGGCAGCAAGAGACCCGAGGCACAAGAAGCAAACTTCGAGGAGGCTACAAGCCTATGCGGCTCCCTTGCCCGACATTTTCTGTGCAAACCCACGAAACATGATTTTGGGTGTATCTTGTGATTCACAAGGCTTTCCTTATGGTATAATGGGCCCCAAAACACTATTGTAATCACTAAGGCCCCTAGAATATAGAATTATAGTACCCTTATAGCCTTCTAGGTCCCTTCGAGAGCACAGGTTAAGGGTTCTTGGTTTCAGAGTCGTGTGCAGTCTTGGACCTTGAAATTTGCAGTGAGCCGCCTCGACACAAGTGTCCAAAGCCGACCCTCGAATACCAGCACGACTACCCGAGACTTGAGCACCAATCTATCTAGTGGCTCTTGAAGCTTTAGGGAAACTTCACAAGTGATCGGATTCAGTTCTTTTGCGGTTTTGAAGCATGTGCTCCCACGTGCCAAGTCCCTTGCAGCCCCGAAACCCTAAGCCCATCAAGCCCGAAAGGGAACCGCACTTGCCAGCTTGTGGAAAATCCGCCGACTGGTCCATCAGCTCGATACTCGCAAATGCAACAACACCTAGCTGGAAAAAGGGTTGCATGCCAGGGTACTATAGCTAAGAAGAAACCATGAGAAGGTATCGTCTCTTGCAGTGGACGGATCTCCACCAGTGAAGGTGGGAGTAATTTCGGTGGAGTCATAGTTTAAGACTGTCAGCTTGAGTTGACGGATTCCACCGTAGTAGAAACTTTCCCACGATTCCCAACTGCCTAGATACTGGGTTACTTTTATACAAGTATAGAGTTGTGCACGTAAGGCCATGGAGAGAGCAGCATTCTCCATTATGACGATACCGGCTGCTGGGTAACACCGTCTTGAAGAATTTGCAATATAACACCCCTATAGTCCCTGCTAGAATTATAGAATAATATGCCCGCCGAAGACCTAATCCGGGTAGAACGGCCCAAACTACCATCACATCTTACCTGTCCAGTCTCCCAAGGGGGAACTAAAGGTCAACCTTAGGGAATATATAGGATTTTCTACTGTACCCCAAGAAGGGTAAAGGGTGCCGACTCTACTTCTAGGATATTGGGGGTCTCTCTACGCACTCCATACGACCCTCGATCGAAGGTACTCCTTAAGCGAGTTACGTAAGTGGGACCTGTTTGGCTTCGTCGGCATCAGGTACTTATCTTAATTAACAGTCATGAGGCTGTGCGGGAAGGGGAGAATAGGATCTAAAATTCCTCGTAACTTGTACCCAGTCCAAAGAAAACCGTATAAATGCATCTACATGTGCAAACACATGTGGATAACAAAGGTTAGTATGCCATATATATATATATATCCACACGCACAGCCTGACTATTCGAGGGAGGTGATCGGAAGAGTCTCGGGCAGGACCCGGCGCGGAAGCCGCGCTTCCTTCAACCAGCTGTAGCTTGGTTGGTGATTGATCTTCACCGCAGCAAGCGGCTTCGATTGAGGACCATTTAGTTAAGCTTTAAGGCTCAAACCTTATTGTGACGACAACTCTCTTCATTGAGGCTAACTAAAAAGTAAACAGTTCAGGTGCTAAAGAGCATATTCCCGCAAACCCGGACACTGAACTGAAGGCTTCAACGATGGTGGACTTTCCGGTAAAAGTCCGAGGAGCAGGTGGCTCTCGCAGGATACACCATTGCTGAGTTTAGGATCTGGGTTGCTCAGACAAACTTCAGGCTCAGGCTGTTGCGTTCATAAGCCCCCAGCGGATTCAACTATCGGGCACCCTTCTTTTACCGCACCCTGCAAAGATAAACGCATTTCTCTAGCTTCGGAAAGCAGCAGAAGACCAATCACGGCCCAAAGAGTAGCTTGGCAGAAGCTGCAGATCTCCGGTTACACGTTGCAGGCGGCTTAAAGGCCTGTAACACCTCGAACCCCGAATTTACCACCGCATAGTATTTCCTGTGATATCAAGGAAGTTCAGGGTACGGTGCAAGGCTCCACTTCAACACGGCACTGAGCTCCCAACATTATCACCAACCGGTTCTAAGTTGCTAAAGTGAAACAGAACCCTATACTAGACACTGCGATGTGGGAGTTTCCAAAAAAATAATGTAAAGAACCCAAATATAGTACACTAAAGGATAGGAGCCTTACTAGAAGGACCCCAAAACAAGGTACCCCTAATTCTCGGAAGCTCCCACATGGGACTCGGGGTCATGGCCATAGCATATCTTGTTTTCCGCAGCACACACAGCCCACGGCCCTGTACTATTCGATGCAATCGCTCCTGGTTTCAGTCGTCACGTCCCCCAGCAAAAGGCGCTAAGTGCAAATGTCTAGGGTGTGGGTTCATCTTAGATCCGGGCTTGTCTGCAGCATCTGCAACACGCCTGCACACCGTCTCAAGTGAGACTTGGAAACCCTGCTGTGTGCTGACTAAATATGTTGGGTTTACGAAGAGCCCTGCCTATTCATGGAAGGGTAAAAAGAACAAAATCTAGGATCTACGCTCCGGAGGAGATTTGGAGTGTCGAGTTTCTGCAGTTTTGTGATCGGGGTGTAGTTTCATCAGGAGATCAATGCCAAATTGGCACGAGTGACATGGCGTAGGCCATGTCTGCACATGATCACCCCTAGACTGAACCAAGCCTTAGACCAAAACACTCAATCCATTCGCTTCATATGTTGGACGTGTTGTTTACCTTCTTTCTATTCCACGTGTGATCTTCTGCAAAACCTGATTACCAAAAGGCCCCAGACAAACGTTTGATGGTGAAACATCATAGGCATAGGCTTCGCTTCATAGGCGCCTCAATAGCTAGTAATACTTTCGCCTGTTACTTTATGAAGCTGCTGTGGCACAGTATACCTCCGCAATCCCAATAAAGTTTTGTATGGCTGCTACTTGTATCTACTCGTGCTACGGTCTACCTACGAAACCTTATCCTACTTGTGTGCTTGCACTCATCTCCAGGCCCTTGACGGGCTCACAGACTAAGCAGTTGCAGGTGTCCTGTGCTTTGAACTCCATGCCCCAAAGCCTGGGTGAAGGCCTAAAGCCATCGTTGAACTAGTTTAGTAAACCGAATTGTTTCGGATCGGCAGGGCTTTCAGTGGTAGTGCTGAGACGAATGACTTGCATTCTCGTGGGGAAGGCCAATGGCAGCAATCCAGTCCACGAACTCATTCCTGGGCTGGAGCGACAGATTGGCATGTCACTCGTCATGGCTGGGAGTACGCAGATGGTTCCGGAGCTCTGCAGGCTAATTAACGGAGTCATGATTCGTGGCTTTTGAAACTGCTTGCCTAAACCCGGTTTTGAACCCGTGCTCAGGCCGAAGCAATATGACGAACAGGGCGAGCTTTTCCATAAACCCTAAGCCCCAAAATCCTAAATCTTCACACACGGAGCTTTCGTGTGTAAAGGCCTCTCTGAAGCCTGACAGGTCTCAGCTGCACAGAGACAAAATGCGGTCTTCCAGTTAGTATCTCAAAGTTGCATGCTTTCGGCTCCCAGAAGAGGATTGTGCAGATTTGACTAGATTGGCACACTTTAAGTTACTGTCATAGGTCCATAGGTTAAACTCAACTAGAATAGATTAGATTAGAGTACACTAGGTAAGAATAGATGGGTACATAGAGAGCTAGACGGATTAACAACAAGCTTGCAGGAGCTGGGTGCCGCAATGCTCAATTTGAAACTCTGGCGCTGGCGCCTGAAACTCGCGATGTCCGCGCGCATAAGTTTTCAAGCCGGAGAGTGAAGGCCTTCTATGCCCCAAATTCTTTGAACCCTTTGTAGCAGCGGCATCACTATGTCTTGAAGCCCGCTTACCTACGTAGTAGGTTTCTTGCATTATTTGGGCCTGTGGGCCCGATACAAACTACCATGACACAGACCGCTCGGCTTCTGACATATACGGACGCAGTGACCCACCTCGCTGCTTCTAGTTACAGCGCAATGCCTCAGGCTACATGCTTGCTTGCTTGCTTACCGGCGTGCTTGTGCATGCTCCTGAAGCTTGACTGATCGTCCTCGAGTGTGTCCCAGTCTCGCTCCACCGAAGCCAAAAAAACGTGTGAGGCATTGTCTAGGGCTAGGGCTTGGAGTTTCAGAGTTTCGGTTTTCATCCTGCGAATAAATTGCAAGATATATACTGCTGGGCGTCTGATCCACACAGGGTTTCGCTTGCCCGAAGTGCTGGTACAGCCTCGGATGAGCCAGACACAATAGTTTCAAATGGCTGGGCTGTGATATAGAGAAAAGGGTGGTGAAGGACCTTGCGGCGATCAAAAAGCAGAAATACTTCGAACAGGGCCCTGGGCTATCTTATCAGGTAGTTGCACTGACTGCAAGGGGATGGTATTACATTGTCCTCTCCAGGTCTCGTCAATACTCAGTGGGCTTTCTTGGAGACGTGCTGTCGTCCCACCGGTTTACAAGCTGCGGCTCCAGTGCTGAGAACATCATGGTGCAGTTCTCGATGACTGTGACTCGTCATGTCGGCCAAGACAAGTGGCCTCACACTACAGCACAGGCTAGTGAAGTGTATATTATACCAAAAAACTGCAATAGACGATAGTCAAATTACACTGTGTGTTTGCGTGCTCACAAGACATGAGAAAACCCTTAACGTCGCAAGCCGTTGATCTAACGTTCGGGGAGTAAGCAACGTCTACAGCCTACAGCCCTACAGCTTGAATAGCTTCCAGGGGATTGCTGGGAAAACCCCAAACCCCGGCCCTCGACCTTAAACCAAACTCCTAAGGCCCTAAACCCCATAAACAATGCAGGTGGTTCAAAAGCCCAAATGCTGCCGACCGAAGTTGTGCAAACACGCTCCCCTCAGAGGGCTGATAAGGGTGCCTTCAATGGCTCTTTTGAGGGTTCCAGAAGGCTATTGTGGCGTTCCTGGCCAGTTTTGGGGCGTCAGGGTTATAGGTTACAGGACAACGGATTAGGCTGGGTTTGGTGTTCGGGCCAGGAGTCAAAAGAAGTTGTGGGTGCTTCCCTCTGTGCGTGCTGTCCTATGAAGGGGCCCAACTATCCATAGCCACATAGACCTGCACACTCCATCCATCCATGTATCCATTCTATCTATCTATCCATCTATATGTGTAGGTTTTCATGGTATATCAGAATTCTACAGGCGCTTGCAGCTGAAGCGGCAAGCTGGCAACATCCATCTCGGTCATGCCGCTCTTCATGTCTTCAAGCCAGGACGCAATGTCGAAAACCTGGTCGGGCAAGGATTTGGAATTTGGGCTGATTGGGCTCTTCATAGTTGGGGTCGACGGACTGTAAGGCCGTAAGGTGCGAAACTGTGTCAAAAACCTATCGGTGGTCGCATGGGCTTGGGCCTGATACACCGCATGCAGCCCTGAAACAACGCAAGCAGACACATTGCAGAGCTAGGTTGCAGCAGTCAATACCTGGCAGTGCACAAAGTCGGCTGGACTATGTAACAAACATAGTACAGTAGCATCTCCATAGAGTCCGCTTCTACATCTACTGCAGTACCTCGGCCGTTCTGCAACAAGTCTCGATTGAAATTGAAACGCCTGTATCAGCTCACGAGCCCTATGTCAGGAGGCAACTAATCATTAGGACTCCTGGGTTTCTGAGTACAGGGTGGTTCCGAAAATTAGGGTACCTTACTTGGGGGTGCTTATAATAAGGTCCTACTATTTAAGTTGCTATATTAGGGTCCCCTAGTATCGGAAACTCCCACGTGGGGCGGTTCTAGAATTGTGGGTTTGTAGCTTACGGTGGCCTTGCGGAGATACAAGCTCAGTTCAATCCCCTTTTCCGGGTTTCGAGCAGAAGGCTTGCCCATGGAAATCGACATGTGCCCCGCAGAGGCGTTCAGCCTGCTTTGGTCGAGGTGCTGTAAGCCTGCCTTTCTTGTTCCGATCGATGAGATTGAACAGCATCTTATAATCCTGGGCGCCCAGGGATTTAGAGGAATGGCTACCGATGACATGTGCATACAGCACCCCTCAAGACGTGAACCAAACAAAACAAGCACCGACCTTGGCACTGAGATGTGTCTCTGGTCTGGACGCAAGGTCGGGGTTGCTCTTAGTAAAGATCTCCAGAAAAAGACTTGGATGCCGCTTCGTCAGCACGTGAAAATGCCAAATACAATGCAACCTGAAATCCCCAACTACCTGCATCAGAGAGCTTCCCGAGCCGACGGGGATGCCAACACCAAAGCCTACACCCCAGAAGCAACTTTCCCCAAAAACAGATATCCGAAGTTTCAATCCCGGAAGCCCGAAAGCCAGAAGCACGCCAAAGGGCCCAATGACCCTAAGACCTAATCGGGGCTTCTTAAGATAGGCGGCTTGCAGCATTGCTGAATTATGTAAATAGAACTTCGCAAAGCGCAACAGTTGAAGGTACTCCTACTACTACTCCTCCCACCCCTACTCCTGCTCCTACTCCGGCTCCCGCTCCTGCTCCTCCTGCTGCTACTGCTTCTGCTAATGCTACTGCTCGCGCTTCTGTTTCTACAACTACTCACAATACTCCTAATCGTGATCCTACATTTCGAATCCTAAGCTCTGATACTACTGCTACTACTACTAGTACTACTACTA
This sequence comes from Symbiodinium sp. CCMP2592, assembly GCA_905221615.1. Classification (NCBI taxonomy): domain Eukaryota; class Dinophyceae; order Suessiales; family Symbiodiniaceae; genus Symbiodinium; species Symbiodinium sp. CCMP2592. Next base: position 627,857 of record CAJNDT010001180.1, read on the forward strand.
CTACTACTACTACTAGTACTACTACTACTACTACTACTACTACTACTACTACTACTACTACTACTACTACTACTACTACTACTACTACTATATACTACTACTGCAACTAATTACTAGCTACTGCTACTGCTACTGCGAGTGCTAGTACTACGACTACTACCAGCAAGCCGACATTCCCAAGCTTTGATCGTTCCGCCGAGGCCACGTTGTGCCAGTCGCGCTCTCCCCCGGCGGAAATCGCGAGGGCCGCAGCCGCCTCCAGGACCCAGGGTTGAGGGTTTTAAGGTTTGGGGTTGAAGGTTTAGGGTTTATAAGGTTTAGGGTTTAAGGTTTAGGGTTGAAGGTTTAGGGTTGAAGGCCTAGGGTTGAAGGTTTAGGATTTAAGGTTTAGGGTTTTAAGGTTTAGGGTCGAAGGTGTAGGGTTTAAGGCTGTGGGTACTTAGGGGTTGGGGGTTTAGAGGTTTTCTTGTAGATTGGACATGCTGGCAGGGTCTGGGTTGGCTTGAAGCTCAGGATTAAGCGTCAGGCATTCAGCAGAAGCATAACCCCTCTCAACCAGAAACTTAGGTTTGGTACTTGAGTTAAGAGTTCTAATGTGAGGCTGACAACAGCTTGTTGGGAAGTAGAGACCCGAACACAACCCCTGGGGCTTTTGAGTTTAGGGTTTGGGGTTGTTTAGGGCTTACTATACAGCCAAAACGTCTCAGATGTGGCACCCAAGACTTTACAGAAGGCTCATTAAACTCTTCGGGCCCTGGAGAATCCCCAAAGGATGCCTGTACTGTTCCCCTAAGTGTCTAAGTACCCAAATTCTAGGGTTCCAAAGTCTCAAAACCATTCAGCATATGGATTTGGGACCTAAAGGCCTACTCATTAGGTACTTGGACCCTCTCCGTCCCTTCGATTTGATAGTCCCCGATCTACGTCTCAGTTTGGGATACTTATTGTGCCGGACGGTCGCGGATTTTCGGGCTTCTGCATCTGCGCCGTGCAGTATGAATTGCATTCTTTAGGCAAACACTTGAAAAAACAACCTGAAGTCTGAACTAGTCTTGAACCCTAAACCCTATTTAGTCCTAAACCTTGAACCCTAAACCTCCTCAACCCTTACATAACGCCCTAAGTCCCTAAATCCTCAAGCCAAACTAAAACCCAGACATAAAGGCGGACGGACCTGGAACTTATTCCACGTCAGCTGCTTGCTTCCATCGTAGTCGATGCTTTCCTTCGCTCAGTCCGAGTCGGAGTTTAGGGTTAGGGCTGAAGGGTTAAGGTTTACAGAGGATTGCTTATTGTTATTATTATTGCTACTAGTATTTTTTGTTGTATGCCTTCTTTTCCGTCTGCCATCTCTAGGTCGGAAAGGCCACCTTGGCTGAAGGAGGGGACCGTCGCACGGGGCCAGCACTTATAGAAGGGGATTCCCACCTACCACTTGATGCTCACCCGGCTTCAGGGGTTTAGGGTCACGTTTCAGGCTCGGAGTAGATGTGGTTTTAGCGCCAAGGGTTAGGGGCTTCAGGGGCAACAGGTGCAAGCTTCTATTAAGAATTTGCCGGTTTACTTCGTCCTCAGTGATGGTACGGCTTGATGGTTTGTACTTCTAGGCTTAAGCACTGCAAAAGCATCCTACGTCGCAGCACGACTTGAAGCGATGTTCCTCATACCTCGCCCTACAGCACAGCACCCTACATTTAAATGGAAAAGCCCTAAGTCCTAAACCGTCATGCTGCTTGCAGGATTGTTCGTATCATCTGCGCAGTCTCGGAGCATTAAAAGACTGTTCCCACGCGTTTAGGGTTGTAGGAACCCCTCTACACGCAACTCCAAGCCCTGAAAGCCCTAAATGCTTGCCGACCCCCGTAACCTGAACCCTCAAACCGAGCCGGGTGGCCAAGAGGGTCTGTGCCGACTCTTCCGTGTTCAGAAAGCCCATAGCCTGGAATGGCAGGAAGAAGAAGAAGAACAACAACAACAATAAACTGCCCACACCCTTTCTCCTCATTTCCGATGAGTCCAGCAGCCGACCACTTCTGACTCCCAATGCGGGCTGCGTGCGATGTTGCAACGCTGCCACTGTCTCGTCCAAACCGACTTTGACAGAAGCCGTCTTGCCACTGAGCAATGCAATTTCTACATCGAGCGACATCTTGAGACCCAGAACTAAGCCCTAAACTGCAGAACCCGACACCCCGATCCCTAAACCCTAAACGTGATTTGTAGTAAGTCAAGAAAGGAGGGTTGAGCCCCAAGGCTAGGAGGTTTGGCAAGTGCGGTCTAAAAGGGGTATTATACAAGCTACGGTAAGGGTTGCCAAAAGATGGATTGAGCCGTAGCGTTTAAGCTTCGGACTACTAGGAGGGGTTATAAGACGTCAGAATTCTGAAACTTAAAGGTGGATGGTTTACATGTGACCCAAACCGGAACCGCAAAATATTCGGGCTGTAGAGTAGGGTTTCAGGGTATGTTACAGTACAGTTTCTGTAGTAGGGGCGATCAACGGATATCTGCTACTACATATTCTGACCTCTTAGTGGCAGTTGCTGCTAGTCAAGCGAGCGATCCCTGAACCCTCAAATGGAATGATATAGGGGCCGAACAATTCGAAAGGCCTTGTAGTATTGGCCACAGTTTAGGATTGTTAAAATTGTAGGGATTTACCCTTCATGAAGTTTTGGGGGTTGAAAGAGCTTTTAGTTTCTTGTTGTTGGTTCAGTTCTTCGTTGGTGTGTGGCAAGATATCTGGCCACTGGGTTGCAGATCACAGGCTGTTCAGTACACTTCCGAAACATGTCGGCGGAATATGATGAAAGATGGACAGATGCTCGGGGATGAAGTTTGTGCACCTGGAAATTCGCAGGAGTGTGTGTCTCGGGGGCGGCTGCATTTCCCGTCTACGTAAATAGAAGAAACGGACCAGCGAAAATGCCGACAACCAATCGTTCATGGCTGCCTCTACACTCTTATTTGGGCCACTTTATCTTGTGAACGCCCAGTGGCACGCCAGTGGGCAGCCAGGTCCGCCAACATCACCTCCTGACGGTTTCTGGAGCATACATGGCTTAGAGGAATTTCAACGGCACCTCATTAAAATCATTAAAACGAAGACTAACGCATGCACACGCGTGAGATAGCATATCTTGGGGACAAGCAGACGGGCTTCGATGGGGACTGTGTGCACGGCTGCTGTCACATCGGCAGACCATTCCAATCGAATTGTTCACGAACAGCCTCTATACCATGCAATGATTGCTCCCCACAGCATCACACACCCGTCAGGTTCAAGCTTCAATTCCAACTCAGGCATACTTTCAATGGAAGTGTTCGAACACAGAAGGTGACAATGATATGGCTTGCATAAGCACCAAGTCCAACAGCCTCCTCCTCGGTATTCTGGACATGTGAAAGCATGATCACGAAGACCATATGAGGTTGGTGACTGCAGACTGTAGCTCAAACCCCAGTGCGTATCCAGGGACTGACGTGAACCGGACGTTCTCACAGCACGATCAAATCCGTCTATCCTGAACCCTGAAAATAAAAAAAGCAAACTCAACAAATGTGCCGAATGGGGGTTTCCGAAAATAGGTACCCTAATATATACTCTCAATACTAGGGTCCGTAGTTTAAGGAACCGCCAAATAAGGTTTACCCCCCCCCCCCCCCCGCTATTTTCGGAAACTCAGAAAGCAGTACCTCCTGTGGAGTCGGTCCTCGTTGTTGTTGATGTCCAGGCTGCTGAAGATCTGCTCGATCTCCTTACAGCGTTGACATACATAGTAGTGTAAGTATGTGTGTATATATATATATAGATAGATAGATGTGTGTACGTTATTGCTGTTGAAATGTGATCTATAGTAATCCATATGTGTATGTATACGGTGTAAGATAACCTTAAAAATAATCTGGAATAAATCCTCTAGCCCGGCAGTTTACTGCTTTGCGCGACACAGTCGACATCACAGTTGGCTTGCAAGCGCACAAAACTATTCTACATTCAGACATATCATGGTTGAAGACTTACGATTCACTTCTGAAGGCGGGGGGTCGCGAGAAGACGGCCGTGAGCCCTGAACCCTCTTCTTACCGGGTGTATGGTGTTTTAGGGTATTAGGGTTTAGGTTTTGGGTTTAGGGTACTGATGCGGTTTAGGGTTTAGGGTGTTGATGTGGACTGTTCGCCTGGTCCAAGACTTCCACCCCGAAGACTCCAGCACACATTGGAACCCCGTAACCTGAAAAATGTAAACCCCTGATTGACAACCCATTCTCGATTAATATATAGGGGCCTAAATAAATACCAGTACAATGTTGGCGGATTTTCCAATCTGCTACAGTATACCCCCAAGCCCGATTTTCATCAAGGCCCCCGCATTATATGTTTTTTTGGATGGTTCCTGATGCTGGGGGAGCTCAATGATCCTATGGACATGGACTACAAGCCTTTTGAAACCATAGCGCATCGCTAAAAAACGGGATACACAGGTAAACCTGCAGACCCTGAAAGAACATCGTACTGTGCGATGCGTAAGGACGCGTGAGTTTTTGAAGCTCGTGGTATCACTTGCCAGCTATTTTTGACTCGGATTACTGGTCTTATGGCAAACCCTAAACCCTAAACCCTGGTTTGTGTCACAGAGACAATCCTGAGAGCAGAGGCCTGACCCGCAGTCTCCTTTTCCCGCAAAACCTTCTGACCCCAAACCTTACCTTTGGTTAGTAGGGAATGGAAGAATGGTAATAATAGTAGTTATAATTGTACCCCATTCCTCGATTCCCTACTAGCCAAAGGTAAGAACCCTACACTCTGCACCCAACAGCCGCATGTTTGGCAGTTGGGCTTGGGGGAGCTGGGGGCTGCGATGAAGCTTTCCTAGACCCAAGAGTAAGCCAGGCATAAAAAGGATGCCCTTTTTGGTCTAAAGGGGCTTATAAGGGAACCTGAACCCTAAAAAAGGGAATAAGGGCCTACTCTAGGTCCTAGTTTCAGTCGGCTTAGTTGAAGACCGATAGACCTTCAGCTCAAGTGCCCAGGATGTTTAGGAGCTTCAGAGTTTAGGGTTTAGGGTTTAGGGAGTTTCCGAAAATTAGGGGTCCTTATTTTGGGGTCCTTATAATAAGGATCCTACTATATGTGGGGTTTAGCTGCACGTGGTGCTTTGTTTGCCGATCTTAGATCGTTAAGGGGGCTTTTGTTGAAGGATAAACAACTCCAAGCTGCCCAACATCCGAGAGAGGCCCCCAAACCCTAAACATCCCTAAACCCTGAACACCACCAAAATCACTAAAGCCCCCAAACCCTGAACATCCCTAAAATCCCAGTTCTCAAAGCCCTAAACACCCAAACCCTAATCCCAAAAAGTGAAACCCCCAATCTTTAAACCAATGCCATACCAGGGGCATGTTGCTCGCCGAAAGGCAAGGCTCGGAAAAGTCTGAGACCTGGCTTCTTGTAGGGGCTTAAAGGTTTTGGTTTTAGGGGATGAGGGTTTAGGGATTAGGGGTTTGGGGGTTTTGAGTTTCAGGGTTCGGGGGTTAAGGGATTAGGGTTTAGGGGTGGGGCTCTCCCGCGAGGGTCCCAGGTTTAAGACATGATGTAGCGGCCTGAGCGACTAGAAACGGGTTCTTTTGTTCAGATAGGACCGTAACAATTAGAACTGGATTTCTGGGTATACTACAGTCCTAGAGTATAGGAGGGAACCCCGGGGAAACGTCTTGGCAATTATTCAGGCTTCTGTACTACGCTTACAAGGCTTAGGGTCCTGGGTTTCGGGTTCGGGGGGTAAGGGCTCACGGCCTGAAACCGAGGTTAACCCTGAAACCAGTCCACAAAGTCGACTAATATGGGAACCTGTTAAACAAAAAACTGGGCCTTGATTAGGGCTCCTTATATGAATCCTTCTGTTTTGGGGTTATAGGCCCAGGGCCCAGGGTTTCTTAATCAGCCTCCTACATTGCTTCACATGGACCCAGCAAAGTCAACGAGGCTTCAGTATGCCGGGATCAAAGGATCTGCGGTGTGGCCGCTCGTACACAAAAACACGGTGAGCTTCAGCTGAAAGGCCGAAGGAGTATCTGTCGAAAGTGGCTTGCAAGATTCAGGCACATTGGGCGACTGACGTGGCCACAAACTCTGAAACTAAGCATCTCCGATGCACCTGCTACTGGTGGAAAGGAGGCCAATCGAAAACACCACAGGCCATCACTGCTTTTGCCATTCAGCCAACCAATGAATCTGCACCACTGCACGCCCAACAGGCCAACTAGAACCCTGACTTCCAAGTTGCAAAGCTTCAAACCCACAGCCCCGTAAAGGTTGCTTTTGTTTCCCATTCGGGTTCTGTGTGCTCGCTCGATCGCAAAGCGTATACACCCCAAGCCCAAGCCCGGCATAGAACACCCAACAGAATCGATAGAACCCTACAGGACCCATCGTACCCAAAACTCCGGTGCCTTTTTGCCAGTTTTCTCGGATCTTCGTCTTCGAGTTCCAGCCTCGTGAACAGGGCTTTGGTGGTGAGGGGGGGGCTCAACTTAGGGGGTTAGGTTAGGTTGTTGGGGTTTTTGGGCGGGTTTGGGGTTGTGGGACTTGGGTTCAGAGTTGAAGCACCTGCGCTCGGACTGTCCAGGCGAGGTTTGGTGTTTAGTAGTCTGGCTTTGGGGCTTGGGGGCTTTAAGATTTACGGGTTTACTTATGGTTTAAGGGAGAGGGTCCTAGGTATGGTTTAGTTTAAGGGAGTCTGGGCCCTAGGCTGTGTAATGCAATGGAGGGTCGTGCAGGTGCTCGTCTAGAGGTGCGAGCTTTTGAGCGACATGTAGTAGGTACTGCCTGCTCTCCCCGCCACTCTCCAAGCAAGTCTGGCTTGAAAACCTGAAACCCTAAGTATGACCCTAAGCCGGAGGCGCAAAGCCTGCACCCTGAAGCCCTGGACCACAGACCACAAGCGCATGAACCCTCATAGTACACCCAACCCCAAGACATGCCAAAATCCATAAGCCCCTAAACTCCTCAGTATCGAATCAAACATAAAGCCTCGGTTCCGAAAGAAACAGAGCGTGGAAAGCTTCGGAGACCGGGCAGGGTCGTGATGGTTGCCGAAAGCATTCCCTCGCAGTCCCTGTACATGGATGGATATACCAATACGCTCCAAAATCCCGTTCATCTATAACTGCCTCTTATTAAGCTGAAGACAGCGCAACTTGAAACCTAAAATTATTACACCCGAAGCCCCAGAATGCAAAGCCGAACACAGAGCTCTAAACCGCACGGCCTGAAGCCTTAAACACTGAATACCAAAGCTGTCCGCTGGAGCCTTAAACTGCTCGAAACCCAACAGCCTTGATGGTGTTAGTGTGTGTTAGGGTTTAGGGTTTAGGGTGCCCGTACTCCAGACCCTGCTCTAGGGCTCTCAATACTCTGCATCTGGTTTTGGGGTCTGGTATGACTAAATTCGGAGCCCAAATTGGAGGGACAATATTGGTAAGTACTCTGGCTGTTGTTCTACACCCACGACGCGTCCCAGCGGCGTGTGATCATGTTCACCTTGCGAACAGCGCGGTGCATGGCACCACCTGCCATCATCGCTTGCTTCGCAGTGAAAGGGTGCGGATATGGAACACTTCATCTCGCATGCATCTGATAGAGCAACCCTGAACCCCAAGTCCACATGGGTAGTATGGGAAGGATTCTCGGTTTGCACGGCTCATGCCAAATCTCGGATTCAGCATATACACACCTCCAGCATACGAACCGCCACATGCGCAGGTTTAGGGTCCCGGAACGTCTCCATCTTTTTTCTGATGTCCAGTCCCAAAAACCTTCCAGCAGCAGAAAGGGCTATATGCAGTCCAAATCTAACCTTCCAGCAGCACACCAGTGCAGCACGCCTTATTGAATCCCGGGTCCCAAGCCTTACCGCTCCACCGCATGGGAAACCACCAGAAAACGTCGTTTTCCATGGTGCGAAGTTTCTGGCCGAAGCTTCTGGCGGCCCTTCTTAGGCCCACCAACCTCGCACAAACAACAAAACGAGCCTCAGCGCTAAACCCAAAAATCCTTGCAGAACCCACCGTAAAGCCGCTCTGGAGCCCGAAACCGCCAACCCCAAAAACTCAGAACCCTAAAGAACCCTTTTGCAACTGGCTAACCATAAACCCTAGAAAAACCTCAACCCTCGGAGTGGCCTGGTCTTGGGGAGGAGTCACCCGGCCTGGGGAAAATGTGCCGTTGCGATCTCGCGCGGGTAACTTGTAATCCAATTTTACAGGTCCTATAAAGGGGGTTTCCGAAATCAGGGGGCCCTAATATAGTACCCTAAATAGGAGGATCCTTATTGACATATACCTAATAACGGGGCTCTCGATACTTTACCGGAAGGGTACATGAGTCGAAGGATCATCGACCTGTCCTGCTTGTAGCAAAGTTTCTATACAAGACCGCGGTTGCTTAACAGCTGCTGTTTATAACAACTTTGCAGCGTTTATGACTTCGGACTAAATCCTTAGGGTTAACGTACACAGGAACCTGATTAAGAAACCTGGGCACATAACCCCGAAATACTTGGGTTCATATAAGCAACCCTAATACAGGCCCAAGGTTTGTTGATCAGGTCCCTACATTAATGGCTTCAAACGGGCCTCGCGAGTCCCGGGTGCTGCAAACTCTTGGCAACGGAATGGATCGCGCCTAAACAGCCATGATTAGGGTCTGAAGGGAATCCGACAGTGTAGACTGTGCAGCGCTCTAGAGCAACTCATCCCTACAGACTAGATCCATACCGTAAAGAGTTTAAGACCGTAGTTAAGGCAAGTAAGCCATAAACCCAAAGCCGGCCCCAAATCCATCCTAGACGGTATCATGGAGTTTGGGACTTTAGGAGCACAAGCTATGAAACCAAAACTTGGCCGACTTCTGGACCCCGCCTAAAAGTCTAACTTTTAGTCTTATTATACTTCATATAAAAATGTCAGAAAAGTTAAAGTCCTAAGAGCCAACCAGAAGAACGCCCAGTAAATCCGGAACCTGGAGCCTCTACAACCATGAACCGTAGACCCCCTGCCGCGCCTTGGGGATGGTGGCTGCATGTCCATCGCCGAAATGCCGTGGGGCATCAGGTGCATCGCCGGCGCTGATGCACCGTGGGGCATCAACCAGTTCTCGTCAGATTGGTGTGTAGAGGGTTTTAGGGTTTTCCGCTTTGGGCTCAGGGTCTGCAAAGGCTTAGGGTGGAGAGCTCAGGTTTGGGGTTACCACAGCTTGGAAAGATCCGGGCGAGGCGTCTGATGAGTACGATTGGTGGTCGTGCCCTGAGGGTCCCAGAAGACCACTAGGCAACTGGGTTCAGGTTACATACTCTCCGAATGCTACAGTGGCCCACCTTCCTGCTAGCCTTAACGGTATGGGAAAGCAGGAAAGGAGGTTGGTATTTGGGAAAGATCTTCGTTTGGGGCTTGAAGGTTGAAAAATTGGGGGTTGAATTGTGGTTAGGTTTGTATTGTAGGGCTCTAGGCTCCCTAAACCCTAATCGTCTTTGGTCATCTTCTTGGTTCAGGGTTGTTGCGGGCTTCAGGAAACCAAGTGTCAATGAGATAAGGCCGAGAGTTGAGGGTCTCGTTGGGTGTAGGGTTAGGGGGTGGTCTAGGGTTTAGGGTCAGAGTTGGGCGTACAGGGTACACATCTTTTCTTTCCTGCAGCACCCTCCATTTGCGGGTCGAAGGGAACCCCCCCCACACACACATGCACTCAGGGCAGGTTTTTCAAGTCAAGGGCCTGCAGTAAGGCTATCTTGAACCGCCCCAAGAAAATCTCCAACAATGAACCGCGGCAAATCGCTACATGCTGAGTAATTGCACTTGTTAAGCGGATCTTGTCAGTAACCCCTCACAGTTGCAGCACGACAGTACGGTGCAGGGTTTCGGGTTTAGGTTTGGAAGTGAAGGCTTGGGGCTCAAGGTATCGGGTACTACCCTGTCGAATTTTAGCTCGTGGTGTGTAGGTTTAAACAGAAGTTGAAGTGCGGCTTAGACTTGGAGTAGTCTCGAAAAGTTTTATAAAGTCAGTCTACAAGCAGATTCTTAATCGCGTGGAGCCCTGTCACTGCGTAATCTTTCTCGTCAGCTTTCACCCACAACTTCCTGCCCCTAAACCGGGACCCCAAACCCTCTACGATACGTGACGAAGGAACCCTGAACGGCGCCAAACCCTAAATCCTTGCGCTGGCATCCTGGAAGAAGAGGGCCTGGTTTTGAGCTTCATCTTCATCGGTAAGCGACTCGGTGGCCTCGATAACTCTCGGGAGCCCTCATGCCGATCTATCGGGTTCAATTGGCTAACATATGTCTAAACAGTTCGATTAAGTTTTGTGCGGTAGATATATATCTCTCAGTACGAAATACGCGCAAAACACGGAACGCTAAAGAATGTTGTCGCGATAAATGCATGCCCCCGTATAAATCCTTTCGGGCACCAGAGGGTGTTCTTGGGCTCCAGGGCTTGGGAGTTGAGAGGTTTAGGAGGTGGTCTTGGTATATGTCGGGGCCCAGTATTTCGAATCGTTAACCTTATAGGTGCCGAGAGTCAATTGGAGGTACTACCTGGCGCACTCCCGGAGATCTGTAGGCAGAATGAATCAAGAAATTTGTCACGGAACCTTCTCCAACGGTTTAGGCTTAGGGGGTACATGATAAACATGGTTCCGGAAGTCATCGACTGAAATGTGCGACTCACTGGACAAAATCTGCCAAGTCGCTGCACGGATGAGGCGAGTTGCATTGTGCACCTGCTTCCTTGAGAGCTATGCCACATGGTGGGTCTAAGAGGCACGAGTTCGGTTATCCAAATTATAACTCCATAACTCCCTCATAACTTATGACCGACCTACCTCTACTCGAGGCACCGAAAACATCTCTTAACATCTCAAGCGTTATTGCGCTAATCATGCCTGATCATCGCAACCTGCTGGATGGGGCACGATAACTACTGAAGTATCCCAAATCCTGGACCCCAATGAAGCATCCTAAACCCTGATCTGCAGCTAGCCTGTGCGAAACACAGGATAAGCACGGATAAGCCAAGGACACACTGCGAGAGGGGTCTATCTGAGCCGTCCATAGCGTTCAGGATATGGTGGTTTCTGGGTTTATATTTTTCTAAGAGTGTAAGTAATTAAGGTTTAGTTGCAGTCGGCCAAGTCCCAGGATCCCACGGTGTCTACTGCAATCATGACTTTTTGAATGTTCCTGTATAGATGGTTATATATATAAAAAATATATATATATATATATATATATATATATATATATACACACATATATATATATACATATATATATATATATATATGCATATATATATATATGTATATATATATATATATACATGAGTCTCCACCCGACACCTTAATCCGCAAACCCTGCACCCAAATCCATTAACTTCACACTGCATCTTTTGTGAATCCGTGAAGCCGAATCATTCCGAGGAACGGGGGGACACGATGCCGCTCAACTAGCTGCTGCCTCAGACAGCTGGGGTGTCCAGAATCTGTCGGATGGACCACAGGGTTGGATTTAGGGGCCAGCAAATGGTGATCAGCTGAGTTCTGCACTTCTTGAGACGTTTCTCATAGCCCATGAGCTGCGCCAGCCGGATATGGTACCTGACACACGCCTAAACTTCGAAACCCAAACCCTTGTCGGTTCATGCTTGTGGGGGGTACCTGGTCAGGCTACATATGCATGATCCCGGTTGTCGGATCGCCCCCCCCCCCCCCTCCCCTTTGAATGGTATCCCACCCCCCCCCCCCACTCCCCAAGCCGAATCTGTGTGAGCACACTTTTGCACATGAGGGCCCCAAAACCGTCATCTGTCACGAGGATCGCGTCCCAAAGGCGCCCGATCCGTGTGACAGAAGAAGAAGCCAGCGACGGATGTAGCCTCTCCGCCCTGACCAACTTTCATCCCAACCTGCATAAACAGGGCACGTCGGTTCGAGACGGGGGTGGCAGCAGGAAAAACCTAACCCTAAAGACCCTGCCTAAATCCTTAAGCCCCTAAACCCCTGAAAACCTGAACCCTTAACGCCCCCAAACCCCATCAGTCGACATTCTGAAACTAGGACGCCAAGGACTCTGCTGAGAAAGTAGCGGGGTGGGGGTGGCGATTGCAAGAAACAGAGGTTAAATGGTCCAAGCTCCTGGCAACTACCCTCCAAAAGTAGGTAAAACACTGGCCCAATACCAATACAAGTTTACCATCCCACATACTTTTGGGGTCCAGGTAGCAACGACGGAGTCAACATGGGGCTTCTTCTTGCTGGAACCGTAGAAAACGAATACAGAGTCTGAACTATCATAGACTCTAGGAGCTAGACGGGTCTAGGCCGTAAATGCCAAAACCTGAAAATGCATACCTTATCCTACCCCGACCATGACCTACTTTTTGCAGAGCCCCTAATGCCCTGAATTTTAACCTAAACCCTTCTAAATTCTAACCCTATAACCCTTACAACCCTAAACCTTAAACCTAAACAGCACCTTAGGAGCATCGATTTCGTCTCGAGCGAGACCTGGCGAACCTGCGGCGAAGACCCAGGTGTCCGGGGCTCACTGTCTTTAGAGAGCTGACTGCCCTGGGGCCTGTGTTTTACAGGAGTTTTTGTGTTTTACGTTGTTCTTGCGCTGTTGTACATATAAACAGTCCCCTCCGTTACCCAAAGGGCCTGGGGAACTATACCTATGCTACTCTGGGTGTTCCTTATTGTATAAGTATAGTATAATGGGCCCCAAAACACAAGTCTAATCATACAGGCCCCTGTATTATGGGGTTTCAGTAAGCAAGGTTCAGGAGCCACCTTAAGCCCCCAAAACACCCTCCGTTCTAAGCACTCAGACTTACGACCCCAATAAGCCACAGAAACAAAAGGTTAAACTTTCCGATTCCTACTAAACTACAACAACCCAACAAGTTTAAAGATTGGATATGGGAGATCTAAGAATAGAAGGATACCACAACAAGGAGCCCCAAGAAGGTACTTGGAGGATCATGGGACTTAGGGTTACTATTACGGTATTGCGCAGATTCAGCGAAGCCCGATGCGAGCATCATCAGCATCAGCTCGAAATCCTTTCAAACTCAATCTCCTATCCCCCAGCCTCTGAACCCACAGCAGCGTAGCAGTTCCACCCAACTATTGGGCAGATTCAGCGAAGCATCAGCTCGAAATCCTTTCAAACTCAATCTCCCATCCCCGAGCCTCTGAACCCACAGCAGCGTAGCAGCTCCACCCAACTATTGGGCAGATTCAGCGAAGCCCGACGCGAGCATCATCAGCATCAGCTCGAAATCCTTTCAAACTCAATCTCCTATCCCCGAGCCTCTGAACCCACAGCAGCGTAGCAGCTCCACCCAACTATTGGGCAGATTCAGCGAAGCCCGACGCGAGCATCATCAGCATCAGCTCGAAATCCTTTCAAACTCAATCTCCTATCCCCGAGCCTCTGAACCCACAGCAGCGTCGCAGTTCCACCCAACTATTGGGCAGATTCAGCGAAGCCCGACGCGAGCATCATCAGCATCAGCTCGAAATCCTTTCAAACTCAATCTCCTATCCCCGAGCCTCTGAACCCACAGCAGCGTAGCAGTTCCACCCAACTATTGGGCAGATTCAGCGAAGCCCGACGCGAGCATCATCAGCATCAGCTCGAAATCCTTTCAAGCTCAATCTCCTATCCCCGAGCCTCTGAACCCACAGCGGCGTAGCAGTTCCACCCAACTATTGGGCAGATTCAGCGAAGCACGATGCGAGCATCATCAGCATCAGCTCGAAACCTTTCAAACTCAATCTCCTAGCCCCGAGCCTCTGAACTAACAGCAGGGTAGCAGTTCCACCCAACTATTGGGCAGATTCAGCGAAGCCCGACGCGAGCATCATCAGCATCAGCTCGAAATCCTTTCAAACTCAATCTCCTGTCCCCGAGCCTCTGAACCCACAGCAGCGTAGCAGTTCCACCCAACTATTGGGCAGATTCAGCGAAGCCCGACGCGAGCATCATCAGCATCAGCTCGAAATCCTTTCAAACTCCATCTCCTGTCCCCGAGCCTCTGAACCCACAGCAGCGTAGCAGTTCCACCCAACTATTGGGCAGATTCAGCGAAGCCCGACGCGAGCATCATCAGCGTCAGCTCGACATCCTTTCAAACTCAATCTCCTATCCTCGTGAACTAACAGCAGGGTAGCAGTTCCACCCACAATACTTGGGCAGATTCAGCGAAGCCCGACGCGAGCATCATCAGCATCAGCTCGAAATCCTTTCAAACTCAATCTCCTATCCCCGAGCCTCTGAACCCACAGCAGCGTAGCAGTTCCACCCAACATTGGGCAGATTCAGCGAAGCCCGACGCGAGCATCATCAGCATCAGCTCGAAATCCTTTCAAACTCCATCTCCTGTCCCCGAGCCTCTGAACCCACAGCAGCGTAGCAGTTCCACCCAACTATTGGGCAGATTCAGCGAAGCCCGACGCGAGCATCATCAGCGTCAGCTCGACATCCTTTCAAACTCAATCTCCTATCCTCGTGAACTAACAGCAGGGTAGCAGTTCCACCCACAATAGTTGGGCAGATTCAGCGAAGCCCGACGCGAGCATCATCAGCATCAGCTCGAAATCCTTTCAAACTCAATCTCCTATCCCCGAGCCTCTGAACCCACAGCAGCGTAGCAGTTCCACCCAACTGTTGGGCAGATTCAGCGAAGCCCGACGCGAGCATCATCAGCATCAGCTCGAAATCCTTTCAAACTCAATCTCCCATCCCCGAGCCTCTGAACCCACAGCAGCGTAGCAGTTCCACCCAACTATTGGGCAGATTCAGCGAAGCCCGACGCGAGCATCATCAGCATCAGCTCGAAATCCTTTCAAACTCAATCTCCTATCCCCGAGCCTCTGAACCCACAGCAGCGTAGCAGTTCCACCCAACTATTGGGCAGATTCAGCGAAGCCCTACGCGAGCATCATCAGCATCAGCTCGAAATCCTTTCAAACTCAATCTCCTATCCCCCAGCCTCTGAACCCACAGCAGCGTGGCAGTTCCACCCAACCATTGGGCAGATTCAGCGAAGCCCGACACGAGCATCATCAGCATCAGCTCGAAATCCTTTCAAACTCAATCTCCTGTCCCCGAGCCTCTGAACCCACAGCAGCGTAGCAGTTCCACCCAACTATTGGGCAGATTCAGCGAAGCCCGACGCGAGCATCATCATCAGCTCGTCAGAACTAACAGCAGGGTAGCAGTTCCTTTCAAGCACTCAATCTCCTATCCTCGAGCCTCTGAACTAACAGCAGGGTAGCAGTTCCACCCAACTATTGGGCAGATTCAGCGAAGCCCGACGCGAGCATCATCAGCATCAGCTCGAAATCCTTTCAAACTCCATCTCCTGTCCCCGAGCCTCTGAACCCACAGCAGCGTAGCAGTTCCACCCAACTATTGGGCAGATTCAGCGAAGCCCGACGCGAGCATCATCAGCGTCAGCTCGAACTCCACAGAACTAACAGCAGGGTAGCAGTTCCACCCACAATAGTTGGGCAGATTCAGCGAAGCCCGACGCGAGCATCATCAGCATCAGCTCGAAATCCTTTCAAACTCAATCTCCTATCCCCGAGCCTCTGAACCCACAGCAGCGTCGCAGTTCCACCCAACTGTTGGGCAGATTCAGCGAAGCCCGACGCGAGCATCATCAGCATCAGCTCGAAATCCTTTCAAACTCAATCTCCCATCCCCGAGCCTCTGAACCCACAGCAGCGTAGCAGTTCCACCCAACTATTGGGCAGATTCAGCGAAGCCCGACGCGAGCATCATCAGCATCAGCTCGAAATCCTTTCAAACTCAATCTCCTATCCCCGAGCCTCTGAACTACAGCAGGGTAGCAGTTCCACCCAACTATTGGGCAGATTCAGCGAAGCCCTACGCGAGCATCATCAGCATCAGCTCGAAATCCTTTCAAACTCAATCTCCTATCCCCGAGCCTCTGAACCCACAGCAGCGTCGCAGTTCCACCCAACTATTGGGCAGATTCAGCGAAGCCCTACGCGAGCATCATCAGCATCAGCTCGAAATCCTTTCAAACTCAATCTCCTATCCCCGAGCCTCTGAACCCACAGCAGCGTAGCAGTTCCACCCAACTATTGGAAAGATTCAGCGAAGCCCGACGCGAGCATCATCAGCATCAGCTCGAAATCCTTTCAAACTCAATCTCCTATCCCCGAGCCTCTGAACCCACAGCAGCGTAGCAGTTCCACCCAACTATTGGGCAGATTCAGCGAAGCCCGACGCGAGCATCATCAGCATCAGCTCGAAATCCTTTCAAACTCAATCTCCCATCCCCGAGCCTCTGAACTAACAGCAGGGTAGCAGTTCCACCCAACTATTGGGCAGATTCAGCGAAGCCCGACGCGAGCATCATCAGCATCAGCTCGAAATCCTTTCAAACTCAATCTCCTATCCCCGAGCCTCTGAACCCACAGCAGCATAGCAGTTCCACCCAACTATTGGGCAGATTCAGCGAAGCCCGACGCGAGCATCATCAGCATCAGCTCGAAATCCTTTCAAACTCAATCTCCTATCCCCGAGCCTCTGAACCCACAGAAGCATAGCAGTTCCACCCAACTACTGTAAGGTAACTATACTTATAACCACTATATATCCCCAAAAAAGGTATATACTTATATAACCATACTTACTAAGTCCCATGATCCTCCAAGTAGGTTGTTCTGGGGTCCCTAAACCCTAAACCCCTAAATAAGGAGCCGCAAGAAGGTAGGTTCTTTGGGGTCCAGATGGGGCCGAAGGCCCCAATGGGGGCGAGAAGCAGGGACTTCTGAGCTGCAGGATCTTTGGGCCTTGAGGGCTCTAAGGTTTAGGGTTTAGGATCTTGGAGCCTTTAGGGCTCTATGGTTTAAGGTTTTGTTTAGGGCTCTAGGGTTTAAGGTTTTGTTTAGGGCTCTAGGGTTTAAGGTTTTGTTTTTTTTCCCTCTCGCATTCGCAAGGTTTTGTTTAGGGCTCTAGGGTTTAAGGTTTTGGTTTAGGACTCTAGGGTTTAAGGTCTTGTTTCGGGGTTCAGGGTTTAAGGTTTTGGTTTAGGGTTTAGGGGTTAAGGTTTTGTTTTGTGGTGTAGGGTTTAAGTTTAAGCTTTTGTTTTGGGGATTAGGGTTTAAGGTTTTGTTTTGGGGTTTAGGGTTTAAGGTTTTGTTTCGGGGTTTAGGGTTTAAGGTCTTGTTTTGGGGTTTAGGGTTTAAGGTCTTGTTTTGGGTTTTAGGGTTTAAGGTTTTGGTTTAGGGTGAGGGGAGCCACATGTTGTAAGGTCGGCTTGTTTCGGCTCACACACTCGCACAAGGCCGACATGGATTCCGGCAGTAAGTCTTCTGGAGTCCGGCTTGTTTCGTGTTTAGGGTTTGGGAAAGTCTTAGGGCTCCATTCTGCCAAAAGCGGCCGGCTGGAGACTTCAGTGTGAAACTGCAATGAAGCACTGACAGGCCGCAAGCTACAGTAAGTAACTACACCCTAGACCCTAAAAACTTTTAACCCTAAAACCCTAGATACTATAAACCTTAAACCCCAAAAACCCTAAACCCTATAAGCCCTATAAGCCCTTTTGCATCGGGCCTTTACCACCGCCCGGTAATCCCCACATTCCCTATAAGCCCTAAACCCTAAACTACAGTACAGTGAGTCCTACCAGTAAGGCCAGCGCCAGCTGATTGTCCGTCTCATCCCCGATGGAGCTTCGAATCGTAAGCCTCCACAGATTAGGGCTTATAGTGTTTAGGGTCTTAGGGTTTAGTATTTAGGGCGGGTTTCATAGGGTTTAAGGTTTTAGGGTTTATAGAGTATATAGGGTTTAGTGTTTAGGGCTTTAAGGTTTCTTAGGGTTTTAGGGTTTAAAGGGTATATAGGGTTTAGGGCTTTAGGGTTTCATAGGGTTTAGGGTTTTAGGGTTTATAGAGTATATAGGGTATATAGGGTTTAGGGCTTTAGGGTTTCATAGGGTTTAGGGTTTATAGGGTTTATAGGGTATATAGGGTATATAGGGTTTAGGGCTTTAGGGTTTCATAGAGTTTAGGGTTTATAGGGTTTATAGGGTTTAGGGCTT
This sequence comes from Symbiodinium sp. CCMP2592, assembly GCA_905221615.1. Classification (NCBI taxonomy): domain Eukaryota; class Dinophyceae; order Suessiales; family Symbiodiniaceae; genus Symbiodinium; species Symbiodinium sp. CCMP2592. The sequence continues at coordinate 645,995 of CAJNDT010001180.1, forward strand.
TAGGGTCTACGGGTACAGGTCCGAGCCGGTCCGATCTCTTTCTTCGGGTGCATGCACTCAGGTGGCAATATAGGATTTTCCGAAAATAGGGGACCCTAATATAGTACCCTAAATAGTAGGATCCTTATTATAAGGACCCCAAAATAAGGTCCCCCCTATTTTCGGAAACTCCCATATAGGAGCCTGACTTGCTAAAACTAAGGTTGAGGTCCATGTAGCTGGGTCCGTAGTATAGCCGCATAACGGGAACTCAAAGACAAGTTTTTGTTCCTGAGGATTGCCCTATACCAATGAGTCTAGATCTTCAGGGGTTTAGGGCTTCATGGCTTCAGTTTGGTGCCCCTAACTGGACTCTGCTGGTAGGGCTGCGAAGAAAACTATGAGCATGAGCTTCAGACTGTAGTGGCAGCCCGTCGGTAGCGACACGCATCCTTCACTGGACAACTAACCCCAGTTACACAGTAGCATGTTCCGCAATGCAGACGGTCTCTAAACCGACGTCCGTCTGTGCTGGGCGAAGCTTGGCTCGTTGAGTGTCGCGCATTTTGTCTCTAGGTGTTCAGGGATGGGGCTGCAGGGTAGGAGTTAGGGTTGGGGTCAACATGTGGACAACTGGAAGCATGAGGTAAACCCTATAAACTCTGAATCCCTGAAGCCCTAAACCTAAACTCAATTTCTCAATAGGTCGTGGAGAATATACTTGTGCACAGGCCTTGAACTGCGGATTCAACAAAGGGGTAGCCCGATGAATTCTGGATATGGGACTCAGAGGTTTTAGGGTTTTTAAAAGGGTTCAGGGCTTCGCGTAATTCTGAGCCCTCACATCATCGACATGAAATCGATCTGGGCCTTTCCAGCAGAACAGGCATGACGCCGAAGAGCATCAGCGGCCATTCTGCCCACGCAAGGGCATAGAGTACCTGAGCTACGATGTAGGTAGGGGGCTTCAAAAATTCGAAGGGCGCTTTTAGGCACGCTACAAGACTATAGTCATACTCGGGACTGTAAGGGGGCTATGACTATTTTAGTTGCAACAGAAAACGGTTTTGACCCCCTTTAAGGGCTCCGACAGATTCGAACAGTTCCCCGGCAGCCCCTTGACCCGATACCTTCTAGGGTTTAGCTTGGGGCTAGGAGCTGGGGGTGTTAGGGTTTTGTGTGGGGTTTAGGCCAGGCCTTTACCTCCAGCCCCCAAATCACCGTTGCCGGGCTGCAATCTCCGTCCAAGAGGTGAGCGGCACACTGAGGTAAAACAGGACCAGGCACCTCTTTGCGGAGACATGGGGTCTGATTGAAGACTACTGGGTTCTAGTTAAGGGCTCTACTTTAAATTAACATGCTTAGAAAACAGGACATTTACTATGGATCCCTATTATGGTAACTTACAATGAGTTCCTTAACAAGAACTCAGACAGTAGGTTCAGTCAGAAGTAAGAAGACTCGAATCTTCAGCAATTGGTTCTTTCCGGAGCCTGCTTCAAAGAAGAAACTTCATGACTGCCGCATACAAACTTTTGCAGATTTGAGGCTTCTATTCTTGCCGTTTCACGACATAGACTAGTTCGTCTGTCTGGGAAAAAGTCTCGGATGCGAACTTGTCGTACGGCCCCTGCAGACTGAATGCTAGGGGTCATCATCATCATTATCATCATCACTATACTGTGCCATCATACAGGGAACTCTGAACCATAAACCTTGAAACGCGTAAACTGCATACTTCGACAGATGCTCTGCAATTCTGTGTTTTATCTGTTTTGTCGGCTGGAAGGTCTGCTGCAGCCGATTAAGAGATAGGCCTTAATGATCAGAAAGAGTTGCAGTGCACATTTTGCAAGACTTCTGTCGGCACTATAGGAGGGAACCCTACTGCTAGTTCTTGCTTCGCCGATGCCCGCAACCGTCACCCAAACTCTTAACACCCTGAACCATACCCTGAACCAGAATGCCAAGCCTGCGATCCCTGGGCCCTGATCCACTCATGGCACTGGTTTCTGACGCGGGGTCGCCCGAACAGCCACCCCTATGTTAACGCCCTATGTGGGATTAGGCTTAAAAGATTGGAGGAAACCATTTAAAAAAGCCGGGTTGCGTGACTAAGATGGCCTGCCACCAAGCGAGAAACTCGAAAATGAAAGCGTAGTGCTCCTGCTGCTGTCGAGTGTTGCAAGGGAGCTGCTTTGAAGACCTAGGTTTCTTCAGATAAGGGGATCTCAGAAAAACAGGGGACCCTAATATAGTATCCTTCATAGTAGGATCCTTATTATAAGGACCCCAAAATGAGGTACCCCTAATTTTTGGAAGCTCCCATATCTAAAGCCAGAGTCGTTGGTTGGGAGACCCTGGATTGCTAAGATTTGGCTGCGTTATGGGTTTAGCTGTTCTGTTGTCTATAGGGCTTCGTTTTTAAATGCCTTACCAGTTGAGCTTTAGTAACTTTAGTATAACAATAGTATAATATAGCTCAAAACCTTATTCTGATTATTAGGGCCCCTGTATTATGGAACTCTACTATAGATGCCTTATAGACTTATAGATCCCTTTGAAGGGAACCCTTTTACAGCTGAGCTCCAGCTTAAAGCCAGGCAGAGGAAAATAGATAGCTAGACCGGACTGGCTCTATGTATCTGTGTACATAATACATATACATATATATATATACACACGTGCACACATATCTGTCTTCATATATATATATATATATACACACACACGTAAAGATGTATCTGTATCTTTCTCACACTCTCTCTCCCCTTTCTATGTATATATGCGCGTATACACATAGGTGAAAAAGGTAAACCAATATAGACATATACACACATATTACAGCAGAACACCTTCCGAAACCTCCTTGCCCCTCAACTCCTACACAGACGTCCTCAGTCCGGATCATTAAATGCAGGATCTTGATGTAATATCCGTGATCTTCGTGTTCACTACATTTTGCCTGACTTGCAACCGTGTGGCTTCCAGAAGCCGGTCCAGCTCTGCGACTGTATACCCTATAAACAACCCTACAGAACAAGATCAATGAAAGGATTCCAAAGACCGTCATGACCCGTCTGGTCCGTCGTCATGCTCGCCCGCTGAAAGCTGGATGCTGGTGCCTTGCCAACATCTGCAGCTAGACGAGCTTTGCTCAGGACTTTAGGAAGCGTCCCAGTACCTCATACTCATATATATATATATATATATACTCTCCGAGGGACTGGCCTACACAACTACATATGCATGTACATATATACACTCCAAGGTGCTAGCCTACGAAACTACACATGCATATACATACAAACTCTCCAAGGTGCATGCGCATAAAACTAAATATGCACGTACATATATGCTCTCCAAGGTGCTAGCGTACAAAACTACACATGCATATACATACAAAACCTTCAAGGGGCTGGCGTACAAAACTACACGTGCATATACATATATACTCTCCAAGGTGCTAGCCTACAAAACTACTATCCCGAAACCAAACACCGGTTAGGGTTTGGGGTGGTGGGGCATTAGTTCCTCTCTTTCGAGTGCCTTCCTCAGCAGGCCTCTAAATCTCCCATCTTGGTTTCTTGCTAAGGGATCTATAAGGGCTCCTTTAAAGGCTTGGGGCTCAAGGTTTAAGTTACCATAACAGGGGTCTATAGTAGATAATATGGTTTCCTTATTATGGTAGCTTCTGTTCAGTTCCTTAACAACAACCCAGGATCTTAAGGGCCCTCTACGACTCCGATGTAATTGGTCCTCAGTCTTTTTGTCACTCGTGCTCGACAAGTCAGACGAGGTTCTCAGTCTTACAACGACTATGATCGCTCCCTCGTCCTACTAACCATCTGTCAAAACCCAATGTATTGTCAGAAAGACTATTGCGACTCTTCCTGCAGTTTTTGATCGCCAGAAGTGGTGCAATTAGTTTCAGGGTCTAGTAGCGTTCCCGAAAAGGGTCTGAGCTTCTCAGTTAGAGCCGGGCCTCGCATCAGCTCCTACAGGTTCATGTCGCTTCATGTACTGCATAAGCGCCTTCATTATACTCCCTGTCATACACCCTAATAACCTAATAACCCTAAACCATACCTGTCCTCTAACGGGAGAACTTGACAATTGGAATAGGGTTTTGGTGCCCCATTGTACTATACTTATAATGAGAAACCCCCAAAATAACATATGGAACTATTTAAGCCCTATTGCGGGTTCCTGTGAAGGTGGCACCAGGGCTCCATGCAATTACCCGACAGTTAGGGGGCCCAAAGGGTCCAAAGTAACTGTATAGCAGAATGTAGCGTTTCTATATTAGGGAATGCTATTATGATTTGGGGAAGTATCCTCCATAACAATACCTAGGACCCTTGGGGGGGTCGGGTCTGAGGTTTAGGGTCGGGTCCAAGGTTTAGGGCTTGACGTGCTCACAACTCGGACACAGGCCAGGCGAGGTTCTCTGGTGCAAGTGGAGGGCTTTTGGGGCTTTAGAAGGTTAAGAGATGTTAAGAGTCCCTAAACCCCAAACCCTAGTTAAGAGCCGATTGTTTAGGGAAACCCTTCCGCGCCCAACTCTAGCCCCCAAGCACAAAACAGCCACAACCGATCAAGGCCTTCCCAAGCTCCACATTGTCGATGTCAATGTTGCCTGAAATTGAGGTGGAAATCATGGAGCCCTAGAAATCTTTACCTTGCCGTTGTTTAGGGCTTAGTGGCTTAGTGTGGAGTGTAGGCTTTGCTTTAAGAACTTACGGGTAAACTTGGACGTGCTGGCATATATGAATGAAGGAGCATATCTGATCATGATCTTGGACCCTTGGGGCAGTGCCCGGCAGATCCAAGTAAACAGGAGGACTTTTGCGTTCGGACATGGGTGTTCGCTGACTGAAGTTGCACTGAAAGCTGAGAAAATCGGAACCTTGCCTTGCCCGGTTTCACTGAAATCCCGGCTTAATTATCTACAAATTCGCACAAGTCTTTGGGGCACGCACTACAGCATAATCACATGAGGACTCTGAAAGGGGATATGGATCCTGACGGTTCAAACTCCTATATGGTACAACCCAAGCCTCCACAAAGAAGTCGTCGAACACCTGGAAACAATTGAAGTGCTAACCCTTGGTCATTAACCGACTGCACTGCCCTGTAAACCCCGGGCTCTAAATCCGACAACGGCCTCCAAACCGAAACACAAAGCCGGAGGCAAAAATTGCGGCTGCGAGGCAGAGGCCGGGAGCACCAAACTTGAGTTCAGCACAGATTGTGGAGGTCATGTCGTAATGCTTCCTTCGGGGTTTCGGAAGCAGTATCGGCTGAGGCTGTAGGGTTTCAGGGCTCACATGACACGGGGTCCCCCGTCTGCTGGCTTGCTTCGGGGTATGGGCTCCCGCGGGAACCCTGGCCCGAGGGCCTACTCCCTCCACAGTCCGCGCGTCTCAAGGTCGGTACGGCCCCTTTCGGGGTTGAGACAAGCACTCGTTCCCCCGACTGATCTTGTAAAACCCGGCCCCCCGAAAAACACCTGCCAAACCATGACGAAAGGAAACCTGCAAGTTCCAGGTCGGGTCATCCGAGGTCTCTCCAAGGATATGGGTGCGCTCCACTCCCCCGACTCGGACATGAGCTTGTGGTCGCACCACCAAAAGCATTCAAGGCAGAAAGGTAACACGTCCCTCTCTCTCTCTCTCTGTCTCTCTCTCTCTCTCTCTCTCTCTCTCTCTCTCTCTCACTCACTCTCCCTCTTCCGAAATCATGGCTTCAGAAGTGTGGGCTGCGGGTTCAGAGGACTTGCAGCCTTTTGCTTCTTTTCACCGGCCGTTCAGAGGCGTCTCAAGCGCAGCAGGGGAGCTAAGCTAAGCTCTACGAGACTCTAAGCCTAAGCCTAAACGCTCGCGCAAAGTAATGCTTGTAGCGGGATACCCTGAGTGCATCCCCTGAGCTCCAGGCTGTATTGGTTTCAAGTTCGACAGGACTGAGACCTCTTTAAGTTGCACATCGAACTTGTGGGGAGCTTGGTTCAGGATACCAACTGCCACGAACTCCTACACTCCAAACCTTAGAGTGTGGGACGCCCTGAAACCCCCCATATTTAGAGTATTTTCGCATGCTTTGCAGCGACAATCCACAAATCATTGCAAAACCTTGCGCGTGGAAAAACAGGACCGCCCTAAACACCAAGTCCTAACTGAAACCTCAAAACCCCAAGCCCCCAACTCCAAAATCCCACCGATCCTAAGCCCCGGAGAACCCGAAGCCTAAAGCAATATCAACCCGAAACCCGAAACCCCAAACCCTGAAATCGCCCAAGCCCGCAAGAGGCGAGGCGCATGAGCATGTAGGTGCTGGTTCCGGAGAAGAGCACGAGGATCTGCCTCGCGTCTTCCGGCCTGAGTATTCTTCTCCGCGAACACATGCAGGGACGGGTATAGGGTATGAATGGGTTTTGGGTTTAGGATATCGGGTATAGGGGTCTTTATGAGGTTTGGGGTTTGGGTTTTGGCTTAGCGCCTCCTTGAATGTTTCTGTCCAAGGAGGGAGCTCTAAGCCTCAGGCAAAGTGGGCGTGAGGGCGAGCGTGTCCTTTTCAAGGAGGTAGCCGACAAAAACACCTGGGAGATGCTTGGCTACTTTTCTCCATGCAGACATATTATCGAAGCCTTCATGATGAAAATGCGGCTTTGACGAATTACGCAGGCTTCTATAGTAAGTGCCTTTCTTGGCCCCTTGTCCTCAGCCTGTCGACCTTACACATTACAGTTCAAAGAAGCCTTCGGTACCCGACCTCGGGACGTCTTCTCGACTGAAGCCTCGCAACCCCTGCACCACCCTGAACCCTGATTAAACTCTCAACCCCGAACCCCAAAGCCCCTGTGGTGCGGGTACCTGAACTGGCCTCAGTTTATGTACGCAAAGCCAAAGCCGAAAAAAACAAACACGGACTGCATGAAAAGCATCGGAGTTCTGCCTCGATAGGCTGTTGCAAGGAGTGTTTGTAACGCGCAGGCAAGCGAGATGAGGTCTTAGACTACACCCTGGGGATCCATGTACCCAAGTAGTATATACTTAGGCCTTAATGTAGTCCCTATATTCGTACTGTGGGGGCAAAGTATATAGTATATACTATTTGGGTACATGGATCCTTTGGGTCAATAAGACCTTGGACTTGATTTCGTGAGGTCGGGGGGGCATCTCGAAAGACCTGAATGTATGTTTTCGGCGATGTCGAGGGGCCGATGCCGAGGAGGAAGTAGGCCAGGAAGCAAAGAAGCTCCTGAGTGGTCTAAGGGGTAACTGTGAAAAGGATCCGGTAGTGGTAGTGGTAGTGGTAGTGGTGGTGGTGGTGGTGGTGGTGGTGGTGGTGGTAGTGGTGGTAGTGGTGGTAGTGGTGGTAGTGGTGGTAGTGGTGGTAGTGGTGGTAGTGGTGGTAGTGGTGGTAGTGGTGATAGTGGTGGTAGTGGTAGTAGTGGTAGTAGTGGTAGTAGTGGTGGTAGTGGTAGTAGTGGTAGTAGTGGTAGTAGTGGTAGTAGTGGTAGTAGTGGTAGTAGTGGTAGTAGTAGTAGTAGTAGTAGTAGTAGTAGTAGCAGTAGCAACAGTAGCAACAGTCGGGCTTGTGGCCCACTCTCAACGTGCCATTCTGATTGACGCATCACGGCTTCGCGGGCTTTGCAGGGTTGCAGGGTGCAAGGTTCAAGGTATCAGGTCTTGTTCATGCTGGGAGCCTGATGCAATGATGTGACACAGTGACAATGCCGTGAGGTTCAGAAGCGGATCCGAAAGTAGACAGCTACTGATATAAAGGAGGAGCAAGGCGTGGCACTACAAGTTAGTGCAGCTCCACGCACGGTGTCATGATCGCGAGGTTGCGGGTTCGGGCTTAAACCGTAAACCCGGCATGCCCCAGATTGCCAAAGGCTCGTTCACGGCATAAAAGTCCAAGTGGATGCAAACATACCTGATGCGATCGCATATTATACGGGCCTTAATTATTAGAATAGGGTTTTGGGGCCCATCCTACTGTAATCATAGTAATAAGGAAGACCCCCAAAAAAGGATTGGTAACTATTCAGGCACCTAAATCAGGGGTTGTCCTATACCAAAGATCCCCGAGGAAGAGTCCCCTAGAAGAAAATACTAAGAACCACGGGAACATAGCTTATGGCTGAGGTGCGGACAGGTGTGTCTTGAGCGACTGCCACATGCAGTCATCACTAAGCTATGGCAGTTATATTGCGAACATTGCTGTGGATTTCCTGCAAGTGCTGTGAGCCTTCCTACTTGCTTCATGACAAAATAACTGCAAGATTGCAACTTCCTAATTAAGTAAGTGTCGACAAAGAAGAAGTGACAAAACATTTCGAAACCTCGCATGAAGCCTTGCAGAACCCTCAAAAGAAGGTCCCAGAAACACCGTCGCAATCAGGGTGGCCCTGTTTCCGTCATGCAGCTTGGTTGAAATAATAGTGAGGCGCACACACACGCACACCAGACCAGATCGACTAAAATAAAACGGAGTACCGCTGGGTGGGGTTCTAGGTCTGAACGAAAAAATATGTCCCGACTATTCAATTAATTTGCCGGTGGCCGTGTCCGGACTTTGATGCACTATTCACTCCAGCACAACTTTGAGTCTAAACTGCCCAAGACGATATCCGTTTGAGGGGGAGACGGTTCGCACACTTTAGCTTCAGGTGCTTCTTCCTCCACGGGCTTTGGAGTTCTATTGCAGCATGCACTCAGATTTGGAGCTGCAGCATTACAGCCATAATATAGAGGCCTTAATAATTAGAATAGGGTTTTGTGGCAATTTTACTATAAATAATATAAGGAAAACCCAAAATAGGACAGGTAACCAATTAGGCCGCTATATTAGTTGTGCAACAGACAGGGACGGTTTGGACTCGCGCGACTAGAACTCTCCAAGCGAAGCAGTATACTGTATCTAGATACTTTACTATATTAAAACATACAAAACTCTCATATACATCTACAATGTACTGTTATATTCTTTTTCATATTTTATGACATTAAGATAGCATTTATGCATCATATACTATTGTCAATTACAAAGCCTGACGTCTGAAGGTCTGTTAGGCTCGCGGAGCGGATGGCTGCCTTGAACCTTCCTGATAATCCTGCGTTCAAGACTCGAGCGACACACTACCAGCATAGAACCATTCAACTCAAATCCCAGAACAAGTATGGAGGACAGTCAGGATTCAGGATATCGCTTCGGGGCAATGATGAGAAACTGGTATATAGTTCTGGAATGAATAACACCTCTGAAGGTACCACGGGCAAGAAGCAACTTTTCCAAGTGCAGAAGTGTCCCAACCCATGCGTATACAGCCGAGATGCAACATTGGGGTAAGCGTCAAGAGGGTCGCAAGCCAAATGTACATGTCAACCTCCGACAACTTGCGCTGGGGAACCGTCGCTTTAGGCTATAAAGCACACGACCTAACATCGGAAACGCTGCGCGACGGGCCACGATGCTGTAGTGTGCACAATGACCTTCGATAATCTATGTCGAGATCGACGAGGCAACAGTAGCAGTAGTGGCATCAGAACCAGAACGAGACAGTCGTCGGAGCTGCTGTCGCGATAGCCGTAAAGCGGCCGACTAGCAGTATCACAAGTAGATAGTCCACCCCCCATGGGAAGCTGTAGAAGTAGACAGCATCCTCGTCGGAGGTCGTACCGGCAGAAGTAGTCATCGTCATTGCTGTCGTCGCGGCAGTGCTGGCAGTGGTACCGGCCGTAGTGGAAGTGGCATTCTACACTTCAACGATTGCCGGCTCAATCATAGTTGTCGTGACCTTTCTCGTCCTCGTCCTCGTGGCGGACGTCATAGTCGCAGTAGTCGAACAGGATCGAGGGAAGCGGGCTTGAAGGTTTGACAGGGGTCTCACAGTCTCAACTTGTGGCATGAGATGTGCGGGCATTGTGTGCGATGAGTTGCTTGAACGGTCCCCCCTGCAGCGTAAATAAACCTGTGAATTGACCGGATCGCAGGGGTAGCTGGCACAAGCGTAATTGAGGCTTGTTTCCAAGCGGATGCTATACCCCGCACCCTCAAGGCCCTGCCTCCACCACATGGACGACAATGCGACCCAGTCGTTCCCGCAGGTAAGACTCGAAGCCTCGGGGCTTAGGGTTTAGGTTTTTGTTGGTTGCAAAGTCTATTTGTTGGGTACTGCTCCCATTCAGTAGCCATCTCGATGCGTAGTATAGGGGCCTTAATAGCTAGAACAGGGTTCCCTTTCAAGGGTTCCTTTAACGGGCTTACTTTAAGGCCTTAATAATTAGGGTTTGGGCCGGCCCATTATGCTATAATGAAAATCAGGACCACCTCCCCCAAATAGTATTGGCAAGAATTGAGACCCCCATATTCGATTGTAAGTTCATCCTTGCAACAAGTTCCTAAGAAGCGAAGGAACCAACCCCTAGACCTGCAAGAGTTTAGGGTTTAGGGCATAGGGTTCCCTGGGACTAGTGGACTTTATCTGCAAGTTGGGTCTTGGAAGCGAGAAGGACAATCTGTCGGGGTCTGAACAATAAGACTATATGGCTATGGGCTCTAGTCTTGCTGTAGTTCGATAGAGGGAGTTGGAAGGGCTACTGGCTGCAGTACTGCTGAACATGTTAAGTCCCCGATGTCATCTATCTGCATTCTTGGCCGTCGGCACGAAATTTGAGGACCCAAGGTGCGCAGTCACTCCTCTCGCATGATGTTGAGCAGCCAAAGCCCATGTACAAAGGAGAAGGATCGAAACCCTTGACCCAAGAGCCCCCTGAACCGTAAAGCCTTGTAAACGCTAAAGCCTCAAACCCCAAACTCCCAATATAGAGGCCTTAATAATTAGAATATGGCATTGGGCGTTCTTTATTACAAATCTAGTTTCATATCCTCCAAAACCCTATTTTGATTTTTAAGGCCCCGATATTACGGCCTCTCGAACTCCTAGCAACAATTCCGTGTCCAAGCATCTGAACTGGCGCGGGCAAGCGATCTGTCCACTTCTCGCCTTTGAGTTCTCCCCGAAGATGAACTGATGACCTGTTAGTCAAGATTAGTCAGTAGGATTACAAACTGGCAGCACATGAGCGCAGCAAAGTAAATATTGCAGCCGAGGCTTTACGTAGGCAGATAGCACCGGACTTGCCTCGTTTGTGATCCAGCTAGTTCCCCGGACGCGTTAAAAGACCATACTTTATGCTTTGCACAATATTCGGGACACAAACAGTTCACTATCTGATTGTTGAGGCCGCCATTGAAAATAAATCAGGCCCCCACACTGGAGTCCGAGTCTCAGGTTGGTTCTTTTTATAATGCTTTCTACGCCCTCAACCCTAAACACCTAACCCTCACGGCACCCCCAAACCTTACACCCCTGAACCCTAAACCCTAGCCTTACAGGATGTTCTGCAGACTCGGGCTTCGAGTGCAGAGGCACCCCCCTGCCAACAAAAATAATCCTTTTTCCCACTGCCAAAGGGAACGATTGAGGGTTTAGGCTTTTCTATATTGCAATGGGGCTGCCGCTCTGCAAGAGTAACCGTTTATCGTCCAGATACAACTCTATGTGTATTATATATATATATATATATATATATGTGTGTACATGCAGACACACCGTTTATGTACCCTCGAAACCCCATGCGAACTACTAAAGCCCCATTAGCCCACCACTGCTCGGAAACCTAGCTTTGAGTTTGAGAGGAGCAGCGGATGGCTCTCCACATGACGAGGTTTCGCAACGTGTCGTGGCTCAATACCTGGTATGCATCTGAAGACTTCAGGGTTCAGGGATGTTTCTGGATCAGGTAGGCTGTAGAGTTATGGGAAGCTTTCAGCGTCTGGAACTGTGCAGAGATACACGGCATTGGACCTCCAGGAGATGCAGCAGCAGGCTGGATCCAGAGGTGTTATGGGATATTTATTGTGCGGTCCTAGGGCTTGCGAATTTTAGTGGTTTAAACGGATAAAGGCCAACCTGAACGCCTGAAAATGCCCGAAAGAAGGCTGGTAGCCCAAGAAGCCGTGATGGACAGCGACGGAAGCAAGACTGTAGAACACAGTGCACACTGGAAAGCTGTGTGAATCTGGACGAGTCTTTGTTTCGGAACAGAGACAAGCCTACCACGAAACTAGGACCAACTAGGACAACATGAATCAACATGAAGCCCAACAACCAGAACACTAAAACAAACCTGAACGCTGCACCATGAAAAGCCTCAATAAACACGCTTACCCTGGACAAACTGTGGACCCACCCCCGCCACTGCTGTGGAGCTGCCATCCACCGCCCGAGAGACAACTCGTAGGTGAAGGGCCTCTTGCCTCCCAATTACTACCAATTACTATTTTCTGTTCTTACAGTTCATATACCATTGTTCATTATTCTTATTGCTATTATCACGGTCTGTCTGTCATGGCAGCGCAGATACTATTGTTTATTATTCTTATTGCCACTGTAAACCCAAAACGGGGTTGACTCTTTGAGGGTCCACGGCTTGCGAGATAAGGTTTGAAGGTTGGGGTGAGGGGCTGTAGGGTTTGAGGGCTGCAGATTTACGAGGTAAGGTTTCAGGGCTCTGGGGGGCTTTGAAACTCAGAGTTTCGTTTTCATGCTCGGACGCAGCACCGGAAGGGGGTTTACTCTAAATCCTTGGCTCTTAGGGTTTATGGTTTAGATGTCAGCCCTCCACCTGGCAATCCGACCGTGGATGCTTCGTTGGAGCCCAACTTTCTATGTAGTCTCAAGTGGCATACTACAGGGGCCTCAATAATTACCCCTGCCATTCTGGGGTTCCTTATTGTAACTATGGTATAACGGGCCTCATCCGGAACTGTAAAAGGAAACCCTGAAACCACTTCTACGTCTGAAACTTGCGTGTCTATGAAAAGATTCGACAGGCATCGTTAGCAGCAATAAACACAGGGGTTGACCCTAGAACCTGCAGCCCTAAAACGCCCTAAACCGCACGAAATTTTCGTTTTCGATAGTTGAAGAAGTGCTGTGCTTTACAGATTTACGGTGCTGAAGGCAGTCGAACATAGGGCCTTCAGAATTCGGCTCTGGGGGGGGGGGGGTATTCTACTACAGTTCTTATTGAGGCACCCTAAGGAACAGGGACATGTAAAAACTACAAGTACATGTAAGAAGCCCTCAGTAGTAGTAGTGGTGGTAGTGGTAGTAGTAGTAGTAGTAGTAGTAGTAGTAGTAGTAGTAGTAGTAGTAGTAGTAGTAGTAGTAGTAGTAGTAGTAGTAGTAGTAGTCGGAGTAGTAGTAGTAGTAGTAGTAGTAGTAGTAGTAGTAGTAGTAGTAGTAGTAGTAGTAGTAGTAGTAGTAGTAGTAGTAGTAGTAGTAGTAGTAGTAGTAGTAGTAGTAGTAGTAGTAGTAGTAGTAGTAGTAGTAGTAATAGTAGTGTAATAGTAGTAGTAGTAGTAGTAGTAGTAGTAGTAGTAGTAGTAGTAGTAGTAGTAGTAGTAGTAGTAGTAGTATTTGTAGTAGTGGTAGTAGTGGTAGTAGTGGTAGTAGTATTAGTAGTGGTAGTAGTGGTAGTAATGGTAGTAGTGGTAGTAGCGGTAGTAGTAGTTCTAGTTCTAGTTCTTCCATCAACTACCGCAAACCCGTCATGTTCCGCCAGTCCGAGGCACAGTGCAGCTCCAAGCCGCGAGGAGCGTAGGGCATCGCCACACGCTCAAGGAAGCCACTCTCGCCTCGGTTTAGGGTTTAGGGTGATGTATTCTTTTAGGTGCCTCTTTTGCACTTCGGCGGTATGTTAGGATTGTTTAGGGCTTGGGGTATATAGGGTCTATAGGGATTACTGTGAAAGGTGCGGGGCTTGCGGTTGCGGCTGTGTGGTCTGGCGATCTGGCGATTACGGCTGCACAGTCTGCCTGGCCAGACATGGCCCTTCGGGGCTTAACTTCGAGCCTGGAGGTTTTGCACTCAAGCTCTGCGATGTGACCTACACGGATAGCCCTGCCCTAGCACTGAGCGTGCTCTGCAAGCTGTTTGAGGGTTCTCGGTGCTGTTTGTGCGGAAGTATGTTGCGCGCTACTTTGGACCGGCCACCTTACACGAACAAGGGAGCTACACAACGGCAGATGGTGCGACGATGAAAGAGGCAGTCCTGAAGCCCGAATCCCTCAGTATCCCTCAGTCACCGCAAAAACAATTGACCAACGAGCTTCACAAAAGAATCCTCGCCAACTTCTAAACGAAAATCCTTGAGCACAATCCGGTCCGGCGGGAAACGCGTACACTGTTAACGCCATAAACTAAGCTTCTGGGCTTAAGTACTGGTGTCACGCACTTGGTCGTGGCAGGACAGCATGCATCTGGAGGCGGTGCCGCAGAATCAGATGTGGACATAAGACTCTGTAGTTATCGAAACTGGGTTTCCTGGGTGCTAGAAAGTACCACCTTCCGGCCCGTGAGACTCTAAACTTAAACCTTCAGGGACCCGATCTGTGCAGATTCCCGGCATCTCGGGCCCTTAAATCCTTCAACCCGACATCGCAATCCTCAAGCCCCTTGCATCTGAAACAATAGGTATGTTGCTACCTTGGTACCAACAAGACATGGTGGTTGCAGATTCGGGCCGTCCAGGATTTAGGCCTGAAGCCACGATGCCAAACATGGTAAAAGTATGCAAGAAAGCGCTCATCATGGGAATAAGCCGGTCCCACAATCCTACATGACCGGGGCGAACGTAAATTCACAGTAAAGTCAAGTCACTGCAAGAAGCACTATCTAGGTTGGGCTTTCTGCCTTTCTTCAACGGTTCCGGGCTCTCTGTCTTCATTCGTCAGCGGAGCCCAGGCACAGAAAAGGGACTCGATGGAATCCGGCCGCGTGCCCCAAGCCCTCGCGCGCTCGTAGCGGCCCCACCTTGAGTGGTGCGAGGGGAATGAACTACTGGAAAAATCTCTTCGAAAGGGGACATGCTTCTGATTGCGTGAAGTTTCGGGATTCGGGCGTCCGTGCTACGGCTACGGGATTTCGGGAGAGCGGGTTGGGAGCTTGCATAAGGAGGCCTCCATAAATAGAGTAGGGCTTGTGAATTTATTGCTACAACTCAGTATGATATAAGGGACCCTTGAGCACAAGAATAACCGCTTGTTCAGGCTTCTGTATCTACACAAGGATTCATGTCGAGAAATTCTTCTTATCTCTCGAAAATCATGAAACTCCTACTCCTGAGCCCCCACTCCTGACCTTTAAACTTTAAACATTTATCCCGCACGACTCTTATTCACAAGCACAACAACCCCAAGCCTTAGCCAATTCGCGAACCGAAACATTTCAGGATGCAGAGTCTAGAAACCGTACTTGGCCGACTGCTGAACTTAAACTTTTAGTCCGTCCCCTTATTGTACTTCATATAGAGACCCCAAAAGTTAAAGTCCTAAGAGTCAACCAGAAGAACGCCAAGTGTAAACACCCCCACGCCTAAGGCTTTTTCATCGACATCTCAGTAGGGATAGGGTTTAGGGTTCAGGGTTTGGCCTAATCGGAAATTTGGATCACAGAAGCCTTGGAGGTTGCACGGCTTGCTGGCTTCAAAACGATAGTACATTGCATGCGCTTCGAATAGGATTCTGCTTCTTGTTACAAGGATCCTACTGCTTTAATTTAAATCCTGTGTCCGCGACTTACCCAAAACTTGTTCCCAAATGGCCTCCTCAACAAGTTCTAAAGCCTTCAAACCAGACCCTGGAACGCGGCCAAGCCCGGCCGATCTTTGCGAAGCCGCAGGCCGATGTCGAAACAAGTCATGGGCTCACTGGCAGAGGTTGCCTTGCTCGCGGATCCACCGTGGAGGTGAGGGAAGCGACACAGGCATTGCCGTCGCTCTGAACCTGCTCGCTATGACCGCTATGAAGTCTTCTCCGTCCCATCTTCCAACCTACGCACCTTGCGGGCCTGCACGATTGCAGCTGCCTCGGCATCTGGCACGCCAGTTGAGAACAGGTGAATTTTGATTGCAAGCTCAGGCCATGTGCTGATGAGGTCAGCATAGGCCTGAAGCTTGAGAACCTCCGTAGCGTGGTCTTTGATGTAGGAGAGGCAAGCCCTCTCGAGCTGCGCGGCCTCGAAAACATGTGCCTGGCGAAGGACGCTGCAGACCTGCTCTGCGCTGAGCTGTTTGCAAAGCTGTGCTTCGCACCACCGTTGAAGCCGTTCCACCTGGGTGGCTGTCAAAAGTGTGCCCAGCACGTCTGAGCAACCCATGACAGGACCCAACATCATGCAGTTTGTCTAAACATGAGAAACCCACTGACACGCACAACCCAGTGGTACTGAATGCTTCTGGTCGGTGACATTTTTGAATCAGGTGATCTAATCGACGAACCAATGCTGACAAGTCAACAGGACTGGTTTAGCTATACGGATCACACGACGCAGGGCATCAAGCAACACAGAAACAGCAAAGCGGCACTATAGTGACTATGGAGTTTGATGTGAAAGACGAAGAATAAAAATGAGAATGATGCTGATACTACTACTAGTCATAATAATAAGATTAATAATACTACTACTACTACTACTACTACTACTACTACTACTACTAATAATAACAATAATAATAATAACAATAATAATAATAATAATAATAGTAATATTATTAATAATAATAATAACTCCGTTTCTTACAAAATGCATTGAATGAGGCTCTCGGCCCTGGACCATGGCCCCATTGCTTAGGTTGTCCCACGAAAACTGCCCCAAGCCCAGGCCGTGAATTCGCGAACCGAAGGCCCCAATCATACTTCGAGCTCGCCTAGTAATATACAGCACCAAGGGAAGCATTCACATGGACGAAACAACCTGGTCTTGAGCCTTGCTCGCGAAATTTGAGACGCGAGCCACAAAAAAAGACAGTGGCGCCTGCGCTTGCCGACATGATGTGCTGCTAAAGCAGGGGATTGCGATTGCCACTGCTAACGACTATCTGTTTCATGCACTCATGACTTCGAAACATGCACGGTCAACCCGTTTAACGAGTACGTAGCAACACCGTGGCTGCTATGACCATCGCAACGAAAGCCTCGTTACGATATCAAACGCATCGCCAGAGATATCATACTCCTCGCGGTCATGTTATTCATCCTCATGCTGGACCTTCAGGAACAACATCTCTACAACTTGGTAGAGCTTTAGGCTCGACGGGAACCTTAATATTAGGTGCCATCTCAGCACCGATTCGCCATGCATTGTCGAAACCGGCAGTCGACGCTGCACATTCAAACACGCCTTTATGGCAATGTCATCTTCTTCCACATCTACCTTTTTCAGAACCGTCGTAGATATCGCGACTATCAGAAAGTCGTAACCTCGGGAAGAAACCCTACCGACTTCTACGATAACAGCAGCGAAAAACACACGCATTCCACAGAAAACTCAGCCGAACGAGTTTGCCAGCTTTCTCACTTTGCGACGCAGAAGCAACCCCGACGAACTCGATGGTTGTTATGTTACGACAGCTCGTACTTGTATGCATATACATACGTACATACTAAAAGACACGCACACACACACACAGATCTACATACCTCCCGAATTCCACCGACCTGCATACATGAATACATACGTGTACAGTAAATACATACAGGCAGACCCATATACTGCAGGAAAGGGGGAAGAATGCCGTGGAGGTGAAGGAATCTTTGACAAAACACAACTTTCGCAACACCCCACCTGGTACTTGTGACTGACCGCCCATAATGCCTCCATCGGTGAAGGACGCCGGCTTCCGTCTTGTTTCACGGCATGGCTCGATGGCTCTGCTGCCAGGTCCTCGACTGACGGAAGCTTGTCGGTGTACAAGAAATTTAAGAAGGCTTTGAAGGTGGCCGCGGCACAATCCTCAATCGTGATGACCTTGGACACGGACTCCTGCATGCCTGAAGTCAGCTGCTTCTTGAGCACCTCCGATCTCGCGCAGAGAACTTGGGAGTGCGCGTGAATAACTTCACCCTGTAGCCTGAAATCCACGTCGCTGCAACTAGCTTCCTTGAGTAGAGCCTGTGTGTCATGACACAGGGTCGGTTCTGGAACATCCACAGCAGATCTGGCACAAAGCTGTGAGGAATATGCTCGCTGAGGCAAGACTTCCAAAACAAACTTCAAAGTCAAAGCGTCGTCTTGCACCCACTTCGATTGCAACAGCTGTTCATGGGACAGGCCGAAGAGTCCAACTGCCGCAGGAGGAGAACTTTCTGGATGCACGTCCGGTCCATATGATTTGCACATCGAACTTTTTTTGAATTCTTCGCTTGTCTTGCCCCATTGCACGAAGTCTCCACCATGAGTCTTGGCATAGATGCTGTAGCGAAAGGTGAAGGCATCGGTTGTGTAGTGCGGCATTATGGCAACGCAACCATGCTGACTCTGCCCCGTTGCCTGGTCAAACCCGATGAAGCCGCCGTTGGGATTGTAGATAAAGAGGAACTTGTATGACCCCACCTGAAAGAATTCAGATTCGGGGCAGGCAGTACATTTATGCTCAATGGCAGTTCGGAGCCAAGACATTTGAGTAAGCTTCCAAATGTACTCCCCTTTGGCAACCTCGTGGCCGAAACTGGCACACTCCTCACCGAATGTACGCAAAGGGCACTTTTCCTTCAGAGGACCTGTAAGTGGGACCGGGCCAGACGGGCCTGTGACAAGATGCTCTCCTTCAAGGTCTTCATCGATATGTCTTCTATACTGCTCCTCTTCTTGGTTGTCGTCCAGCTCCTCAGTGAGAATCATCCTCTGGACTTCTAGCTCTCGGCGCAGCCTTTGCCGCTCGAGAGCTTCGGCTGTGGCCTCTTGGAGTTCCTTCTTCCTTGCGACCGCCGCCTGCACCCGGGCTTTCGTGGTCTCGATCTCTGCGCGCAGCTCCTCCGCTGACATGGGCGCACGATGGTACACGCACGAAGGCAACAAGACTACAGGACTTTTCTCTCCTGCCTGTCGTGCTCGAGCCACTCATTTTCCGGATGACGTTGAAATGGCGACAGCTTCAGGCAGCAACATCCGGTCTACAGCAGAAAGTCTGTATGTCGCGCACTCCCTACTTCTCACTCGGCTCTGCCTTTTCGGAGCTTGTGCCAAGTCTGGGTAATAAGCCGCTACACTACATGCCAATGCCAGGAACTTCAGCTCCTGACCGCGACTCAGACGTCACACCCAAGCCAAGCGCACTAAATCTTCACTTCATGCCTCTGGCATGCACAGCCGAGTAGCGTCTCGATGACGCTTTTGGTGACTCTGAGTAGGGCCATGGCCTGCTCATAAAGGCAAGCAGCAAGGGTTACCCATAGGCCCCATAGTAGTTCCTTTTTAGGGCTCATATCTGAGCCCCCAAAAGGAACTACTATGGGGCCTATGGGTTGATGCCTTGCAGGAATACAAGTATCCGGATCACGCTTACAGGTCAGAAACCCCTGCATTTCACGCACCGACACCCACAAAAACTCTCCCTCTCTCCCTCTCTCTCGCTCTCTGTCTCTCTCTTTGTGAGCAGCATGAACACTGAGACTATGATGATTTGGGGTGCAGCTTTCAGCAAGAATAGTACGCACTCGTGGTACTGACTACTGCCTAGGGATCCCAGATTGCAGGAGCTTCCTGTCTCAAGGCTCTTGAAGTCCTAGCAGCAACGTTCGCGCCCAAGCTCCGGCCGTCTGCGTTGGGGATGAGATGTCATGTATGCCCGTTATCCCGCTTATCTCCAATGCAAGGAAGCAGGTTTGGCGGGGGCTTGGCAATTGGATGGGTGTGCGGTGCGGCACTTGGTAGCCTGTCTCGATGTCTCGCACATGCTAAAGACATCTGAAAACATCTGGGAGTTTTGTCTCTACATCGAACCGTGGAGAAAGACAGAGACAGAGAGTCAGAGAGAGAGAGAGAGCGAGAGAGGAGAGCCAGAAAGAGAGAGAGAGAGAGAGAGAGAGAGTCAGTGAGCGAATAAAACAGAGATAGAGGGAGAGACAGAAAGCAACAGAGAGAGAGAGAGAGGAGACAGACAGAGAAAGATCGACAGAGCTATCTGAATATCTGTACAGACAGCCAGCCTGACAGACAGATGGACAAACGAGACGACAGGCAGCCAGGCAGACTAGACCAACAACCTTCAAACTTGTACTGGAGTCTGAATAACTGGAACATGTCTTGAGGTCATACTGCACTACAGTGGCAAAGGAAGTATGACGGGCCACACACCCCTCAGTATTATGTTTCTGCACAGCTAACGTCGCCTGGAACATGAGGACAGCCATAAGCAGGAAGATCATCATGTGGACCTATTATGGAGCCTTACTCATTGGAATAGGGTTTTAAGGCCCAACATACTATAAGTTTAGTAAGGAACCACCAAAAATTGGATTGGTTATTAGTTAGGCCACAGGCCCCTATAGTAGAAGTTGGCAGGAGCAGGGTATCGAAAAGGGGTTACGAGGAATACGATCCAGGGCAGTTACCAGGTTGTTAGTCGGAGTTTAGGGTTTTCAGCTTAGGGTTTTATGGGTTTTGAGTTTAGGATTGATACTTCCACGACTTATCTTCCACACATCTCGCAGATGACGTGGGTTTTCAGGAGAGGACCCGAGAGCACAGAACATCAAATCACGACCGAGTCCCAGGGGTCTGGCTCCTACTGCAACAACATAGTGGCTGTCGTAAGAGTTGTTGTTTTGGTGGTATATGGTGGATAGATTATGGAGCCCTAAGCAATAGGCAATAGTATTTACACCAACTTGAAATGACAAAATGCCTAAATTGCATTACCTCCGGTCCCAAACCAAGAGCAGCAATCTTCTGTCGCAAGGTCATTCTATGACAACAAAAACCACTGAGACAGGGCGACAACACTGTGTAACAAGAACAGCATGAATAACACAGACAGAAACTAGCAATCACGAACCCCACCTGAGGAAAAAAACACAGTATTGTATTAACCGTCGTAACAGCAACGACGCCGTGCGAGGCCCCTCAGATACAAAAAAGCCCCCTCTGTTCCTCAATTTAGCAAAGGAGCCCCTCCACAAAAACAAAAAAAAAAAAAACACAAAGAACACTGCACACGCGCTGGGATGCGAGTGCATGCTACAATCCCTGTGCCCACCAAGCACTAAAGCCTCAGATCCTCCAACTATAACAAAACCAAGGGACTGGGTTCTGGGCTCTTGTTTAGGAATTTAAGTTTAAGTTACCATAATAGGTTGGTTTCTTCATTACGGTGACTTAAGTAAAGGCCCTTACTGTAGCAAGAACTAAGGCAAAAGTTGAACCTTCAAAAAGCTTAAACTCCGGAACCCCCACAGCAAAGCCTAAACTCTGAACCCCTCAACCTCACAAAGCCTCAACCCGAAATTCGGTGAACCCGAAAAGACTGCACCAGGTTGAATCCAAGGAACCGTCTCGAAAGACTCTGCCACAGGATCTTCAGCGTCAAACTCTTTCAAGCTGTCGCCGAACACCTGGCTAAGGGTTGCCGTACAGGAACTATGGGGTTCTAGCATAGGGTTCCCAGTAAAGGTACGCGCGCGGTGAGGTAATGTAACGTATGTGAGCTGGGCTTAGGCAATTTCGTTGACTCTGAAGGCTATGTCCAAATCACGGTTCCCTATTCTCAGTCTACCTGAACCCCCGAGTACGAGTAGCCTGTCAGGGACCTCACGTTCTTGCCTCCTAGTACTAGTAGAATCAGCAAGACCCTTCCCGAAACCCCTAAACTCGGCCCTAAACCCTAAAACTTGCTAACCCTAAAATTCCTAAACTCGGACCTAAACCCTAAACTTGTTAACCCTCAAATCCCTAAACTCGGCCCCAAACCCTAAACTTGCTAACCCTAAAATTCCTAAACTCGGCCCCAAACCCTAAACTTGCTATCCCTGAAATCCCTAAACTCGGCCCTAAACCCTAAACTTGCTAACCCTGAAATCCGTAAACTCGGCCCTAAACCCTAAACTTGCTAACCCTGAAATCCCTAAACTCGGCCCTAAACCCTAAACTTGCTAACCCTAAATCCCTAAACTCGGCCCTAAACCCTAAACCCCTAAACCCTATTGTCTCTACTTCTGCGTGGTGTTAGCATTCACCAAGGCGTGCAGATTTCAGAGTAAGATGGTGGTTCCCGGAATTAGGGGTACATTATTTTGGGTCCTATACAGGGATCTATTAGGACTCTATAAAGGGCTTAGGGTTCAGAGTTTCCGAAAGTTAGGGGTACCTTGTTTCGGGGCCCTTATAATAAGGATCCTACTATTTAAGGCAATATATATATATATATATATATTAGGGTCCCCTATTTTCAGAAACTCCCAGATGAATTCGGGGGGACCTGCGAAGGACTAGGGTAGGAACCTGAATAAGAAACCTTGGGCCTAAGGGTTCCTTTAAAGGGGTCTACAACGGTTACTATAAGGGATCTATAGGGGTACTATAATTATGTAGGAACCTGATTAAGAAACCTTGGGCCTTTATTAGGGTTCTTCATATGAATCCTATTATTTAAGGGGTTACAGGCCCAGGGTTTCTTACTCAGGTTCCTACATTAAGCTTCGTGGGAGGCGTAGTGCAGCTTGCGGCCTCAGGATAAGCCCCCAAATTCAACTAATCGACACGACACTTCACTCGTGTAGACTGCGGGTCAACAGGACCCCTCGATACTGCGGGTTGCTAAGACGGATCCTCTTATTCAGAGTCTGGAAAAAAGTAACTTGTTCCTCCGGGGCCTATTAGACTCGACACCACAAGGCCAACTTCGCATAAGCAACCTCTATACCCGAAAGAAGCTGCCCCCACCCTGTAATAGTGACTATAAGGATTATGTTAGGGCCCTATTATATTCCCATTATACCACTATTACAGGGTGGGGGCCCCTTATAATCTATACCCCAAACCGCCTTCCTCGCCAAGACATCCTCGGTGACGTGGCTTTGCGTCACCAGAAAAAGGAACATGCCAATAAATCCCAGGCCAGAGAACTCCTCGCGGACTGATACATGTGGGTACCTAGAGGCTCCATAGTAGATCCTTTTTAGGGCTCAGATGTAGAATCCTATAAGGTAATCCCCAAAAGGAACTGCTATGGAGCCTATGGGTAGTTGTCAAAAATGTGGTCGCTATTTGGGTACGCTAAGTAATAGCTGCCGTATTATAATAGGGACCCGAAAAGGGACCAGAATTTTGACAACCACCTATGTAGGCTTTAGGAGTGTGGGGTTCGGCGGAGTATACTATCTCCAAATACCCGGAACCCCACGGCCCTGAAGCTCCGTAGGAGGCACAGTGCGCTGAAAACCCAACTGAGTGGTTGTCAAAATTATGGTTCCTATTTGGGTCCTTAATATAGTACGGCACCTATTATTGAGGGTATTCAAAAAGGGACCCCTATTTTGACAACTACCCAACTGGAGAGAGACGCGGTCTTGGTGTTCGGGGATTCGGAAGCGATTAACCATATGTCTGCTACACGATTTTCACGGGTGTGACAGGGGCGGCGGGGACGAGGTTATGACCGACACGGTTCCTGAGTCGAGACCGACGCACAACGCACAGAAGGCGTCTGGGATTCATGTGCTTGTGCTGATTGTATATAATGCACTTCTACTCACACAAACACATATACATCTAACACTTACGTATGCATGAACTGATGCACGCAGGACAAACGGAGAGGCATAAGTGGGTGTAGCAGTCATGGAAGAAGCAGCGATGGATCTGCGTAGTCGGAACACTCTACTGACATCAAAGCCAACTTTTGCTCTACTTCGGGGCCACTGACCTCCTTAACAAGCTGCAGCCGAGCTCTGTGCCCCAATCTTCACCACAAAAGCTGGATTTTGCGGCCCAGCGTCCTTGAACAAGACATCCATGATTTGCAAACCGACCTGCACAGCGCTGTCCAGATTGGATCTTCGTGCAAACATGTCCAGTGAAGGTTGAAGGTTTAGAGCTCAGGTGTTGAATGGGTAGGGGTTTTAGTATGTAGGGTGTGAGTATATCTCGGAACAGCGGAGACCTATAAATGGCCCCAATCACATGCTATTGGATGTGCAAAATAAAAATGCTCAGGGAAGAAATGTCTTGGCACAAATCACTCCGGTAACCGCCGGTAACCAGAATGGCTAGACTATGCTAGACTCTTGGAGATACTTCGGGCTTTCGATGTGTCTATGTAGGTACTTGGCTCAGGGAAACACGGGAGGCAGGGGTACAATCGAAACCGCGCGAAGTGAGTGTAGGGGTTTAGTGATTCAGTCATTCACGTTTAGGTTCCAAGTCAACCTTAGACTCAACCTTAGAAGTTCGAAGGTTGAGTCTAAGGTTGAGCCTTCGGAGCTGGGGGGGGGGGGGTCGGAGGGTTCAGAGCTAGATGTTTTCGATGACGTTCTAAAGGGTGGAGGTGTAGGGCTCGGGCTCAGAGGCCAGGTTGAGGGCCTCGGGCAACCTCCACGAACTCCAAGCAATGAGATCAAGGCCGAGTAGGGGGTCTACCCATGGCCCCATAGTAGTTCCTTTTTGGGGTTCATATGTAGAATCCTACATCCCGAAAAGGAACTACTATGGGGCCTATGGGTATAGTTCATGAAGTTGGTAGTGGGTGTTGTTGGATATGCAGTAGAGGGTGGTTGGTGGGGTCCAAACCCTATTGGTGTCCAGACATGTAATGATCCCTGGCTAAACCGCATAGCCTTGCTCACCTAGGCTTGACTAAGCCAAAGGGTTAGAAGTAATTAGCCACATTCATGGTAGTCAGTGAGCTTTTATTGGGTAAGTCTAACCCCACAAAGATACTAACGACCTGCTGTTTAAGAGGAGACCTTCCTTCAAACGAATGCTTTGCAGGCCTTGTCCTGCGCGTGGTCAAGCGAGTGGCGAACCTCTTAAGCTTTGCGGGTTAGGATTTAGGGCATGTCCTTGTTTTTGCAGAGGTTCTGGGGTTCCCAAAACCTATCAACGGGTGTCCTTGATGGCTTCCGGAAACCGAAAGTTAAAGCTGCCCAAATTTGAGCAGTGATGCAACCTGAACTCTCCCAGGGCCCACCGCAGGCACTAAATCCGAAACCGGAGCCAGCCCAGGATTTCGAGTTGAGGGTATCAGGCTTTAGGGTATTTCTGTATTTCGGGGTATAAGCGAGCAGCCCAAACCGGACCAAACTCAAAAATTGGCTCGCCTGTGAAGCCCGGATCGGAAAGCCAAAGCTATTTAAGAGCAAGCGGCCCAGTGCTGAACCGTCTCGAAGACGCCATTCCTTGATTCGGGTTAGGCTGGGTGCCGGTTTCTCACCACTCAGCATAATGTAAGGGAGATCACGGTCAGCTTTCGTTCATTCTTGTCGCCTTTGTCGTGCGTGAGTGCTTGCTGTGCACCCCAGTTCCTCTGTTTGAACGTTCCCCCCAATGTCCAAATATCCAACCCTGCGCAGAGCCGGACACAAGCACTTGTAGCTGAAACCGTGAACAGTCGGACCTGCAAGTTCGCAGGTTCAAGGCTCGGAGCTCTGTTTTTTTTTTTTTTTTTTTTTGGGGGGGGGGGGGGTTTAGGCTTTAAGGCTTTGGGTTAGAAGGGGCCCGCACCCTGTAATAGTGGTATCATAGGAATATAATAGGGCCCTAGTATAATCCTTATAGTCACTATTACAGGGTGGGGGCAGCTTCTAAGCCTTGGGGTTTTCAGGAGGTAAAGGAGCATTGCTGCCTGAAGCTTTTGGCTGCCACTTTGACAGTCTGCAAGAACTGTCGACCACGCTGTATGTACCATCTGTCTGGATTAGCTAAGGCTGCATCGGGTAAAACTTTGGGCTTCAATTAATCGAATCGAGGTTGGGTCCAGTCTTCTCTGCCTTGAAAGCCAAACTTGTGGCTTCGCAGACCAAACCTTCACGATTGCGATTAGAACTTCAGTATTTGCCCTCAAGCCGTGAACGCTGCACAACTTTCGTGCAGAAGTTGCTGCCGAAGAGTCAGCACAACGACGAGGCAAACTTCTGCAAAAAGAAGCCAGGGGCACAGGGTAACTTCCTCCCGGACACTGAGTTTGTAAAACTTTGGGCTCTGCGAGTTACGAGTTTTGGGTTTACCATTCACCAGCGCAATACATAGAGAGGTGAATAACTTGCTTGGTTTATCCGTGGCTCCAATATGCACCAGGAAGCCGTAAAAGGAAACAGCATTACTCACTACTGGGGCATCTTCTTTATGGTGCAGGGGATTTTTGGGGGCCAGCCTCTATGCTGGTGTTGAATCAAACGGGCCTTGAGGATCTAAATGGCTTTCGGATTCAGGCTTTGCTGTGTATTTGGGAGTTTCCGAAAATAGGGGACCCTAATATAGTACCCTACACAGTAGGATCCTTATTGTAAGGACCCGTACCTCCAATTTTCGGAAACTCCCCTTTCGGGTGTGCCACCCAGGTCTCAGGGTCCAGGTCTCGGGATGCATCAATAGGGTAAGGGATGAAGCTCTTACGATCCAGGTTCTGGGCTTGAGGAGGCCTTCCGATCACAACTGGGATCTTTTAATATGGGGCCATAATAAATAAGGTTGTCGTGAGCATTCTTGTAGCTATAATAAGGAACCACGAAAATAGTATATGGGTGGTTGTCAATATTATGGTCCCTTTTTGGATCCCTATTATAGTGCGGCACCTATTATTTAGGGTAATTACCCCAAAAAGGGACCTTAATTTTGACAAACACCCATATGTAATTATTAAGGCCCCTAAAGTACCACTCAAGCAGCACATCGAAGCCCCTCAAATCCAGTCTGGAAGGAGTTTAGGATGTCGGGCCATTTTTTCAAAACAGAGCCATGCAAAACACAATCACTCCGGCCTGGAACCTCTGAAAACCGTAAAGGGAGGAAGACTCAAAGAATCCGTAAGGAAACCTTGCAGAACTCGTAAAGCAACCTTTCATACAACACTTCAGGCTTCAGATCCCTTTACAGGAACCCGTTAACGAACCCTATAGAACCCTTACAGACACCCCCTAGCAAGCCATTGCAATCGTTACAGGAACCCTCAACCGAACTCTGATTGCAAGCCGTGAAGGAGCCCTGATCCCCAACACTCAACCCTGCAGCCACGGTTTAGGGTTTAGGGCCAGGGACCCTTAAACATTTCCGAGCACCCCTTGGGCCTCAACGAGCTCTTCGAAGATGGACTCGTCGTGAGTCTCCTAACATACGAGCGGGGCATGAACTCCTCAGGGCTTTGGGTTAGGAGTTCAAGGGTTCCCAAAACCCCAAAAAAACCCTGGGTTCAGGCGGTTCGACTTTCAGACTTGCACTTGAGTTTAGGATCCATTATGACTCGGCTTGAAGGACCCAAGTTCGGATCATTGGTCTTTGGTTTGATTTGCGGAACCCAAGAGGGGACCAATAGTGCCAAACACTCAGATCTTGGGACGCAGCACAAAGCACATCAAGGAGGTCCTTTAACGCACAACTTCACTTTCCGTGCTACCAAAGCTACGCCGTCCCAAAACCGAACCCCATAATCTTGACCCTAAACCTTACTCCCAAAAGCCTGCGCCCTACCGCAGGGGAAAGAGATCCCTTAAATTCGCGTTAAAGGGTGCTTAAGAGTTCTGTGGCTGCTGTTCTGTGCCAGGCCTTGTGGCGATGATGATGGTGGCGACCCGCACTGCTGGCCTTTCCAGGACCGTCTGATGGGTGTGGGACAGCCGTGTAAGTGTCTGTGTGTGTGTGTGTGTCTGTCTGTCTGTCTGTCTGTCTGTCTGTGCAAAAAAGTAGGTGAACGGTAGACATGTATACACACACATACGTATATACATGCAGTACATACATACAGACAACCAGATGTATATGTATGTGATGTGTATATTCATGCATATGTATATATATATATACATACAAAATGGTATATACATGTGTTTGCAAACATGCATACATACATCGATAGGTGTACCTATGGTGGGCCTGTAGAACATAGAAACACCATAAGTCAAGATTCTTGAACCTGTGTATTGTACTTTTGTTGCTGTGTATATTTGTATCAGATTACATGGTCTTGTGTTGCATTACGCTGTGCTGTGTTGGACTGTGTTGTGCCATTATGTATTGAACTGTATCGCATTATAATGCCTTGTTGTGCTGTGTTGTGTTGTGTTAAATTGGTATTGTATATGGACGTGTGCTTGTATTTGCATGTGCAGCTGTGTTCGTTGGTATTTGTCTTGCGTTGGGTTGTACTGGGTTGTATTGTATTATTGTATCGGTATGGAGGTACACATGCAACTGCGTTGTCATGCCATGTGTTGCTGCATATGTACTGTATTGCATCGCATCACAAAGTAGTGCGACGTGCGACGTGATGTTGTATAGTAATAATGTGCCTTGTATGAATATTGTCTTGTCCTATCTTAGAATTCCTGGGCCGGGGAAGAGGCCATGTACGATACAGGTCATGGATCTGTTTCAGCAGCACGGGACTATTCCCGTGTAGGGTTTGAGGCCCTGAACGACCCAGAGACCCCAATGTCCCTGAATTAAGGAGTACACCTTAAATTATAGTAGGATCCGTAGTATGATCTACGGTATATTCCTTGATTAAGGGATATTGGGGTCTCTGTGTACCTCCACCTGATATCCTCGAGCCTCTTTCGAAGCTGTGCTCTTCAACAGCAAAGGGAGGAGCTGACAAGGTGTGGAGTACTGCCTGTGGCGCCGTGGCTGCCGTGGGCCAGGTGACGAGGACCGATCCATTCTCAAAGTGGAGCCTTCAGCAATGATAAACGGATAAAGGGCTTGGCTGGGATCGAGCAGAAGAACCCATGCGAAACTGTACCAAGGTTGTCACAAGGTGTACCGCAGAATCCCCGTTCTATTGACAACTCTGCCCGGCAACAGCCTTTCATTGAAACAAGCTTGAAGGCTCCAAGAAACCCCCCAAACCCGTAAGGCGCGTGCAACGGGCTTTTCATATCCTACGGTCATCATACTTGGGTGGTGCAGGAACCAACGATGTAAGTTATATGTATGTGTATGTATATGTAATGCAGCTAACATGCGCGTCAAGCTAAAAGGAAGGCAGCCGGAAGCACGCATTGATGCTACTGCCTGACAGTCTCTGAAGATTTGCAGCCTTGACAACAAAGAGTCCCGCCCAAGCACCGTGAGCTCTCCAAACCAAGCCCTACAGCCATGCCTGGAACACTACGCCAAAGGCAAACTAGCCGAGGTACACTTGCCTCACGCCGAAGAACAGTACGACGAACGTCCTGGTTTCGTGTTTGGGGTTCGTGCGTCTTGGCAAGCACAGGAAAGGATGGGAAAATCCCTTGCAAAATAAGAGCCAATGTGCTAACCAAGCATGCTGTAGTCCCCAAAACGAATGTTCAGCAAAGACTGCTGCACCCTCCGCAACATGATTGCCGTGGCATACTCGTACCCCGGTCGATCTCTTGAGGTATAGGTTCAGGGTCTAGGGTTTAGGGTTTAGGGCTTATAGGGTTTGGGGGTCTCAGGGGGTCAGGCTGCCGCGGTGAAAGAAGGCACAAGGCTTTGTGCGTAAGTCACACATTAACTTTCGGCGCGCTTTTCTGTGCTTATGTACTAAAGCCGAGGTCTACAACTACCCAGGGGCTGAGTATCCTAACCCAAAAAAGTTAATCTTTCCAACTATGGCAGGATTATATAAACCCCAAAAGGTTAAAGGTTACTAAGGCTGATACACTTTGCATCCACAGCGTCAGGATCGCGGGTGTCTTCCGCCGCCCCAGCGCCATGACGGGCGGAGAAGCAGCGAGAACTTGCTATAGAAGCTTTGTTGCTATCAGAAGACGCTTGTCGCACACAGGAGATATTCTGAAACTAGTAGGAAGCCCTAAAGCCAGGATAATACTTCCTCACTGAAGGTGGTATATCACCGAAGGCTGGTATACCCGTCAAAAAATATTCAAAGTCGGGTTTGGTTCGCTCTTTCGGCTCGTGTTTGACACGGCTCCACGAGGCTCGAACGGGATGGGCCCGGGTGGGCACTCTCCTCCATCAACTCGTTCAGGTCAATCTCTCCCTACACGCCACTGAGATGATAGAGAAACTACTGCTGGCTGGCTACTCCTAAACCCTAAACCCAAAACCCCTGGCCAGTCTGATTCTGATGATGGCTTGGGGAGACAGCTGGAGCCGTGGACCAGGCGACTGTCATGCTTCAGCCAGCCATGGTTAGAATAGGGTTCCGAGTAATGTAGGAATCTGATTAGGAAACCCTGGGCCTTTATTAGGGTTCTATATGAGTTCCATGAAAGGGTACTCTAAGCTTACTATAACGGTTTTGGGGGTCTTGATGTGGGAACCTGATTAAGAAACAGTGGGCCTATAGCCGCAAAATAGTAGGACTCATATAAGGAACCCTCACAAGGATCCAGGGTTTCTTAATCAAGTTCCTATATTATACTAGCGGGGATGGAGCAATATTCAGAAACAGTGTACGGTTTCGGGTTCCCAGAAGTCGTAAACCCTACACAGTATCTTTTGGACATGTGGGCTTTCGGGAAGCTGGGTCGGGTGGTCGGGTGCAAGGGCTCCGGCAGTTGAGATCTGGCTGGGTGCAGCAACTTGGGGCTTATTGAAACTCAACCAAGAGACAGAGAGAGAGAGAGAGACCAAGCCAACAAAACTTCTATCAGTTTGTCGGGGCGACTTTAAGGCCGAAACAACCGAACACCGAGACCAGAATATCAGAGTCAAAAGAAATGCAATTCCAGGTGCAACTTGCAAGACACTTGACATCACAACAACCTCGCAAATTCTAAATCCTGAGGTCCTAAACCCTAAACCTACCCCCATTCCTAAACCAACCGCTTCGAGACCTATGCGCGTGACCCCAAACCCTAAAACTATTATTGTTATTATCATTAACACTGCTGTCAAAACTGACATTGTCACCGTCAGTATCATCTTTATATTCCATTTATCACTACTGTCACTGTGATCGCTATTTTCATTGTCATTAGTGTTATTTACGTCAGGCCTGTAACCCTGCTCTGTAACTCCAGGTTCCAGGTGTTTTCTTCAGGCACCGCCCGCGAGAGTATCGGCACCCTGCCAGGCCAAGATAGGCTCGGTGTACCTTGCTCGGGTTCAGGGTTTAGGGGTTTATGGCTGAGGGGTTTAGGGTGGAGGGTTTAAGGCTCAGGCTCCGTGTACCTTGCTCCAACAGTAGGGTTTAGGGATTACGCTCCTGCAGACTCGGACTTGCCAGACTGGGTTTAGGATTTAAGGTTTAGGGCCTGTGTGTTGTTGGGTTTCGGGTACCTTACCTTGCTCAAACCGTAGGGTCTCGGACCCTATTTATCGGGTTATTGAAGTGGGTTTAAGTCGGCTGGGGTAAAGGTCCTCTAGGCTTGACAGGCTGCCTATCCTCACGTGTACTTCTCTGCTTTATTGCGTGTGTTCTTGTGCTAGTGCGGCAGCGCTTTGTCTGCTGGCCAGTCTGGCTATTACCCCCTGTAGCAGGTTCCAGATGACGTGCCCGTTTCAACCACCTAGAAAAACATGAGCCCCGACCCCAAGCTGAGCCATGCTCGGGTTAAGGGCTTGTGGGTAAAAAGCGGTGAAGCTTGATCTGTTGAAGGTTTTGAGGCCCCCCCCCCCCCCCAGAAAGTCTCATTTGGGAGATGGAAAAACCATGCACATGGGAAACTGATTGATATCGAGACTGATCCTTACTCTAAGGCCCTTCTCACCCTCCTCCAAAATTGTTGCACCACAACCAAGTGGTTTTGCAAAAAAACTCTTACGCAACCCCTCCTACCCTGCCCGGCATGAAAGTTGGGCATGGCCTGCGTACCCCAAACCTTACGACATCGCAGGTTCTGGCTCTTTAAGTACAGGGAAAGTATAGCCAATAAACCTGCAAGCTAAAGCCTCATACCCTTAATCCCAACCTGAGTCCTGATCTACAAGGTCTTGAAAACAACCTTAAAGCCAAAAGCCCACACAGCGCTGTAACCCTCGACATGAATGTGTCACAGATCCGAAGTTCAAAACGTCAATCTTGAAATCCAATACTCACAGACCTCAGACCCTGTAACCCAATCTAGCACAGAGGCTTATTTAGGGCCACTTTCTCCGGGATGCCAGTAAGATCCCGGCACACTGCCTGGCTTGCGATCGAGGAAAGCGCGCGTCTGGTTCCTTGGGGCCGTTCTCGGCGCTCAAAGGGTTCGTCACTGTACTGTCTTTTACAAGTAGTTTCTCTGAGGCTTTTCGTGGTTTTTGGAAAGGATTAGCATAACCCATGGGCCTCAAAGTAGTTCCTTTTTGGGATTACCTTATAGGATTCTATATACGGACCCCAAAAAGGAACTGGGACCTTAGGGAAGGCCTTAGGATGGTGTTCCAGGCTGAGCTCCTGGCCCCGAATACCGAAATTATTCACAACAGTGGCTTCTATTTTTTTTTCGCAGCAAAGGGGGCAACTTTTTCACATAAATTTAGTCTGTAGGATTTTGCCCAGGATTTTCCATTCAAGTTAGGGCGTTGTAGATGAAAACATAGGCGTACCCGTAGGTCCGAAACCTGCATTATTTGCATTGCACGTGCGTTCTAAAGAAGTATAGTCTTCTGCGTTGCAGAAAAGGTGTAGTGATCGGTTTCGTGTTCAGATTTATAGCGTCCGCCAAAACCTAAACACATCCAAAGACCTTTTTCTAATTCTTTACGCCTCTATACTAGCCCAAGCCCAAAGCAGCTGTGAATCCGACAATCCTAATCCCTGAACTTTTTAAAACCTTGAATACTAAACTCCTGAACCCTAAACCTTAAACCCTGAACCCTAACCCCAAATGCTTTTCCAACCCTAATCCTGAACGCCGTGGGCTCAACCCGATTCTGCGAAGATGCGGCCAGTGCTTTGGGTCCATGGCTCCATCCTAGCCAACTCGCAGTTTGGGGATGTGCTATAAGCTGCCCCCACCCTGTAATAGTGACTATAAGGGTTCTATCAGGGCCCTATTATATTACTATTGCAGGGTCGGGGCCCCTCCTAAGGGATGTGTCTAGATTTTGACTTTCGGGTTGGGGATGGTTTTTTGATCTTATGTGTTGGGGCCTTGGGATTGGTACTGTCTTTTCGGGGTGTATGGATAAAGGGGTACTTCAGGGGCACAGGTTTCTGAGGTGAAGGATCACAAGTCCAACGGAAGTCGTCAATGTTCCGAATTCTAAGCCCTCATGAAACTGTAACCTGCGTCCTGCACTCTGAAACACACTTTGCGCACGAATCCAGATGGTGGTTTCCGAAGTTGAAGTCGGTGAACAAACAAGGATGTGGATGCGAGGATCCCCTGCTTGTACTAGCCCAAAGGGTCCAAAGTACCCGTACAGTAGAATGTAGGGTTTTTATATTAGGAGTTACTATTATGATTTGGAGAAGTATTCCCCATAACAGCACCTAGGACCCTTGGGGTAGTCCAAGGCCTGGGGAACATGCACGGGGACATTTTGAAGCATGTCTTTGTTGAAGCCCTGAGGGCTGAGCCCTGACCCCAAGGGTCCAAAGGACCCAAAAATGAGGGACTTGGGCTTAGGATAGTAGTTATGTAGGTTAATATTTGGGCGAGTATATGATTATCAGGTATTTGGACCCTTGGGGTGAGGACTGAAACGATCTTAGTGACTGGGGCTGTAGATCTGGGTTTCGGGGTTAACGACCGGGGTGATTATGTGACCTAAGCAGTCCAAGTGCAATATCACAGCATGTGTCAAATACCCAAAACCGTGCACAGTACACACACACATATTCATGCACACACATATATATATATATATATATATATATATATATATATGTATGTGTATATGTATATGTATATGTATATATATATATATATATATGGGCACAAGCCGAAAGATACCGTGTGCACGAAGCAGAAACCTGTATGAATCGTCGACCCTTCTCTTTGAACCGGGGCTGCAGTGCAGATACCATCATGCTCAGCCTGCAGCACTTCACACCTAACCCAAAGCCCTTTGCCCAAACTCCAAAACCCGCGTTGCATCCGGGCTTGGGAAGTCGGTTTTAAACCCTAAACCCTACATGCCTAAACCCTAAAACCCCAAATCCTTGAAGGCCTCAAACCCTTCGACTGAACCCCCAAACGTGAAAGACCCAGCTGCCGCGTGCGTTCGCAGAGGGGTGTTCACCTCTGCGAGAAGAGCTGCTCCCTGCACACAGAAAGGGAAGGTAAGAGTTGGACACTCATGTTTTATTTGGCTTTTATCCATGTGATGATGACATAGCCATAAGCATTTACGAATATATGCATATATATATATACGTTTATAGATAGGCAGCTATACACACAAATGCGTATATGTTTATGTATCCGTGTATGTACACAAGCAATCACACACATGCATGGATGCATGCATGCAAGATTATACATACATATAGAGGCATATGCGAAAAGGTACATACACCCATATATACATACATACGTACATACATACATATGTACCTACATACGTACATGCGGACAGACATACATATACATTCATGCATAGATGTACGTTCATCCCATTCATCCATTCATCCATCCATGCATACATACATACATGCAAGTATGCACATCCATACGTGCGTGAGTACTTACATGCCACTGGAGCAGCCTACAGTACCACGCGGCAAGTGGGCTATAACAGTTCGTGACTTTGACGATGTGAATTCCTCACCAAAGCAGGCTTTATTGGGTTCAGGTTAGGCTTGGAGTTTAGGAAGACAGTCCTGCAGAGTTGGCTTGAAGGTTGATGGATGGCAGCTAAAGGTCGCGGGATGCCGTGGGGTTTGGAAATACAAAAAGAATAGGGAGTGTAAAACCCCGTATCAGACTCAGACTTTACATATAATGAACTGCTTTGTAGCACAACCCTCAAAGCTGTGGGTGAGAATCCGGAAACCGTCCTAGCATGGCTTAACCAAAAAGAAGCAGTCGAATCTGTTTTGGTGAATTCACCCCGTCCTGGAAGCTGATGATGGCAGCGTGGAGGCAGGCCCCGGGCCAGCCATACCTAGCTCATGGTTGAGATAGGACCAAAAACTTACATCTTTATTCCTTATTGGGTTTAAGTACCCATAAAAATGCAAAATGTTCCCCAACTGTGAGAAAGATACTTCAGAGTCGGGAGAGACATCCTGAGGAGCTCGTTGAGGGCTTGCAGGTTCAAGGAATATCGGACAGTTCGGGAATGCCATGAAGAGTTTTTCGTTGAGAGCTTCGAGGCTTTTGACACGCACTTTCGGACAAGACAGTTTAGGGGTATCGGAGATTTTGGGGATGCCCTGAAGAGGTTTCATGGTTGGAATTGAAGATGTACCTAGAAAGTGAGTGCTTCTGGGGTTCAGCGGGATGGAACCCTAAACCCTAGCACCTTAAAACCTGAAACCTAAACTCCGAGCTCCTCGCCTCGAACCCAAAAGGAATCTTCAGGCCTCTTCAGAAGTTGAAGCCCAAGTCTGCTTGGGATCCCATGAAGTGCAAATGCCATGCGGAGCCTTCGCATATTTTTGCTTCCTACTTAGGGTTTAGGCTTAGACTCATTCCTTTATTAGTGGCTGGAATCGGGCGCTCTTGGAAGAATCCTTGGGATGTACCATTGGACTTAACGTTCTGCATTCTTCTTCTGCTTCAACTGCATCCGTTCGCCGGAGAAGGTGCTAGGGATTTGATTCTGACATAAAAGGGGTGGGATTCTTCATCAATGGAAGGAAGTTGTGATCTAACAAACCACTGGTAAATCCTGCTGCACCCTGCATCCCCAAGACAAAGAACCAACGCATGCCAAACCCTGCCCATAAAACTAACCTTAACCGCCGAGCCCTAAATCCTAGAGCCGCTAGACCTTAGGCTCAGGCGTAAGCCCTCGCTCAAACTACCCGGAACCTGAAGCCTCTCTCAAGACTTATGAATTCTAAATTGTATAAACCAAACTACCCTGAACCCCAAACTCTGAAACCCTAAACCCTAAACCCTAATACCCAAAACTACCCTGAACCCCAAACTCTGAAGCCCCAGAAACCCTGAAGCCTAAACCCTACTAGTCGACACCGGAACTGTAGATTCTGACCGCTGAGGACGCCCAGCATCTGGTCATCTGGTCCGGTGCTTACCTGGCTGCTTGAAGCTTATTATAGTGGCTGGTGCTGAATAGGGCTTAGGTTTAACGGTGTATACAGTATACGGCCTTAGGGAGTATGCCCAGGAGCCTGCATCTTAGTGCTCTCGGCCTCGGGAGGATCGCAACATGCTACAACAGTCTCCTTCCCTGTTTTGGTTGATTCGAAACTCGGTCCTTCCATCGGCAGCCTCAACCTAGATTCTGATTCTTCTGGAGGGCTCTACCATGTCTGACAGTTATGCAGATACATTTGCATAAGAATAGACTTAAAAACATCTGCATGTACAGTTACATACACAGACACCGCTGCGTGCTTGTTTATGCGTGCATAAAAAGACCCTTGATATGAGGAAGCTATGCATACATACATACATACAGACAGACAGACAGACATATGCCTTTACTTACATACATATTTTTACACTTAGTATACTTGAGTAATGCGAACTACTGACTAACCCTTCCGTGTGCTGCAAGATTAAATCTCGCGGGAATCTGGGGAAGTCTCGGAGTGCAGTCTCTACCTTAACTGACCACCGCAACACGCTTTAGGGTGGCTTTGTGTTACCTTTAGGAAGTTTAGGGTTCAAGAGGTTGGGGGTTTGGGGGACTATAGACAGGTCGAAGCTCAAAAACACCACAAAGATCGGACCTTCTTCCCGCGCTTGCAGTAGCCAAGCCTGGGGCTTATGGTTTGGATGGGAACCTACTTGTCGGGCATCATGGGAAACTAAAGGTTAACCTTTGTGGATATATAGGGATTATATAGGGACTATACTACCCAAAACAGGTTGAAGGTTACCTTGCTACTACTAGGGGAAGGACCGCAAACCCTGAACCCTAACACCCTAACGGCTTTTTGGGACTCTACGAGCTCCTTTTGAGGGCTGTGTGGGACCGTTAAGGCTCATTTAAGGGTACTATAAGGTGTACTTAGGAAGCCGTTTACGGTTTAAGGGTACTATAAGGTATACTTAGGAACCCTTTTACGGTTTAAGGATACTATAAGGTGTACTTAGGAATCCTTTTACGGTAGCATAATGGGTACGGTAGGGTTTTTGTTCAGGTCCTTGGGCTTTGAGGCGTCTGGATGTGATGTAACGGCTTTCCTTGCAGTTGCAGGATCGGCATCGAAACCTCTACAGCCGACTCCCTGAACCCATTCCTGATTAAGCGCCGCCCTCCTATCCCACAACCCTACATATAAAAACCTCACCCCCCCCCCCAAGACTTGAGGACTTAAATGGTTGATTACACTGTCATTGTAAGAAGAATAAGGTACTGCATATATGTCTTTGAGGATTTGGCACACTAGGGCTTGATTCCGCATCATACACGACTTCCTTCCGCGTGCATAAAAGATGAACTCCACAAGCTCGCAGCCAGGTATAGCATGAGTTGGGCCCCTTTGTAGGACTTGTATGACGTTTTGGGGACGGCGGGTTTGATAGCGTTTGGGCGTGTTGAAAGACGGAAGCCCGAAGCCCTTTAACCCGACACCAAAGATGAGTAAAACCCTGAACCATTCCAGTGTCTTTTCCTTCTTGCGAGCAGGCAGCTGCAGTGTGTCGAAGGCGGGTAGACTGTTGGACACAGCCTCGACGCATGGACTCTCCCGAACATCACCCGAAATTGAAACCCTCTCTCTCTCTCTCTCTCTCTCTCTCCCAGGCATTCGAAACGTCAATCCCGGCTGCAGGACACAGATGGTCCCACGTGACACATGATTGGAATTCGAAACCATCTTGTCCAACCCCAAACCCCAAAACCCCAGACCCTAAAACCCTAAACCATCCTAAACCTTAAACCCCTAAACCAACTCCCTGCGCCCTCGAGCCTGCTGGCCTTTCACCAAGCCTAACCCTGCACGTTGAGCCCCAAACGACCCCGTAAATCCTGGTGGTAGTAGTAGTAGAAGTAGTAGTAGTAGTTGTTGTAGTCCTACACCGGGAATCCTGAGTCGCGCAGACTGCAAAACTCTGGTTGAGCCTCGAGGATGTACTGCAGTTTTCTAGATCACGGCAAAGTATAAGTAAGCTCCACTCCAGTCATATGTGGCTTTAAGCTTTTCAGTTCTAGGTGGTGGGGGGATGGGCAAGCACAATGCCTCCCACAATCCCCTGAAGCTCGAAACTCGCATTTCTCGCATTTCGGGCAGAGTGATCCAATGAATGGACGCAGCCCTTTGCTTGCATCCCTAATTAAGAAAATGGTGAAACACAAGGGCCCCGAGCTCGCCGTGCCGAAAGATGACACGGGTGGTGGTACTCTGTGAGGAACGAGCATCAGGTAGGCCCATGACGGCTTGGGAGCAGGGATCAAGGCACGCCGGTAGTACCAAGGCCGCTGGAACTCCAAGTCCAAAGAGGCGCACCGAAAGCCGGAGCAGATCGCTAGCGAGGCTGGCAGCAGCACAATGCCTCAGAAAGGACTGTTCGGATAGGCGATCGGGTGCAGCGCCGAGATAGGTGGGAAGACCCTCTGTGATGAGGACAAAGCCAACCTCGTCAAAAGGCCCTTCAAAGAAAGAGGGTAGGGAACCCGTGGCGATGGTGGCCAGGCATTCATCATGGGCAAAAAAGACCAGACGCTCGCCAAAGGCACGCAGGGCTCTAGGTTCCCAACTCGCGGGCGCGACGACACAGAAGGGAATCGAAAGATCGGCAGGAGGTGCTGGAAGAGAAATGGGTGCGGTATCCAGCATGCAAAGCGAACTTTCAGCATCCCGGAATGTGCATAGGACCGGTGTGGCAACTGCCGGATCTGGTACCAACCACTCGACCAGATCGGCTTGCAAAAGCCACGAAGCACAAGGAGCCAGACGATCCCGTACGGGAGGTGCCAAGTCAACGAGGCGGGAACTCCAGGTGGAGACCGAAGCACATATGCGCTCTGTGGGTGCACAGGTGCACCCAATTGCTTCACGGATGCGTGTCCAAAGGGAGGATGGTGGCAAAGTAGCAACTTGGCCGTCAAAGTCCAAATGGCCCAAGCAGTCCAGGATCTCAGCAACTGGGGTGTGACGATCCTCTATCCACTGGGATCTGTCCGGGTGCACAATGGGAAGCAGAGGCCCCTGGGCTTGCAGAACCGGTGCCTGTGTGGCTCCAGCATCAGCAGCCTTTTTGTTGCCCACACCGGGCTCAGGTGGGCAAGCAAACCCCTGCTGTTGAAGGGCAAGGCGACAGGCTGGCGTGAAACGAAGGTGCCTGCAAAGCCGAACATTCGTGCCAAAATGCCGAAGGCACGCCTGGCACTGTTGCCCTTGAAGTATTCCACGTCCTTGCATCAATTTCTGATGCTTCTTAAAGGCGTGCAGCGACCATTTGTTATAATTGGCAAAGACCTGCCTGCATGGCACACAGCATTGCCTGCGTTGGGCAGTGTCTAGTACCGTGCCATGTAGGACACCGCCCATGGTGGTGAGCTGTCGGGAAAGAAGGCCTGTACTATACTGTCGTAGTGAATCCCAGGTCTCCTGTTGGAGTGCCTTCTGCTGTGCCCGACGAAGAAGAGCCTTCCACCGGCCCGGATGGTTCTCCATTGTGTGCTTCCACTCCGTCCATTGTGGGATCCACGATCCCCCCTTCGGGTTGGTGATCGAGGCTAGCCAGGTGAGAGAGTGCCTGACGTCTGCCAACCAATGCCCGTCCCAGTGGGCCAAGGCCCAAACCTCCGGTATGCGGAGATTGACGCAGGGAAGAAGGTGGCGAAGACGGGCCACATGCATGAGTGTAGCAACCGATGGAATGCCTGCAAGGGCAAGGATTCTATCCGGGCCTTGGTGTAGTGCCTCATCGAAGGAAAAGCGAGGTCGCAACATCTTGGCAACCATGAGCACATGTGCATGGGACAGGGCCTGGAGTGTGGCTTTGTCAGGGGAGACCCAGGTGCCAGCACCATGTAAAAGAACAGAAAGCACAAGGGTCTCATAGAGCGTGGCCTTGGCCTGAAGTGCAATGCTAGGGTGCTCAAAGATGCTTCGTCTGTGCTTCTGAAAAGCCTCTTGCGCGAGAGAAATGCGATGTCTGGCCTCTCGCAAAGCCTGTCCGCTATGATGTATGAGGCCTCCAAGGTGGCGATATTGCCCCACCCAACGCACTCTGACCTCGCCCATGTGCTGGGTCCGAAGCGGGAGACATGGGTCTTTGTCCCTGAAGACAGTGGCACGAACTGCCCGGGAGCCGGGCCCTTGTGGTACCATTAAGACCTCTGTTTTTCCCCGAGCGAGATTGGGAATGAGGCCTCTGCTCATGCAACAGTCGATGAGTGACTGTGCCGCTTTAACAGTGGCTTCGGGAAGGGCCTTGGCTGTGGTGGTTTTGACCATCAGAGAGAGGTCATCCATCCACGTGGAATCCATAATAGGGAGGAAGTCAAGCCCAGAGGTGGCCAGATCAACTGGTTGGACTTCGCCGAGCCAGGAAGCTTCCCAGGGTAGGTGGACAAGTATCTCTTGACGTGCGAGCTCTTGCTTTAGGTCCCTAAGGACGCATGCGAACAAAAACCCGAAGATGATGTCTGCGCAGTTGTCCCCCGGGCGGCTCCCTATGCCAGTTTCGACAGTAGTTGTGCTTTGACGAAATCTGAACCAAGTCGAGTCAAGCACCTCGGATAACGCGCACGAAACCCAAGTGGCAGCACCTGCTTGAGCAGGGAGGGGCTCTGGACGGAGATGCCGATGTATTGCCGCAAGAGTTTCTGGGGCGAGATGCAAACGAGCAGCGATGACGGCAAAGTGCTCATCATTAAATCTGGATCCAACGAAGAGCGGCCGCAGCACGCGATAAAAGGCTTCGCGGAGGTCCAGAAATATGAGCGAGTAGCTCATCTTTCTGTTCTTGGCCCCACTCTGGAAAAGGCGTATGGCTTGAGCTGCTAAAGTGACTGGCATCTTTGGCAACCCTCCAATTTGGAGGGGTGAGGAGAGCTGGGCAAGGGGAGTGGTAGCCCGCGACCGAAAGGCCCGATGCAGGGATTTCCCAATGCAGGAAGAAACCAGTATGCCTCGATGCGCTTCAGGGAGCATCGGGGACAGGCGTCCTTTCCAAACCGTATGGAGTGCACCACCCTTGAATTGCAAAGGTTCTGAAGCCCGCATAGCAATTTTCAAGGCTAGCTGGAAAAGCGAACGGGAGGCAGCCGCTGGAGAAAAATGAAGTAACTCCCCTGGGAGGCTGTCGACACCGGCGGCACGGCCAGTTCGGGTTGCCCGTAAGGAGGACTCGAGTTCACTTCGGCTGGGGAAATCCTCCCTTAGAATACAGAGGTCGTCCAGATCTCGGGCTTGTTGCCTCTGGAAGCAGCGACTGGCTAGCTCATGTGGGGCAACTACCTTTCCATCCTCGATCCCAGCAAAATGTTTGACCCCGATGTCTTCCGCTTCTGCCAGCGTGGTGGCAGGGACGCCCGATTCATCCTGGACCAAGGGCAGGCTTTGTTTGACACGGCCTCTACGCTTAGGAGGGCCAAGAAGAGGCCGAAGCGCTGAGACAGTGTCCGAGGTGGACCTGGAGTTGGCAGCCGCAGCGGCCTCATCGATTCGACGGCCTCGGTCCCGTCGGATGGCTAGGCGCAGCTCCCTTTTGGTGGCCCTAAGGTCTGCAACTACCAATTGCAGATCGCGAAAGGCGGCAGCAGCGGTTAGGCACGCACATAGCCGCCGGAGGCTGGTGCACACTTCGCCGAGCCTCCAGCACTTGAAGGCCATGGAAAGGGCAGCCGTGGAAGAGGGCATCCGTAGACGGAGGATGTGTCGACGCAACCAAACCCGCCTCTGCCTTATCAACCAAGTATCTGTGCCAAAGTGCGAGGACCTGCAGGATCCTCGTTTGGAAGGGAAGGATTTAAGGAGAGCCTTCCTGACGTGTGTTTCAACGAGGGACCAGTGGCGGTGGACATTACAATGCCAAGGTGGTAACGGAACAGAATTCCAGATTTGGTGAAGGCACAGCCGTCCCGCCGTAGTGGCCATGGCGTCGCGATCGAGTGTGGACGCCTTGAGGTCTGGTGCCAAGCGCAAATGGGAGATGAAAGAGACATCTAGGCGAATGGCATAATGATCAGGGTTGGATTGCCCCCAGTCCAAGTCAGTGTGGACTTGGGAAGCCTCAGGTGCAGCCTGCCAGCCTCTGGGAACAGCTATGAAATCGATGCGTGAACTGTGAAGGCCATTGGGACTAATCCATGTATAGCTAGGTCCACCATCATGGCAGGTAGTGAAAGTGCTCGGTATCCATAGGTTCTGTTTGTGCAGAATCTCAAGAAGTCCGGGGGGAACCGTGCCGGAAGCCTGCCAAACTAAGTCGCCTATGCATCCCTGAACTGATCGGCCGAGGTGAACATTAAAGTCCCCCAAGAGAGTGACCCAGCATCCCTTGCAGCTCCTGGCAACACGGCTGGCTAGGGCTTGCCACCAGGAGTCGCGAGTGGAGTCTGTTGCTGTGGGCGCGTGCGCAACCACAAACAAGATCTGTAGGCCGCGCCTGCAGAAACGCACCAGGAGGGTGCGGGGGTCCGCAAAGACAACGAGTAGGTCTGAGAATTGGACGCATATGGGGTCCCGTTGGCAGGAAGAGATGGCAAACCTTTTTGATAGCCATAACTCAACGCCGTGATGGCCATGGGTGTCACGCCCGGAACACAGACGGACATGTGTGCTGGAGTTGACTGTTTGGTCCGCGCAGGACCGCGCCTCTTGAACAGCGATCACATTCGCTCGGTAGTGATCAAACTGTTCTCTAAGAAATGCCGCCCTACCCGCGAAGCCATCTGTGTCGGGCATATCCACATGTCCTGCGGCCTGCGTAGACGCAAGAGTTTGCACATTGACAGAGAAAATGCGCAAGTGAATGGCATATCCTTCAGTGGTGGCTTGGATGGACTGGCAATCCGGCAAGCCTAACCAAGCACGACTCTCAGCTTCGGTGGGCGGGGCAGTATCGGCATGCCGGGCTGTGTCAAGTAAGTCACTGCCGTGTGGTTGCGGCCAACAGGATGGGGCGGCGGCTGTCTCAAGGATGAGC
Source organism: Symbiodinium sp. CCMP2592 (assembly GCA_905221615.1). NCBI lineage: Eukaryota > Dinophyceae > Suessiales > Symbiodiniaceae > Symbiodinium > Symbiodinium sp. CCMP2592. The sequence goes on from CAJNDT010001180.1 coordinate 689,138, forward strand.
CACCACCAGCGCAGGTCACCGCGACGAAGCGAGGCTGCAACAGTGCACTGCATGCGAGCAGCCTCCTGTGGGTGTCCACAAACCCATTTGGCAAGGCTGTCAACGCATTCATTGGCCGGGTGGCCCTCATGTGATCGAACGTGGTGAACGTCAAAAGTAGCTACTCCAGTAGTCGGAACTGCCTGGAACAGGGCTCGCAGGCCTTGGAGAAGCTGGTCATGCTCTGGAAAGCCAAAGAGGCCGTTAGTTTGTTGCAAAACAACAAGACAGTCCGACCATAGATGTACGGGTATCTGTTTGGGACCCTGAAACAGCCATGTCAGAGCCCAAAAGAGGGCGGATGCCTCGCCCCTGGGAGCATCATGGCGGCTAGCACCGATATAGGCCGGCTCCGAGTCGTCAGTGGCGACAACCCCAGCCGCCCATCCGATTACGTAGACTGAGCCCTGGTACCATCCCAAAACTAAAAATGCCCAGCTGCTGAGGCTGCCGTTAAAGGATCCATCTGTAAAGATTTCCAGGCCTTCCCAGGAGGTGGAAAGGACTCCTGCGGCCATGTTGGCGGTGTTGGCGTGGTGTTGGGAAACATGCCTGAAGACCTCGGCAGAAGGGTGTAACTGGATACCTTGTGGAATGACCCGATCAAGCTGCCAGGTACCGGGCTGAAGCAAGGGGGCAACGTCATCTAGGGTGCAACCGACACGAAAATTTACCGAAGAAAGATCGTGGTGCACAAAGGATGGAAGATGTGGGGACAGACGAACAGGGACCGCCTGACTCGGAGCCGGCAGAGCACGGACATGGCGCGGGGCTCCAGATGAGCCGGCACACGTAGCACTGGAGTGGCATTCCGAGTGGTGCTCAAAAATAGTGTCCAATAGTGTGGCAGCAAGGAACGCCCAGTGGTCTGTCTCGGATTTGCAGACGTCCAAGAGGGTGGCCAGATTGTCCTCCTGGTGGATACCCCGCGGCGCGACCTGGGTGTTGCGACAGGTGAGTGGGAATGGCTCTGCTCGGGTACACATGGCCTGTGTCAAAGCTGCGCCCGGGGGCGTCTTCCCGGCCAGAGGAGTGCTGGCACATGTTGAAGGAGCAGCTCGGTGTGATGGCAGGTGGGAGCTGTGGGGCAACAGTGCCGTAGCTGACATCATCTGAACATAGGGCGTCGGGTGTGGGCAGTCGGCCGTCTCTGCTCCCAAGTCCAGAAATGTGAACGGCATCTGCACCGGGTGGGCAGGAAAGGCAGGCTATTAGAACGCACAATGCAGGGAGGGAGCCTCCGGGGCGTGTTGCGGGGACCCCTGAGACACTCAGAGCGGAGAGCAACTGTGCCCAAGCAGCAATGCACAGGAGGACAGGGGTGGTCCTGCAGTTGCCATCAGCAATGGCGTAAACAATGAAACTGCAGACCCACATGGCTACTCGACTGTGAATGCTGACAATGGTCCTGTCTTGGGCTGGATTGGGGTGCTGGTCACGGCCCTCTGGACCACAGATGCCGTGGGGGGAAACTGCTCTGGCGGTGCCTCCTGTACCTCCATCATAGCCGGCGGAGCAGGGACCCGTAGACTGTGCGGGGACGGGCAGGGTCTGAGTGCCCCCTGAATTTGAATCTGTCCCTCCATCATCCTCAGAATCATCGTCTGAACTGTCAGGAGGCTGTTGCATATCTGGTGGAGGAGGGGGGGGATGAATGGCGTCATGAGCCTGCGCATGGGTGAGGAACTCAATTATGATTGCTTCCCCATCTGAAATCTCGAAGGGCTCACCGAGAGGGCGAGCACGTCCCGCACCTCTCGTGTATCCGACAACGTGTCCGACGGGACATCGAGCTGCAAAGCGTGCCAAGAGGCCTGCAGTGTCAAGTTGACTGCCGGGAGCCCAGGTCCAGGCAAACCCTAAAAGAATAGGCCTCTGATCAAGAATGACAATGGGATCTCTCGGAGAGAAATAGTTGTGTCCCGGAGGCAAGATCGGGGCAGCAAGAATGGCTCTGGAGATAGAGCCCGCGTGCATATGATCGAGGGTCTCTGAGGCAAGAGGTCTGAGAAGGAGACGACCTGCAGAACAGCCAAGTCTGTCAGCAAGGTCGGCCCTGACTTGATGCCTGCGGTCTCGCCTGACAAGGAAAGCGAAATGGCCGGAATCCGCCATGACCCACACACGGTCGGAATGATCTTCATAGAGGGCAGCTGCTGGGTCCCATCCGGCAGGGTGGAGCAGCATGTCAGCTAGTGAAGCTGTAACAAAGATCCCGTGATCAAAGGGAAGGACTAAGACAAGATCTGCAAGTTGTAACTCAACTGTGACTCCCGGCTGCAATGGCCACGGTGAGTCATTGATGTAAACGAGTGCGTTTGAGTCTTCTGGCAGACTCACAATGCGGATGGCATCGGCCCTAGAGAGCCTAGGTGGTACATCTAGGGCAAAGACTTTGCTGTGTTGTCGGCATTCAAAGCAGACCGTGACGTTGGGAGATTCCCATACGGGTGCAGCGATGAGAGTCCCATGGGTCGGGGACGTCTGTGCAAAAACCTGAATAAGCCTGGGAAAGCGCCGGCGCTGGTCTGGCGGTCTCGCAGCAGAGACACGACTCAGGACAGCATGGACAACTTGTGGAAGCGGAACACGCACGCGAATGATCTCAGGCGTATATTCAGGGACAAGAATGATGAAGGAGAATTCGGCATATGCAGGTTGGGGCGTATCCGGGGGGGCCCCGTCTGGGGCAACCTCAGACGCGCTATTCCCTCGGGCGGGAGTGGACTGAGACGGACCGGCATGAGGTGTCGTCCCTGTGTCGGATGAAGAGATGGCATGATCCTCTGACGCCTGCTGTGGCGTATCTGCATCTGGAAGAGTGGCATCGCCGGCTGGAACACTGACAGCTGTCTCAATCACAAGGACCTGACCTGGCTCAACCTGAAAGAATGGCATGCCGAGAGGAACATCCGGTATCCAAAGCTCGCGTCCTAGGGGCACGAACTCTTGGAGGCTCGTAAGCACTGCGGAGATATCGAGCCAACGTCCGGGTGCCGTAGCTGATCGCCAACCCGCGCGGATGGCCCGACAGTCTAGAACAACCTGCGGGTCTCTATCCCGGTGCTGGGTGGGGGAGACTTGGGCTGCTGCCATGACAGCCCTGCACGGAAGGCCCTCTAGGACTGCATCATGAACTCTCGGCCGGGCCGGATACAGAGCAAGTCGTGCCAGTCTGATGCCCAGGGCATTGGCGAGATGCTGCCGGTATAGTGTAGGTCTGGCAACATCATGCGTGAACAGGATGTGTTGGTCGGCAGAGGCTACACTGCTACACAGTAGGCTGTCCTCTCATCGACTGGCATGTCAAAGCCCTGCGACCAAAGACTGGGTCGTTGAAACATGATGCTAATGTCTCTGAGAGAGGGAAATCTCGCTTGCGATGCCTTGACAAGAATGGTGCAACCATGGCAGACATGCATGTCTTCCGCTCCAAGGGGAACATCAGCAGAAGGTCCCAGAAAGATCTCAACGTCTGCTGTATCCCGAATATCTAGCAGAACAAGTGCGGCTGCCCGGTTGAGGTAGTGTGGGGTCTGGATCGCATAGTGCCGTCCGTCCCACCTGGTAGCATCAACAAAAAGAGTCGGCCTTTCTTCCTCCCAGGGAGGGCCGGAGATGAAGACCCCAGCCCCGGCAAGAGTCTGTGGCATGGCCTGTGTCAGGGCGGGAAAACGCCTGTCCTGTCCTGGCTCCCTTTCTGCCTTGATTAGCTGAGTACCCTCTGGTACGGTCGACGGGAAGGGGAAGGCGATGGTGAGCCACTCTGGGCTATACGCCGGAGTGTAGATCAAGACGGTGGCCCAGGCGACCGAATCGGCATCGGAGGCCCCTGAAACTGAGGGAGTGTCTTCCGGATCGGAGACCTCGTCGCCATCTGGCAGTGGCCATGTATCCCCAAAATCTCTAGTGACCCGGCGCAGAGCCGAGACACGTACATGGTCTGCATGATTACGACATGGCAGAGGCACAAGTTGCTTACAGGTGCGGGGGTTTCTCCTATTCCCGGCGAGGATTAGGGTCTTAAGGGAGCTCGCTACTATCAGGGTCAAGAGCAGTCCGAAAACCCCAAGTCCTAATACAAGCCTGGCATTGGACACCTGGAGGCTTGGTCTCCCAAATGCATGACTAGGGCCGACTCCGGAGAGTGGGGGGAGACTTGCCGGGAGGATTGGGGACGCAGCTGTCTGTTGTGCAAGGGCAGGCAAACACGCTGCGATGGCTAGGGCGGCAGGTGGTGAAGCAGTGGACGATGCGGCCCCGGACTGGTGTTGGTTGGGACCTCGCGTCCTGGAGCGACTGCGCGACCGCGTCGCTGAGCGGAGGAACCTCGGGTCATCGTCAAACAGGTGCTCTCCATCAGAATCGGCTGGGGCTGTTGTGGTATCTGGGTCTTCTGAGCCTTCACTCTCACTGTGTTCCTCATCAGTGGTGGGGGAGAAGGCATCAGGGGGCTGTTCAGGGTCATCGTCAAACTCAAACCCAAAGGTGAGTGTTGTGCCTTGCCGGATGTCAAGTCGGTCCCGGCGCATGCGCCCACCAATTACGCGAAGGAACCAACTCGGCGGAGGACGTCGTCCGACGAGCCCTGGTAGATCTGCCTTCGGAATGTAAGGGCGATCAAGGACTAGGTACTTGATCCCTGAAGCAACTTGGCGCAAGTCAAGGAAGATGACGTATTGCGGCACGTCTGGAGGGAGGATATTTTGATCGACAAAGGCGAGCACGCCTCGAACTCCAACACCTTGGTGGATCAACCTATCACATCCTTCGTGGGGTGTATGAATGTCGACTAGCTCCCTGTCAACACCAATAAACCTGGCTGCCATCTCATCCAGGGGAATGCTTCCAGCCTGGGGACGGAACAAGTGCCTGCCACGCTGATGCAGCAGCATGAGGGATCGTAGAGGCGGTGGAGGCGGAAGTTGTGGATGTGCTGGCCACATGTCCTCAAAATGCAATCGATATTGAATATCCGTAGCGAAATTGGGGAGGGTGTCATCTGGCCGAAAGGACACTACACAACCGTTAGCCAGCGATATGGCCTCTTCATGCTCAAGAGGTGCACTCTCAGTTCCGACGTACACTGAACAGGGTCGGAAGCCGAATGTTCCTGCCTGCCGGCACAGTTCGGCCTTGCATGTGGGCCTTGTGACATAGGCCGCGACTATGGGTCCTGACCCTGAGGGACCCATGTCACGCAGATCTAGACAGATGGCCGAGAGTGCTGAAAAGGCCGTCCAAGAAGGGATGGCAAGGACGGTAGCACATCCTGGTATCGGCTGTGGCCTGACTGGCTGAACCCTGTCACAAAATTTTAGCCCTAGATTGCTGGTCTCTCTTTCGGCAGCATCTAAAAAGTCCTCAATGTCACAGGGCATGCCAAGCGGAAAGCGCAACACGTGCTGCAAATGGCCAGGTGAGAGCACGATGGTTGTGCAAAGGATGTCCTTTGTGTGGACTGGCACCGTCTGCCTAGGAATCGGCTGTAGTTCAAGGCGGACAGGAAGGGGAGGAGGAGGGCCTCGTGGTGGTATGATGGCAGGATGGATGATGTCCGGGGTGTGGGCTTGTGGAAATCCAGCACCGTCATCAAAGGGATCCGGAGGCTCGGGATATGTACGGCCAGCATTGTCTGCTGGTGCTGCTTGGAGTTCCGCAATGGGATCAGGCAGGCCCTTAGGTGCACTCCATATGCAGTCTGGTAGGCCCAAGAGGAAGAGAGGCCAAACAAAACGGCCGAGTCCCAGGCGGCTGGATTGTGAGGCACGTCCCACACGACGACGGATGCCTGAGTGCTTATCGTGATAAGACTGCTGCACACAGCCAATAGCACCGAGGCAAAGCAAAAGGCCGAATGGGGGAGTAGCGGCATGAACATGGGACGTGTTCCAGCGCCGACTGGCTCGCGAGCTAAGTGCTCGAACAAGTGTCATGCTGAGAGTGCACAGCAAGATTCCTGCAGCCGCATGGCAAACGGCAGTGGCGTGGCAGTGAAGCCAAAATAACAGAGCATGGTATGTCCCGGTGTCCGGGGCGGTCCCTCCATCCACATTTCTCGAGGTAGTCATCCCAGAGCCACCGATATGACTTTTTGGCACCTGAAGAGGGACGGGAATGGAGGATCCGGAAAATGAGGCAAGGCCAGTGTTTGAGACCCAAAACTTGCCGAAAGGGAAAACAAGACCCCAGTGTCCTAAACCATTAGGGATCCTATTGGGAGGCCAGGTCGGGCTTGACAGCGACTGGCTGCAGTCTGGCTCGGCGTGGGGGTAGCAGCCAAATGAGAAGGCGCATTGGCCCCCGGGGCAGGGCGGCGAGGCCTCGAAATGGGGCACCAAAAGACAAGGCATCCCAATCTTGGCAGAGGAGACTGAAGAACCCCAGGAAGCAGTGTTGCAAACCCAGCAACACTCTGTCCTGGAGCTCTCCGCAAGGAAAGAAAATGCCACATGAGGAGTGGTAGGGGCACGACTGCTCTTTCCGACAGAGAGGCACCTAGGAACACGGGGCAAAGGAGTGAGAACTTCTATGTACAGCCCACTCACTGCACTACTACCTCTGTCAGTCCCGAAGAAGCCCAAATCGGGAACTGCAGTGGCAGAGCCTTGCCCGAGGAGAACTCGACAAAGGAAGCTTGACCCATACAAGCTCCGATGTACCGGTCTCTCCAGGCGGCATATGCCAGTGCGTAGCCGACTCCGCTGCTTGGGGCTGACACCGCTTCGGCTGTTTTCAAAACAGCCAGCTACTCCATCGTTCGCGTAGTTGCCGCTCTCATGGCTGCAATCTCCTCCGGCGAGAGTTCGTGTGCCGAATCGGAGTCGCTCCCCTGGTCGTCGTCGACGAAGTTGGTCGCCTGGCCCGCATTGGTCGTGGAACCCTCCGGTATCGTGGGTCCAGCTCCCAGGCCAAAGGGCGTCATCGCCCGTCTGGACTGCAATTTCTGCTCCAGGCTTCCATGTACAACCGCTGGCGCCGGTGGGTTCTTCGTGGCCTCTTTGATGCCCTTCCTCGACTCCGATCGTGTGCGGTCCCGCTGTCCAGGGTGCAGTGGAGAAGTCCTTTCTAGCCCTGGCGGGTGGGCCGACACACCTGGACCCGTCGGATTCGGCATTCCCATTGGGGCCGGTGAAGCAGTCGCATATGGATCGGTCACGGCATTGGGGACTGGGGTCACATATGTCTGCCCTCCTGCCGCCTGAGGAGGCGACCGAGGAATCGTGCGTGCAGATCGAGCTGGGGTCGTCTTCTCTGTAACCTCTGTTCCAAGAGCCCTGGACAAAAGGCCCTGGTAGTCCGTACCAAATCCCTCTGTTCGCTCCTCCATCCAGTTGGCAAACAGACTGTCGACCTCCTCGTCCGCTTCCATAGCCACTGGGTGCGATTCCGGCTCCTCGCCCATGTGGTATGCACGAACTTTGGAGCGAGCCACCTCCAACTGCAGCTCTGCCTCTCGTTGCTCCTTCGCGAATCCTTGTGAGAAACCGCCCTTTCTCCTTTGTCAACGCGGCTTTCATAGCCTTTTGATAGTCTTCCCACAGGGTCTTTGTGTGCTCCTGGTTCTTGATGACTCTTTCCACACGCTGTTCCGTCTTGCGGAAGAAGTTCAGCGCCTCCTGGAGACCACCAAAGACTCCTTGGGTCATAGCCGCTGTCTCCTCGCCCTTCTGGGTGCCCTTCTGGGAGCCCTTGGACCCGGAAGCCGCCGGGACCATGTCGAACGAGGGAAACGTAGGAGTCGGTCGTGGATTCTGCCACGGCTGCTTCGGCCAGTTCTTTGGCGAGACATAGGCTGATCCACGCCACAAACTGAATCCCTTGTCCTGCTCGTCCTCGCGCCATTGTGGCTTGTTGCCGCGGCCCATGTGGCACAGCCAAGCTTTCTGGAGCCGGTGAGTGGCGTGGTGTGCCACTAAATTCCGGATTTGGGCTTCTGACGGAAGCCGCCTTCTCTTGATCGCGCGCCTGGCCGCTGCCCTGCTTCTACGCAGCGCCCTGTGCCAAGCCGGAGAAGGATGCGAGGGAATGGCACAAATGCCAGGCTACGCACCGCCTTGGGTGCTGGGGGCGTTCGACCTGCTCGCTGTTGAGCGCTTCGGGCCCCTGAAGCTCGAAACACCCAAACACCTGCGATAACCCCACAGTCCCTACCATCACCTCCCTAAACCCTAAACCCTAAACCCTAAACCCTAAAACCTTAACCCTAAACCCTAAACCCTAAACCGTAATCTCTTTTTAGCCCAGCAAACTCGAAGCCCGAAGCGCAGAGACCACGAAACTCTGAACCTGAACGGGCCCAAAGGCATGACTCCGAAATCCCCTGCCATCTGGAGGCCTCCAGTCGTCGGCTGAAGTTACGCGCAAGAGACCTCGAGAGCTTTGGAGAACAAAGATCGAGGCCTCGAGGCCTGAAAAGGAATACGGTTCAGGGGGTATGTTGTACTGTAAAAACTTATGTGAAGACTATAGAAAACGACAAACTACTGCTTGTCTGCTAGCTTGTTGTTCCGACCCCTAAGGTCGGACTTGAAACTTTGTGGCTCAGGCAAGAAAGGCTTTAGGGTTTCGGGGGTATTGAGGATTGAAACTCTGAGTGAGCACGCATCCCTGGCGTAGAAGAAGGTTTGCTAACTGAGTTGTCCTTTAAGCCCTGTGAAAGCTATTCACTATTATGATTCTCTACAAAATACTAGGGGAAATTTAAAAAGACCCCAAAGGACAACCCAGCTAAACAAGAGTAAGGTTAGAGGATGCACCCTGAACCTTCAACCTTACAGGTCTGAAATCTTCATGCTTGTCCCCACCTGCTGTCGGACTGTCGGAGGCCTCACAAGGTGGGATGAAGGTAGGTGGGATTAAGGATCCCTTATATAAGGACTCTTGTTTGGGAATATCCCACCTACCTTCATCCTACCTTTCGAGGCCCCCGATACTGGCCTTCACAGCCGAGGGAAAGCTCCAACCGGACTCTAACTCTAACCCACCCCTAAAGCCGCGAAAATCGCAGATCCTGAAACTCCCTTATCCAAACACAGCCGAAACGGCAGAGCACTTTGGTCTACCATGAAGATACTCTCATTCGCTGAAGGTACTCTCAAACCTCCTGCACGGATTTAGGGTTTGGCGTCATTGCTGGGAGGCGCCCCTCATCCTCAATTCCGATAAGCACGTGAAAACCCTGTGAACCAAACCTACTACAAACTCCTAATGCCGTAGCAAACCGATGCAAAAAACGTGCATACTCTCTGTCTGTGACTAGCCGCACGTCATCCTCGAAGATCGTAGCGCATGGCCACCTGGCGTCACTTGCAGTGCCGGTTTTCGGGATCGTGACTGGGCTCCTTTACATGCTCGAAAAAGTCGTTGAGTGACTGAGTCGTTCTGCCTGCTGACCTAGCATTCGTACGATTAGCGTTATGTCAGGGGGAGGGGACCGGGTTGAGGGCGACAGGACGCTGGAGTTTGCACGGACTTCATGGCTGTGCAGGTGTTGACTTGTAAACTGGGGCTTTGTCTTTGGGGTGCATGTGCGCAGGCTTCGCGGGTGCATGTATCAATGCGCAGATGTGTGCGCGTTTGCAAGGGAATTTGCATGGGTACGTGTATGCATATGTGCATGTGCACGTGCATGTGCATTTGCACGCGCATGTGCATGTGTATACGTACATGTACCTGCAGGTGTCAGTGTTTGCGTAGTGGTTTGGGGCCACATGGTGGTCATCATGAAAACATATGAAAACGGCGACGCTCACGACCATGATAGCTGCAGGCACATCGAGCAAACGCAGGCACATCGAGCAAACTAGCTTCTCTTTGGCTCGCATTGGCTCTTGGCTGCTGCTGAAGAAGCAACTTTCATCTCGATGAACTGCAAATTCGATCGCTGAGAAGATGTGCAAGGCTGAGCCAGATGCAGTCGCAAAGCGGAAAAAGCAGCCGATGCTGTGACTCTGTGTTTCGTGCTCAGCGGATGTTTTTGTCAGCCCGAAGATTTATCGTGGCTTGTCCCATCGGCCTTTCCGCAATGATGGCCTCGTAGATGCGCCTCAGTCGCACTGCTTTAGCAAAGTCATGGCTACGATGTCACTATTAGTGCTGTTTCCTGCTTACCTGAATGTTGAATATATATATATATATATATATATATATATATATGTATATATATGTATATATATATATATATGTAAGCCCAGATGTGATAAGTTGTAGGCTATCAGACTTGCGGCCTGAACTGCAAAGTATTTATGTTTTCGAGGACCGCTCGGCCCGTGCAAAAAGCCCGCGCAATAAGCATCAGTAAGTCCTATCTTCAACCACTCTGCAAACCCGACAGCCTACCGAAATCCTCGGCTTGCATTCCTTTCCTTGGTCACCCTAAACCCCGACAACCTAAACTCTAACCTGCCTCCTTATTGAAGGAGCCTTGCCCTGAACTTTTTAACCGAGATGACCTACATGGGAGTTTCCGAAAATAGGGGACCCTAATATAGTAGTAGGATCCTTATTGTAAGAACCCCAAGATAAGGTACCCCTAATTTTCGGAAACTCCCACTGTACATGGCTTGCAATCTCACAAAACGCCTCCATACTGTAAGCACGCAGACGCCTACAACATAAACTCATCCAGCTCTATCCGCGGCTCTAACCCCTACAGAACACTAGGTTCTGCGAGTGATAGGGCTACAACCTATAAACTAAACTATGCAAAAACAAGCTTTACGGTCCCGATCCCAAGGACCTGTGGCTAAGCGCCAGCGCCGACTGAGGATCACAGGGGCAGTGCTTCTTCCCCAGCTCCTGCCCACAGGCTCCGTTGCAGTTCCTTTTTCGGATTACCGTTTAGGATCCTAAATATACACCACGAAAAAGAACGAGCCTATAGGTACTTCATAGACCAGGAGTTGTTGCTTTCTCAAGGGCCGCTGAAACCTCAAACCGTATCAAGTTGAAGAGCGAGCGCTCTCTTGGGATCTTCGGGGTTTGATTGCCCTTGTGTCGAGACTTCGGGGTGCAAAATGTTCGAGGATTTTACGGTTTTAGGAATTTCGGACTGAGAATCTGTATGGCTTGGGATTCAATTACAGGAGAAGCCAGAAAGTTGGAACATCACTAACCTCATTTAAGGTAGAGTAGAGGGAATTACAGCACCAATCATCCTAAATCCATGTTCCAACTTTCTGGGGTTCACTTTAAGACTCACAAGCTGCAGGACTGAGGATGAGACCCTCTGGCTTTGCCGCAGGCACAGAGTTGTTACAGCCTTTCGGCTTCCTACGAGCCAAGGACAAGTTGCCACTGCCATCAACGAGGGACCGTTGGAATAAAACCATACGACCTCGGATACAGACTTTGTAACAAGACCCATCAAGCCGCGAACCACACAACCCAAACCCCTCCCCACACGAAAATATTGCAGCTACCATAAACAAGACTGTGTATATGTATACCTACCAATAATCAAATACAGATACACGAACAATTCTGGATACTTCTATATATATATATATATGTATGTATGTATGTGTATATATATATATATATGCTCAGGCCTTGGCCAGCGAGGCATCGTCGTAGGCCGACACAGCGGGCCAGAATTGGTAGCGACCGTGGAGCCCGACCTGCAGGTACCAAAGGGGTGTTTGAACGCTCCTTTTCTGTTCGCCGATGGTGTCCAGAAAGCGGTTTCGGCTGGGCGTGTGGCCTTTGAGTTTAGGGATGAAGCTTTTGGGGGATTTAAAGGGTTTAGGGCTTTTCGGGTTTAGTGGTTCAGGGTTCAGGGGCGCCTGAATAGTGGGGTTGTTTAAAGGGTTTTAGTTTGAGGGTCTGCTAGGGGATTTAAAGAGTATCCTTGTGCCAAATGGTTCGTAAGGGTTTAGGATGTTGAGGACGTCGGGATAGGTACCGAATGCATGGAGGAAGGGTTAGACCCCTACTCCCACCACCCCTCCGTGTGCCTTTGCAAGCTCCCGGATCGCGTGCAGGCGCCGCGCTTCGCCCAAAGGGCCCGCGAGATTGATGACAAACCTGAGAGGGCTTTGGGTTGAGTGATTGCAGGGCCTGGGCTACGCTACTTCGGGTACCGGGTTCAGGGTTTAGAGCCTGCTTGTAGAGCTTCAGCTGTTCTTTGATTGAAATCGCTTACAAGGCGCCGAAAAGCCCTAAAATTCCGTACTAGGCAGTCGGCCCCACATCTCCCAACTGCTAGACCGTACAGAATCCTGAAGCCTATAAACCCTATAACTTCCCATAACCTTTCGCGACAAGAGACACGTGCTCCAGCGGTCGACAACGAAGGTCTCCTGCGGTGCCAGCTCGGCACGTTTGCGGGTCTTCCGAAACAATTTGTAATTTTTTCGTCGAGGGCTACAGTCCCATACGCCTGTGTATTCCAGATGTTCCAAAGTATGGAGCCCATGGCAGAGGGCTTTGGCGATACTGGTTAATTAATTAACGGATCCAGGACCGGAATCTATCATCATCGGCATCAGTTACTGCCAGTGTCATCGCAGCAATCTCCTCAGTGGCACACGTGACTATCCCAGCTGGGGCGCTGAGGTTGCATATACCGTTTGAAAGTTTCAGGTTTGCTTTGCTGCCGTCTCTTAGGCTCACGGACATCGGCCTAAGATTGCAACTCCAGTCCCTCAAGATCAAAACCGAGAAGGTCGACGGGCTGTCCCCCCACGAACCACGCTCCGGAGGAGTCAGGTGGTGCCGTCGATGCAGGCAGCGGAGGCGGCGCGGGTGGCGCCGGCAAAGGAGGCAACGGCGCCGGAGTGGTGCCCACGGACGGCTGCAGCAAGTAGCCTCGTAAGGCTTGGCGTACCAGGGGAAACCCCTCAAGGGCTTTTCAAAATCATTTGAGGGATTTGCGGCCTTGTACACATAGCTATGTGGTTTGCGGCTTTCTGTGTATCCGTGGAAGATGCCACAGTACTGACCTGCTCGTACAATCATGTTGCGATTGCAGAATCAGCTTGATTGGCGATATATATATATATATATATATCGATATTTGATTACTTTTTGGATGTACACACAAGCCTGAGTTGCATCGAGTCCCGATGGAAACTGTCCACTCTGGCCTTCCTAAAGTCAGGGACTCGAGCCCTTCCTAAAGAACTTGCTAACAACAATAGGTGTTGCTACGGAAAGGAACTCAAACGCTGTTGTTCGTGCATGTTGCAAGTCTATGGCTTACACGCACGTACATCCATCCATCCCTCCAGACAGACAGACAGACAGACAGACAGACGCGTGTATATGTACGTAAATATGGTATGTATGTACATATGCCCGTAAACCTGAATGCTTGTTTTTCACATCAACCGTATGTGCAGAAGAACACTGGATGCTCCGTACTACTGCAGCAATCCTTAAAAGAGGGGACCCTAATGTAGTACCCTGAATAGTAGGATCCTTATTTTACGGACCCCCCCCCCCAAAAATACGGTACCCCAAATTTGCGGAAACCCCAATATCACCCCGAGATCTGTGATGTGCTCTGCCCCAAGGGGCCGCCCAGAAAGCCGGCACTGGCGAAGATGAGATATCCCAAGACATGGTATTTGGACATCAAGGATATGGGAGTTTCCGAACATGAGGGACCCTAAAACAGTACCCTCAATAGTAGGATATTTGCTTTAAGGAAGTGAGGCTGTGTGCATGGGATCTTGGGTGCTGTTGGGGTGTTCAAGCTCCTTTACTTAGAGCTTTGAGCTTGTAACATTGTTGCGGGGTGCACCTGCTGGGGTGGCAGAATGATCAAAAAGAACGGCTTCGTTAGTCTTGGCAGGGGAAGCTTGCAGATGGAGCTATCCATGCAAGAGTTCGATCTAGGAAAGCCGTTTTGCTAACCTAGGCTTCATGGGCTCAGCGGTCATGACCACAACCTGACTGAGCCTTTCAGGGAAGCAGATGCTTTAGGGATTGGAGAGGCAGGGTTGGCTTGCCAGTCATGACCGAATGCTGAAGCCTAAAGGAATACATCTTCTCACAAAGCTTGTTGTGTGGAGAGCCTTTCCTCCAGACCACAAGCCCTGAAATTGAGTCACTGACTAAAACCCTAAACCGCAAACCCTAGACCATTAAAGCCATATCTTCCGCAACCTCTCTGTTACGGAGGGTGGCTTCAGAGTGGATACGGAGTTGTCACACAATTCGAAAGCCCTGCATTGGGAGAATATACGGTCTGAAACTGCAGAAGCTTCCATAGTAGTGCTTAGCACAGGACCCTTCTCATCCAGCTTCTTTCTCGCCATGGGGTGGGGAGGGGGGGGCGGGCTGGACTGGCAAATTACTTCAAGATGCTCTCGCGGTCATGCACATCGGACACCGACGTGTGAAATACTCCCTGAACCTCAGGACCTCAAGACAGGTGCATGAGGCTTTTGGGGTTAAGACAACACTTGCGATGATGGTGCACATCTTGCTCTGGAAGCGCAGTACCCCTTGAGTAAATTACCAAGAACCAAAACAAGAAGAGGAAGTATGACCTATTGCTGGCTTACCTTTTTGGTAGGGTACTGTCAAAGTGCCGCATATATATACCCACATGAAATTGTAGCTGCGAAGCCGAGTCCACGGCCAATATATATATATATATATATATATATATATATATATATGATCCCGGTTCTCGGTTCACCGACCCCCCCCCCCCCCCCACGCTCCCCAAGCCGAATCTGTGTGTGTGTGTGTGTGTGTGTGTGTGTGTGTGACTGTGCAAGCTTTTTCCACACGAGGGCTCACACGCCAAGCAGACCCATGCAGGAAACCCAAACCACCCCACACCAGAGGGGGGAGTGGGGAACCAGCCTAAGCAGACCCACTGCCGAACCACACCACACCACCACCACACCACACCACAGGGGGGGGAGGAGGAACCATTGGGGTGGGGGAGGCGGGGGCCCGGCCGAACCGGGATCATATATATATATATATATATATATATATATGTACGTGTGTATGTATGTATATATATATATATATATACATACATACATATGAGAGGCAGGCCGAAGCAAGGACAAGCACACACTTCCAACTATCACTCTGCCGTAAGGCTTACAAACCCTAAACTCCAGACAGTAAGAAAAGAGCCCAGACAACCGAAACCTTCAACGGGTCCAAACCTGAACCGAAAGCCCCTACTGCACATAAATACACTCAAACAAGCTTAGGTTTCGGGGGGGTCGGGCTTCGTGTCGAACCTACATCCAACCAAAGCGAAGCGAGGGGCCATGATGCATGAGAAGGCGCCAACAACTCCCGAAACAAAGCCACTCCGCCCCCAGCTGCACAGCAGTTTATCAGATTCCTCGCCAGCGATGCCCGAAATTTACCCCAACTGGCACACCCCGAGCACCAAAGAGGCACCTTGCTCTTCTCGGCTCCTGAGACAGGCTGAGAGTCATGCTTTCTGCCCATGTGTTTGTGTTGCAGACACGCGACATCGATGCACAACATCATCGATACGATCGTCATCGCTATCGCACCTACTGTATCATCGTGCCTGCCACTCCCATCCTCATTACGACCAGTAACATCACCACTTGTGTCATCCCGAATCATGTTCACCACGACGGTCATCACCCCCACCGTATGCACGTGCGGACACTATCGGCACAAAAACTTGTCATTGAGTAGCGGTTCATGTATCTCAATGCACAAGCAATCCCTCAAGCTCAGCTAAACAATCGCGCTAGCATACGCATGTTGCCGTTGCTGACGGTGGTAACTAACGAAATGTAGCCTTGGTCTAAAGCCGCGATGTAGATGCAGGAAATCACAACATGGAGACCCACAATGAGGTCAGCTGAACAAACGGTGCAAAATCGCAGATTGCCCCAACAACCCTTGCCTTGCCTTTTCACCACCCATGCACTCTATCTGAGCCCGATCTGAAACCGCTCTGCATTCTTTCCCTCGTGGACCAAGTCTTTGCCTAGGGCTCCAGTTGACTAAGCCACAGGTTACTCCATTGCCTACTGCAAGGTATTGGTATGTCCATATATCATGCATAATTCGTCTGACACGGAAACCATTAGCACTGTGCTGGCTTATTCATTTATTAACTTGAAAAGTTAATCAACGAAGCATTCCTTTTCAGTTTGCAACTTCATATATATATATATATATATATATATATATATGTATAAAGGTGTTTTACATATGTATAAAGATATATGTATGGTTCGTTTCTACAGTCTAGGGTTTATTTAGGGTCAGGGTGTATTTGGGGTTGTTGTTCGGGTCTTTATGCCTTCGAGTTTAGGGGCTGTTTGCGGGCTTGTTCAGGGACCCTAAACTCGTCAGGGTCCCCACGCCCCAAACCTGGGCTTAGTGCAACCGTGCAACCTAAATTCAAGGTGAAAAAGGTCGGTTCACTGCGAGCCGAACTCCTTCTGCCACTCTAAGTATCCTGGGATGTGAGAGGTCGTCGGGCTGGCTTCCTGCATTCCTTCCTTGCACTATTGCGATGCATAGTGTTTTCGGCGTGGCTTAGAAGGGGCTGTGGGGGGTGGATGAAAGGGATTTCGATGTGTTGTGGCACTTGGAGTTTAAGGGTTGCAGGTTTGTACTCGGGCGTTGGGTTCAGGGCTGAGGAGTCTAGGTCGTGGGGTTGAATGCTCATTTTCAGAGCTTGACCAAAGTACATCTAAAGCTTCAGCGCTCGAGGTTCACGCCACAGCACATGGCACATCTCTCTTGTCAAGTGTTCGAGACATGACAAGCCCAAAACCCAAAAGTCACACAAGCCTGCACCCTAAATCCGAAACCCCCAACACCCTGAACCACAGACCCCCCAAAAAAAACAAAACCCCTGAACCCTGAATCCCTTAACCCTGCCCTACCTGGACCCCAAGAGCATGTAGAACAGTAGCCTTTTATAGGTTTGGGGGCTCTAGGTAAGCCTGAGTTCTGAACCCACCAATCCAAACTCAGCACCCTATGTAGCTGCGATGCCGTTTGAGATGTTGACCTTACAGCCTGAACCCTAACCCCAATAGTTCCCCGACTTCCAGGGAAAGACGTCCAAAAGAGCTCGAGAGGCGGCGTGTGTCACTGTGGGACACCTCGGAAGTAGTGATATCTCGATATCCCATAATGTATCCGAACATTCGGGGTATCCTATTTTGGGCCTCCTTATAATAAGGATCCTACTATTTAGGGTACTATATTAGGATCCCCCTATTTTCAGAAACCCCATAAAAAAAATAACTTTTAAAGACGTCCAATAAGGCATAGGGACATCCATATAAAATGCTCATGCTTATGTCCTTGTCGGGATCGTAAGAAGTACCGTTGAGTTCATTGGATGGACGGGTTGTTGCTAACAGGGTAGTTCTCTTCTCTGAATTAGGGTCCCTTTTCAGGTCCACAAAGTAGTGCGGCACCAAAGAAACAGGACCTAAAAGGTACCTTGTCTAAGGCACTACGCAATAACCTACGCTTTGTGAACCCCTATCAAGCCACACCCTAAAGGGAGGTTGACGGTACAACTCGAGACGTTAGCCACCTTCTAAGCCCCGCAGCGTTGCGAAAGACGGCGGCTGTTTCTCGGCTTGCGAACATGCCTTCTAATACACGACAGATCCCAGAACTCAAAACAAACGAAGCCATAACGCCTTGACCGGCAAATCATGTCACTTCGTCAAACCACGATTCAACCAATTGGGGTTGGCTGAGGTAGAGAGCAGCAAAGTTTCTCCAAGCCTATAACTCAAATTCTCCCCAAAACCCTCTGAACAATTCCATACCATAGTACTCGGAACCTCGGGGAACCAAACTGAACCCCAGGACCATGTAACTACATAGCATCTCCATTGGCCTTGGAAGGTGTTTCCTGTGTCACGGAACGAAATCAATGACTTAGACTGGTTCCGGAGCTGACTTTGCCGCCATGTTTGCGAATCTCGTCACACTGCATGACCCTTTTGCACCCGGGCTTGGGAAGTCGGCCGGGAAAGGTGAAAGACAACAACAGCATCGCGCCAAGCTGCAGCACTACTGGCTACATTTCATGATCTTACGATGCCAATGCTGACTGACGATTTCAAGTGTGAGTACAAGGCGGAATTCTTCCAATAGAACAGGATGCAGAGTTTGCAATGACGGCAACAGAACTTCGTGACACTCAGCGGTGATCGATGACCCTAAACCAAGTACTGTACGGGCACACGGACCCTTTTCGGCGCTCACACTCGGCCAATCCAGGACCCTGTCAGGGTTCTAAGGCTTCGGAAACGGCCTGGACCTCGAATTTGTTTGGGGGGGTTGAGGGTTTAGGGTTTGTCAGGACCCCCCCACGGTCCGTTTAATCGAGCCCTTATGCTCCGTAATAGTGGGTATTTAAGAAATGGTAGCAAGTAGTTGGGGGAAGGTAAAAGACAACCTTGGACAATCACCGGGGGACCCCCTAGTTGGGGGAAGGTAAAAGGCAACCTTGGACAATCACCGGGGGACCCCCTTCAACCCATGTGGCTTCGGGTTTTGAGCTTGAGGTTTTCGGCGAATCCGGATTCGATGCTGTCGATTCCCAACCCCAAACCCTTTTCCCCCTCTCCCTCTCTCCCAAACCATGAACCCTAAACCCCTAACCCCCCCCAAAGCCAAGCTTGTTCGTGCTTGAAAGGACAAGGGGCCGACGGCTGCACACCTGCTTTGGAGCTGCTGCTGCCAAGGCCCGTTTCAGATTCTACGATTTCTGTGAGTTGCCGAAAATGAGGGGTGCCTATTTTCGGGGTCCGTATAATAAGGATCCTACTATTTAGGGCACTATATTGGGGTCCCCTATTTTCGGAAACCCCCTTATGCTTCTAGAGGGCCATTGGTTCGAGGTTCGGCTCTGTTTTTTGGGTGAAGTTTTGGGACTGAGGGCCGTTTGGCATCTGTAGATTACAGAGATTGAAGCCAATGGCATCCAATGGCTGACGGGGGGTGCGCGACAGAGTCTACGCACTGTACGTTTATGGTTTAGGGTCCAGGGTCCAGTTGGGCGTAGTGTTTAGGGTCAAGCACCGATTCATCATCGTTTTTTGCTGTTGTTTGTAGCCCTGCCTGGCTTACGGAGTTGAAAGGGGTCGGGGTGCTGGGCAGTACCAGTCATACCAGTCTGAACCCCCCCCCAAGACAAACACCCTGTACTTTAGCAAGCTCCCAACTACAACGAACTACAAAAAGGAGCAGGGCTCGGATTTCAGAGATCAACTGGGGTTCCTACTTACTCACAGGTGGGATCTTGGCTACTTGTACAACATGTTGAAGCCGGAACTGCAACATCATCTCTTGCTACGTTCGAGCATCCTCAATTCCTCCGTTTTTCGCAGAGGCCCTCCGCAGTCTCTCTTGAAACTAAGCCTGCTGGATGCCAGAAAGCAAAACCCTCAGGTCTGTCCTTGCACAAAAAGAACTCCATTTCGGCGGCTCGCCCCTCTAATGAGAAAAGACGTCAAATCTTCAAGGACAGAACTTACCGGCAGCATAAACCAAGATATGAAGGTCTAAACACTTGGTAGTACCGCAAGAATGAAACACGCCCCGACGGCAAGCATGTTATGCAGCCCTCCAACTACCGCAATAAACATTGCAAGAGAGGGGCTTGAGATGGCAGCTTCAAAGTCTGCCATCGCCTCGGCGTTTGTCGGTGTAGCGTGTTCTGGCTTTCGGGGTTAAGAGCTTCTTGGAGGAAAGCTGAAGAATTTAAAGCTTGCAGGGCTCGGGGCTTGTAGAGCGCGGACACCGGTTCTGGCTATGTAGTTGGAGGTTCGGGATGAGTGCGGTGACACACAGCGACTATCCATAGCCCCACAAGGTGTATCTTCTTCAAGATGCCGAAACACGAACCAAGACCCGAAATGCAGTTCCCTGAATCATGACGCCTTGATACTCCAAAAGCTTTCACATGCATTTGTCGTGATCTCAAGATCTCTTCTCCTTCTGATTCTCACACTACCCCCCCGGGCTCCACACAAGCCCAAAAAACATAAGTACCCATAGGCTCCATGGTAGTTCATTTTTGGGATTACCTGATTCTAAATATGAACCACAAAAAGGAACTACTATGGAGCCTCTAGGTAGCATGGTATTCAAGCCAAAAGTTCTCACATTTAGGTCCTGAGACGGCTCATGAATTGAGTTTTCATTGCAAGACTCATGGTTGGCTCCCCGCCACTCATTTGAAACAACACAACCAAGGTGTCTGTTTGGGGGTTTAGGGTTGATATAGGGATCTTAATAATTAGAATAAGGTTTTGGTGCCCATTACTATACTTGTAAAAGGAACCCCCCAAATAGTGTCGTGTTGGTAATTACAAAGGTCCCTATATTAGAGTTTCCTGTGTTTTCAATTAAGGCCCCTGTTCCAGCTGCATATGCTCGGAAGCCTCCAACTGGAAGCAGGCATGTCTGGCTCGGATAGCGCGCACTGTAGGTTTTGGGGTTGCCTTTTAGGGTTTTGGGGTTTACCCATAGGCTCCACAGTAGTTCCTTTTTTGGGATTACCTTATAAGATCCTAAATATAGACCCCAAAAGGAACCTTTATGGAGCCTATGGGTAGGGTTGAGGGTTCAGAGCTAAACTCGGAAATCCCGAAGCTTCATGCCCGAGCCTGCAAAAGTAAGTATGTTGCATCCGTGCAGCTACAGAGAGGCTGCTCGTGTCCAGCTTTCCTTTCGCACGGGGCTGTAAGCATTCCCGGGAGGTCCATGTAACGACATAGCTTTTGCATGTTTTAGATTACATTGGCCGGAAAGAGGCTCTTGTATAGGTATCGTGATGGCCAGGTGCATACAGCACAGCTACATGGACACTTTGGGATTGAAAACTGGGTACAGACGACGACTGAATACAGCGCATGCAGAGCTCCTGGCTACACTTGGTAGTGAAGGCAAGTGAAAGTTAACCATAACATTAAAAGCACGTGCCATCGCAGTGAAAGTTACTGACAGACACTAGACGTGTAGTCAGCAAGCGACGAACACGAAGACGAGCAGCGATTCCAAACGTCTTTGCTACTCCTTGGTGTGACCTAGACCCACTTTTGGCTATACACGGGGATTATATAGGGACTATACTACCCAAAAAGGGTTAAACGTTACCTATTCTGCTAGGTAGAGAATGCCATCAAGCACTCCAGTCCTGTAGCCCTGATGTTTCTACATGCTCTGAAACCGAACCCTGAACTGAAATGCCTCCAAGCTCTGACGAAGCCAAAGAGGTCTATAATAAGGGATCTATGGTAGGGTCCTATAATGTAGGGGCTTTAATAATTGGAACAGAGTTTTGGGGCATATTATATACTAGTTATTATCAACACATGCTGTCAACATGACGGAAATTTGGATTCTCTCAGAACATCAGCGTTTACCCTGCGCAGTATGCCACGTTGTTACCAGTGTCCGGACAATAGGTGTCCGAATAAAGACTCGTACTATCCCTCTACAGTACCCGATACGAGAAGACCACACTAAGCCCCACCAGCACCTATACAATTGTACTAGAATAGACTATTACATATTATGCCATGCTCGTGCTTGCACGCAGTAAGCCCTACAAACATTTTATCATACTGCAGAATACTATATATTAAATCCATATAGACCCCTTCTGGTACCACTGTTGACATGAAACCCTGGGAGGGAGATCCTTCGCTGCGCAGCTGGACCAGCTCTGCCGGCGTTAGCCCATCCACCAGGCCTTGGGCCGTGAAGTCGGGGTCTAGTTCATTGTTGGGATAGGATTAAAAAATGTACATTCTTACTCCTCTTTGGGTTCAAGTACCCAGAAAATTCTAAAATGTTACCCAACTATGACAAAGGGGTGTTGGTTCAGGGGTTTAGGGCCTGGGGTGTGGCGGTTCATGGTTTGGGGTGTATTGGTTTGGGATTAAAGGGTTTTGCGGGTTTAGAGGCTTGGAGTTTCGGGATTTAGGGTCTTAATTTTGGGGTTTGGGGCTATGGTTACTCCGTGCCAGGCTATCGAATTAGGGGCTCATTCGTTTTTGCTCTTCTGGGTTTAAAATTTTTAGGGCCCCTTCCTACATCGCAAGTCCGTCTGCTGCAGAAGGACCCGTGGGTTTAGGGTTTAGGACTGTGGGTCCCTCATCAGTGCCTACATGGTATAAGGTAGGAGTTCAACTGGCTCCTAAATTAGGAATTAAGCCCAAGTCGGATTGCTTCGGAGGGTTCGTGCGGGAAAAAATGGTATTGGCATTGAGGGCTTAGCCTAGAAGGGTCTGAGAGTTTGGGTTTAAGCGTTTAGGGCTTTAGGGTTGTTTAGGGTTTACCCAAAGGCCCCAAAGTAGTTCCTTTTTTGGGGTCCATATATAGAATCCTATAGGGTGATCCCCAAAAAAGGAACTACTATGGGGCCTCTGGGTAGCAAGACAGGGCTTAGAACTCAGGGCTTCCGGTTTGTCGCTGCGATTTAGAGAATCCGGAGGTTGCGTGCAGCCTTGTCTCAATCGTCTTCCAGAGTGTCAGATGGTTTTGAAAGGAGTAAACCCTAAACCCTCATAGTATTTGTTGCAGGTCTCTCCTCGAATTTGCGACGACTTCATAGATGCTCCCTTGGCCTTCTGCACCCGACTCAAAAGTATAGAAACCCAGAAGTTGAATTGGTCCCAACCAGGAGGAAGAAAGCCAAGGTTGCGCCTCGATGCTTACAATCCCACAAACTTCCAAAGTACCAATATAGCGGCTACTTAGTAGATACTTGGAACCAAAAGGTAAAGATTATGTATACTTACTAGACTGTTGCTCGGATCCTTTGGGAATGTATAAAGTGTTTAGCGATTCTCGGCCCTTTTCCGACGAATCTGTTTGCCACTCCGTTCTCCTTGACTTTAACGGCCAGCTGGGGATTTGGACTTTAAAGCTTGCGGCATCCAAAGGCGGTAACATTTCAGGGTCAAGAGCCAAACATGAGCCATGAGTCATGTATCCTATGCTGAATCTTGTTTAAGAATTACGAGCCGATGCAGCTCCGCACTCTGTGTGAGCGACTGCACATCATGGTCAATTCATCTTCTTTGTTTTCATTGGTCTTACTATATGATAGACTATATGTAAACAGCAACAAAAGCGTCCTTCACCCCTTTTCAGACCTTTATTTTCAATTTAAAGACCAAAGAACCTATCTAAAACTCTTCCATCCTCACACCGAAGATTTCGTAAACCCCACCGTGTAGAGGATAGATAAAAAGCTAGGGTATATTGGGTCTTGGAGGAGATGCGCAAGCCTGAACCTTTGAGACGGTTTTGGGGTCAGCAATTGAGTTCAAGATTTAAGAACATTAAAGCATAGAAGGCTCAACTCACAACATGGCATGGTCG
Source organism: Symbiodinium sp. CCMP2592 (assembly GCA_905221615.1). Lineage (NCBI taxonomy): Eukaryota > Dinophyceae > Suessiales > Symbiodiniaceae > Symbiodinium > Symbiodinium sp. CCMP2592. Next base: position 712,517 of record CAJNDT010001180.1, read on the forward strand.
GTGGCTCTGGAAGCATTGGGGCGTACTTGAGATCTCTATTCTCCGTGACGCATCTACTAAACCCTGCTCTTCGACTTGAGCAGCCTATCAAGGCTTGCGGGCCCGAAGACCGTGCCTTCTGAGGCTTTCGGGCTATGTTGAGGCTGAGAGCAACTTAACCCCTAACTCTTGACCCCTACGCTCTATGTAATCCTTAAACCCAGGCAAGGGGGCGTCGCATGGGACTCATCGACGCCTCACGGCACACGAGTTGAACCTGGGCCCACTGGCAAGCTCAGTCGATGGGATCCGGGCTCAGGAGTTTTACGCCGTGGAGATTTCCGTGCGTAGAGACGGCTTATGTAGGACGTAGATGCAGGGAGCTCGATGCTGTCTGCATAGGACGCACTGAGGTTTGCAGGGGTTTTGGGCATTGGCTTTCGGATGCTGCACGGCGTCACTGGGCTTTGGTTTGATATGCTTGCGCAGGCAAGTGGCAGTTCCGGCTTCGGGTCGAGTTGGGGGCCGTCAACTCAAGGCTAATTCCGGCGTGCTGTTGCTACGACCGCAAACTGCGAAGCTCTACATCCCCTAAAACACATACAGTCCTGAGTTCGAGTCGTGAAACCCTAGAACGAGGAGACAGAGAGAAGAAGCTCGATTCAGTGGTCGAGAAGAACAGAAGACAAAGAACCCCAGAATTTTTGCAGCGTCTGAGCTGCGGATTGGGGTAGAGCTGCAGGTATTTACTCAGGACCTATACGGCCTTGACATCTTGTCCTGGTGACTTGCTCTGACCCGATCTAGATCCCAATATGCCAAACCTCCCTCCACCCAAACTGCCTTCCAAACCTACGGCCCTTCGCAACTAGGCTTGCCGGCGGCAAAAGCCGGAAATTTAGGCCTTAACGCCCGAAATCTCAGTACACCCAAGGTCTTTTGGCGAGCAGCATCGGCTCCGCTGTAGCGCTCCAGCTGAGACGCGACGAGGGCCAAATCTACATCCTCCGGCTTTTGTTTTAGGGCTCAGGGTTTAGGGGCTTAGGGTTTAGGGGGCTTAGGGTTTAGGCCCTAGGCTTCGGGCTTGCACGGTATTTATCTTGCCTCGGCTCAAGCTTTGGATTTGGCATCACGGTAAGCGCATGCAATAGAAACCCTAAGCCCCAAGCATGCAGCAGACGCGGCCTCTGTCGATCGCCTATAGTATCCCTAGAGCTCCAGTTTTTGAAAACATAGGTTGCTAACCATAGCATGGCTAAACCACTAACCCGTTGCTTAAGCGACTGAAGCCCCAAAGCAGGATCGCATAGAAGTCGACATTGACTGGAACCTGTAGCCGCTAGCCCCGAACCATAAACCTTCAATGCTACATCGGCTTGCAGATTTCTGCCTTGAATGTCTTATTTGTGTTTCAAAAACTGGAAGAACAAAGGAGCAGCAGCCAAAAGTTGACTGATTTAGACTGTGACCAGCTTGGTCCGCTACAGATGTGTTGCTACTGTCTCAGCAACAATATCAATAGTCAGCTGTGGTAGCTTATGTTCAGCGCTAAGTTTAGGGTTTGGGCCGTGAGATTCCTACACAACGTGCTTTCCCATCTCAAGTTCGTCGGACTTTTCCCCGGGATGCCACGCACACCTAAATAATGTAGCTTGGCCCCGAAGTATCTATATTATAGGGGCTACTTTGACTACTTTAAGCCAAAGTACTTACTACCGGGGGTATATGGACCCTTAGGTTTCCAGTTTAAAGGATTTTCAAACCCCTAGGCTTGCCCTTAAAGCTACAGTACTTTTGGGGGTTGTATAATAACCCCGTATAAAAATCCTTATCCCTGAATGTTGCAAAACCGAACACGGACATGTGAAGACTAAACTTAACAGCACGGGGTTATTATACATTATACAGTCCCATATTATATTCTCATAGGGTTCAGGTGTCAGTGGGCGGCTCGGCGGACCCACGCCAGGACCGGCCGAGCCTCGGCGAGAACGATGTCCTGCAGCCATGGGAGCCGTGATGCGTTTTAGGGTTTAGGTGTCTTGGGGGTTTTAGGGTATAGGGCTTTTAAAATTTTGGAGTTTAATAGGGTTTAGGGGGTTAGGATTTTGGGGTTTAGGGCTTTGGGGGTTTAGGGTCTTGGGGTTTAAGGGTTAGGGCTTTTAGGTTTGGGGTCAGAAGGTCTATGGCTTGAGGAATAACATGTGCTGGATTATGGTTTAAGGTTGCAGGTTCTAGTCTGTTGTTTGGGTGGGGGTGCAGAACAAGGGTGTAGGGCCGGAGACAAGGACTTGCGTCACAACAACTTCAACAACTCGGCGGCGAGGCGAAACTGAGAATCACACGGGCGCAACAACTTTGCCTTGCCCTACGTGTTCGAGGCGTCCGTGACGACGTGAATATCATTGGCACCCATAACCCGAGAAAGGATTAGAGGGATGTCGGAAACTTGCCTTCATGCTGTGATTTATGCCAGGAATCACAAGGGAGTCATGCTTTCAGACTCCCAATCCAATGCCCTCAACCTCAAGGCCTCAAGGCCTCAACTGCATCTCAGTGTTCCTTGAGGAAGTGCTCCAGCATCCGCGATCGAGCGGCTTCTTCCGGTAGCGGAATGTAGATCCTATCTGCGCCAGCTGCTTCAGTGCGCTATTAAGGGTTCCAGAAGCGCTGTATATAGCTACTAAGCTCTACAGGGGCTCTACTATAAATCACAGCGGGGCCTTGCATGGCTTTCTGTATTTGCCGGGAAAGGTCGGGTTCAAAAGTACTGAGGACCATGGAACTTGGGGAGTTTCGGGGTCTAGTGGGCTATGCACTGGCAGTGCTACGACGTGATGGGCTTCATGCAACGGAGCTGTAACAAAAAAACATCGGCGTAGGCAAAAGAAACTTATGCAGAAGATCGCCGCAGGCGTTTATCCAATCAGGCTTTTGCAGATGGCACGTCTGAAATCCGATAACCCTTTCGCCCTAAAGCCCAACCGATGATGACTTGGCTGAGGCAGTGGAGGACATGGGCAGAGCAGGGCGGCGGTCCCCTAGTGCAAGCCTGATCTATGGGGGGGGCCAGGTAGAGACTCTATCTTTCGACAACTATTGCAGACCAATGAATAACTCGCCCTGATTAAACAAGGAGTATGAAGGGATCCGACTATTGAGGCCCAGAGGTCTACATTGACCATATTGCGGGTGAGAGTTGCCCGGGCCTTCGGATGGCAAGACTTTCGCTGCCAAGGCAACCTTACCTACTTGCTCAGGAGACATAGATACTTTGTTCCTCAGCCCAGGCTCCCGTACTGGTGGCATGGCATGTTTATGCATATTATATACATGTATATATATATATATAAAGAGAGAGAGAGAGAGAGAGAGAGAGATATAGATGTACATACCCGTATTCACACATATATATATATATATAGATATGTACATGACTAGAATGCGACCTGATGGTATAATCTACTGCGCGTGTATGTGGACTTTGACGGCTTACGGCTATGTATAGCTGGAGACTCAAACGTGCAAATTCACTGCAGCAGAATGTTATTTCTTGCTGTCCCCTGCTAAGGCCGTTTGCTAAGCCTACCCCAAACCCTAATTTAAATCCTAAACCGCCAGGCCGTAAACCCTTATAACCTCATAAGCCCTAAACCCAAACTTGCCGGAAGCCTCTTCTCAAGCCGCCGGCGCAACGCCTCGCGGCAAAGGCTCTAAGGCCACCCAGGCAACCATAAGCCTTCTCTTGCTGTTTCACCTTAGGGCTCCAGTTCCCTAAATAGCAGGTTACCGGGCCATACCTGAAATGGTTAGTAACCTACTGCTTAAGTAACTGGAGCCCTAGGGTTCGTGTTGAAAGTGTGGTGCTACCTTTTGTCAATGCAACCGGGGTTACAGGGTCTAGGGCGCAAGAATACACGAGTGTGATCACGAACGGAAACCCTCAACCCTAAACCCTAAACCCTAAACCCCTAAACCCTCAACCCTAAACCCTCAACCCTAAACCCCTAAACCCTAAACCCTCAACCCCTAAACCCCTAAACCCTCAACCCTAGGCCCCAAGAAGACCAACTTTTTCCAAAGGCCTCGTCCAGATCCCACGGCGCGTTGCTGGTGGCCAAGACGAAGAGGTGCCTGCTAGCTGAAGAATATCTGGCAAGATCATGGGCTTAGCGTGCGAAGCTGTAAACCCTAAATGCCGAGACAAGTCCGGTGAAACCCTAAACCATGCTAAATCCTAGCTCCTAAGTCCTAAATCATACCTCCTAAGCCGAAGGCTTCAAAACCAACCCCGAAAGCTGAAGTTCCGGACTGTCAGACCCATCCACGACTTCAAAAGCAAACTGGGGTACTCCGGCCTCAATCGTGAGAACAAACTATCAGGACTTCGATGCTTTGATGAATCGGTTAGGACTTTATGGAGGCCTTCTCGCGTTGTTACAAAGTTTCATTCGGGCTTGCTTGGGTGTTGATAGCTGTCGGCCGGGTTTTTATGCGTTGAAACCTAATATTTTGGGGTTCTAGGTCCAGGGTTTCTTTATCAGGTTCCTACACTAGTTACAAGCCGTACCGTAGGGATGTGTGGCCTCCAGGCCCAGGGCCATGGAGCTTTGGATTTTACCACGTTGGGGTTGCCTTACTCCTCTGGCCCCTCAACCCTAAAAGGTCCTATGAGCTCTGTATTCCCTAAACCCAAAAAAATCCTATATTAACGCTCTCTCTCTCGATATATATATATATATATATATATATATAACTATATGCCCCATAACTTTCACGTGAGAATTTTGTAATGTCATTTGAAGAACCACCTGATGCGGAGCAGTCGCCCATGCTGATCGCCCGTCTCACTGAGCCTCAGCCCGAAAACAATCCAACTTTGAGTGATCAGATTAGGGCTTTTGGTGCGGGAGCTTGGGCTATGTTGAGGTTGGTTTACGCTCTCACAACTCGGACACAGCCAGGCGAGGTTGGTTTAGGGTTTAGGGTTTGGGAGCTCCAGGCGAAAGAGGTCGGTAGGCTTCACAACAACTCATTATCGAGGATGCATTTCGCAAGCTCTCGTTTTCAACTGCAATTTCTTCGAAGTTGATGCAATAGGCACGTTCAAAGGCCAACGACTCACATAGTGAAGGGCTAAGGGCCGAAACCCTGCAAGGTTAGCAACCCCGCCCCCCCTCCCCCCTCCACGAACCTTTGAACATGTAACCCAAACCCTAAACCGGAATAACCTACCTTAAGGACTTATATAAAAGGAATCATAATGAGGAACCCTAAAAAGGTAGGTTATTCAGGGTTAAGGAAAGCCCCAGAAAGCCATGGAGAGAAGGAGTTCAAGAGCAGACTGAGCCTCTCGCAGCCCATCCATGTGGATGAGAAACTCCGACTTAAACCTGCGTGATGCCTGCATTGCAAACAGAGTTAGGGGTTCAGGGCTTAGGGTTCAGGGTTTGGGCTTGAGGCTTGCAGGGCTTAGGGTTCAAATTTGAATGATGCCTGCGGTGCATAGGGCAAGGCGCAGGCAACTCTCGAAAGCTGTAGCTTGGATTACACATGACTGGTGCTGGAGTTCTCTGTCCTTATAAGGGTCCATGAACCCAACCAGTACACACTGTGGCCTGAAAGTAGTTCCCACATAGGTACATGCTGTTTGGGTACATGGACCCTTAAACCCAAAACAAAACCCTTATGGTACCCCATAAGGCGGGCACGTGGACCCTTAAACAGAATGCTTCACTCAGAAAGTACTCGGAAGTGAATGAAGACGACCTCAGCCCCCCCCCCAAGTCTCTAAACTCTAGACTATAGCTCGCTACAAAGAGGGATCCTTCGCGCTTAAATAAAGGAAGGACTTTGGGGTGTGTGCGTATGTATATATATAAGTAAAGTACATATGCATATATATATATATGTATATGTATATACGCATATATATATATACATACGGGTATATACTAGATATTGATATGACTAAGGAAAATTATAAGAAGGAGCCACAAGCAACAACATGATGAATCCTTCGGGCTTCTATCAGTATCGGAACGTTTGCTCGAAGACAGCAGGCCTCGTGCTCTGCCGACCCGCCGCGCTGTGAAAGAAGCCTGAGTTAAGGGTTTCGGAGTTTACGGCTGCTATGGCTTACAAAGAGATGTGGCGTGTAGCTCTGTGTAAGTGTACAGTTTCGGATGCTACGGACCGAGGAAATCGTTGAGGCGTGGGGGCGCGAGGAGAATGAGGTTGACGTCACAGGGATAGTTGCAGCAGGGACATTATGAACGACAACATTTGGGAGTTTCCAAAGATAAGGGACCCTAATATAGTACCCTAAATAGCACGATCCTCGTTATAAGGACACCAGAATAAGGTACCGCAAAGTCTCGGAAACTCCCATTTGCAACATATCCAAGTTTGCAGGTTTCGAGTTTAGCGTTCAGGCTTTGATCCTACCCAGAAACCCCCTGTCCAAGAACCGAAACTATGATAGGACTATGCTGACTATATAGAGTCCTCAGACTAGAACCTTGACAGGAAGATGTTCGGTAGGTCCGTCCAGCAGTGTACAACGACATCCCCTGATTCCCAGAATCCGACCTGAATCCGCAAGTCAGCGAGAAATCAAAGAATCCTGAGTCCCCAAAAGCCCGAGCTTGCCTGCACATCAAAACACGAACTCCGTCCATACGCTCTGACTTTGGACGGAAAGCGAGTCAATCTCGTCGAAAAACAGAATCGATGGAACTCTTGCACGTGCCTGGGCTTTGCGCAAGCAAAGGATGTGCTTGCTTATAGGCCATACGGTTGATGCTATAAATCCTGCATCTAAACTATGGGAATTATGGTATGGGTAATGCAGGACTTATATCATCAACAGTGGGAGGCTCAACCTGCTTCGGAATATATGGGTGTTTGCCAGCTGGTGGAGATTAGACCACTGCTACGCCAAACACTGTTTGGTAATCCAGTCAAACAGTGCAAACTCATGCAAACACATGTACAATCTAATGTTCATGTTCACATGCACACAACTGCACACAATCCCTTCTACTCGGTTTGCTCATCATCATGTTTCCCCGCCGGAAATACACGTGTATGCAGCTGTCTTAGACTTCGAACAGATCTACCACAAGTCCAGATGCGGATCCATTTGAGTCGGCCCTGATGTGAAGCATGAGCTGACAAAGCAGCTGACAGTTAAGCCTGAATAAACCATCTGTGTGCTGCTTTTTGTTTTGGAGGGGATCTATTTGTTAAGTCCGAACAAACTGGTTGGGTTTCTCAGGCAGTATAGGGGTCCGAATAATTGGGGGTAATATCGAGTCAATGTCCACTGAGGTGTTGTCATTTGGGGTGTAGGTTGGATACTGCCCCCACTCAGTAACAGTTGAATAATATCCATAAACTAGATATACTAGGACCTAATGGTGTCGGGAATGGGGGAATGGATCCCGATAGTAGCCCCTATATAATCCCCAGTAATAGTCTCCATAATCCATTCCCCCCATACCTTACTAAGCACAGGGGAGAAGACTTTAGCTTGCAGAAGGGCAGCCAAACAGTACAGGAACAAGTTGGCAAACAAGGCCTGCTGGCCCTGGTACTTACTTGAACCACCTGTGCTGACAAGGTCATCGCCGTGGACCTAATCACAAACACCACCACCACCACGACAAAAAGTGTCTTACATTGCTAATGGCAGAATCGCCATCGTTGCTAACACAAAAAGCATTCTCCTGGTCACACGTCCAGCCGAAGTCCAACCATTCCCAAGCCTGCCTGACGATCCATGCCAACAAGAAGCCGTCTGAAACCTCAGGTTAGCAGTCTTGGTGGTTCCGTGATGCCAAAGGGTCGAGACCTTAGGGTTTCTAGCTGTTTTTGGACGGTTCTGGAGTCTGCCATAATGTAGGAACCTGATTAAGAAGCCTTAGGCCTTTGTTAGGATTCCTAAATCAGGTTCCTACATTAGCCAGGATAAAAAGAATTTGGGCCGCAGGCTCCTGGGTGCGTGAGATAGCAAAGGGAATGCGCTTCTCACGCTGCGATCCCGCGGTTTAGGCCATGGGGCTTGCGAGTAGGGCTTATAAAGTTTAGGGAAGGGATCTCCGAAGGAGCCTTCCTTGGGAGTACAAGTTTGATGATTGAGTTTCAGGGTTGGTTGGCGTTTCAATTCTCTCATACTCTCAGCTTGGCTATCAGCTCGGCTCATGCTCCATCGAAACAACCCTGACCGCTCAGAGCCGCTCCCATCCTGCGCCCACTCTTTGATCCACCGCAACGAGACATGCGCCCTTTTTGCAACTGGGCTTGGGGCTAGCCAGATCCTTGCATCGCGGCCTTTCGTGTGATATGCACCATGAACCCGAAACCCTACAAGCCCCTAAACCATAAAACGCCCCAAACCCTAAACAGCCCTAAACCTAAGATCTCCTAAACCCTACAAGCCCCTAAACCCTAAAAAGCCCCAAACCCTAAAAAGCCCTAAACCTAAGATCTCCTAAACCCTTAAAGCCCATAAACCCTAAAAAAAAATAAAACGCCCCAAACCCGAAAAGCCCTAAACCTAACATCTCCCAAAACCTGAACGCCCCCAAACCCGAAGCAACTGCCGGTCCGGTCCTCCGAGCCGAGGCACAGCGCGCGGAGCAGCTTTTCCGACTCCCCGCGCCACTTGGAAGTGAGTGTGGCCGAGCTGCAGTTGAAGAAGGTGATGTTCCTCTGCGATTTGTCTTATATAGGGTTCAGGGTTTATAGGGTTTAGGTTGAACGGGTGTATGAGGTTGTCGCAAAGCGGTTAGGGCTCAAGGTTCCGGGATTGGGGCCTAGGAGCTGTCTTAATCAACAGCGAGTTTGGGCTCAGGTTGAGGAATGACAAGATTTCGACTTGGAGTTCGGATGCTGTGATCGAGCAAGTTTGCCGATAATAGGCTCTCGGACCGAAAAATTAGGAGTCGTCAAGAACTGTGTGGCTTTTATTTGGTAGGCTCATGGCCAGGCTTTAGGGTTTAGGGGTTTAGGGGTATAGGCCCAAGGTCTCCAAAACCCCTGAACTAAGGAAGGTACTTTAAAGTCGTGCTAAGGATCCAAACGGAAACAACGAAAGTGGCTCGATGCGACCAACTTTCTACCGCCTTTTTTGCTGTCTCTAAAGGTCCCTGAGTACTAAACCCAATCATAAAACCACATGCAACACAAAAGAGACGTAACGGCCAGGCAGCTCCGTACAGCTCGCCACCGCCTTCGCCAGCATCGTCTTTCCAGTGCCTGGTGGGCCGAAGAGCCTCAAACAAAAGTTGTCCGAGCACTTTTAAGCAGCGAATGGCTTAGCGGTTTCCGTCTCTGTTGGAGCCTTAGGTCACGTAGAAGTTGTATGTAGTGTGTTCTCAAGGACTTCTGTAAGTTGGGATTTACTTCGGACTATTTGAAAGGGGTTTGGGGTTGTGGGCGTTACGGCTTTGGAGTTAGGGTACAGGATGCTCCGGGCACACGGCATCCGAAGTTTTGGGTTTAGAGTTCCAGCGTATCGGTCCCAGGGCTTACCACGAAGGCTCTGGTTGCAGTGCCTCTTGAAGAAAAGCTTCTTCGCAATTAAACCCCTCGACCCTTTTTTGCACCCAAACCCTATACAAACTCATTCAAACGAGCCATTGAGCCTGGCTGATGCGTAGCTTCGTTCGAAATAGGGTTTTTGGTCTATGGTCAGGCAGCGCATAATGCCGGAGTGAGAAGACGAAGCTCAAACTGCCAGAGCACTAAAGGATGCGTTCGGTGCGGGGCTCTTAGCTATGATCTTTCTTTACAGACCCACCAGCAGCAAAAAGGATGCAGTAATCTTAAATCAACGCCTCGAGCTTTAGCCCTAGCCTAAACCGCGAGGAACTTACATTTTGTAAGGACTTATATAAAGAAGTCATACTAAGGAACCCTAAAAGGTAGGTTCTTCAGGGTTAAGGAAGCCCCAACTCCTAACCCAGCTGACATGGCCCAGTGCTCAGGGGATCTGCACCAAGTTGCAGCACGCCCTTCCATGGCTTTCGAAGGCCCACGAAAAACTCGGGCATCAGCAGCCTGGGTGCCAGCTCCGCGCGAGTTTACTTGCAACCTACGCTTGGGGCCACCCTAAACTACAGGGGCTAAGCTTCAAAGGTAAGCTGCATTTTGCACATATTCGGATGCTGGACGCTCAAGGTTGCGACATGCAGAATACAGCCGTGCCAACACATGTTATACCTTGTGCATGTGAACATGTTCGCGTATGCGACCGCAGAAGCGGATCAGGCACATACAAGCCTGCATAACACAAACTAAAGGGGCCCCACCTGTCTGAACAGGCATTTCAGGTAGTTTGTACTGTAACTTAACTCCTATATTTAATGTATAATCAAGAGCCTAAGGAAGACTATTCTGGCTAGCCTGGCCCCGTTAAAGCCTCAAATATACATGTAAGTAGGATCGCCCTGGGCCAAGAAAGGGAAAATGCAAAATCCCAACCGCCTACCTAGACTCCCGACCCTCCAATCTACCCTCTATTCGACCCTGAATGCCCATCAGTTGGGACCATATACCCCTCTTTGAGGGTACAAGGAGGGTCCTGGTACCCAGAAACTTGCCTCTAAACCCTTAACCCCAAGGCAGCTAATAATGAAGGTCCCTCTCTACCCTAAATCCTGAAACCGAAACACCCGAAACCCCAGAACTTAAGGCCCCCGTATAGAGAACTCTAGACGGGGGTTTCCGAGATTCAGCGCCCCTCAGTTGGTCCCCGAAATAGTAGGATCCTTATTGTAAGGACCCCCAAAAATAAGGTACCCCCTCACTTTCGGAAACCCTAAACCCTTATATAGAGCCCTTTAAAGGGGCCCTTATAGTTACCTTTATAGTTGTTACCCTTTTAAAGGAACCCTTGGCTACCCCATAGCATACGGTCTCCGGAGCTTCCTGGGGCCGAAACGGGAGGATGACGGCCTCATTGATGGCCCTCTTTGCATCCTGTGCCGAGAGAGGGCTTTGGGGTTAGTGTTTAGGGCATTGAGGTTTGCGGGGGGGGGTCTGGGGATTTTAAGCTTAGGGTGCAAGGGCGGAGGGTTAAAACGACTTGTCTATTAGTGTAAAATGTTGAAAAAGCGTCTGAACCATGCGAGTAGCTAGGAGTTGTTCAGAACGTAGCCTCAATGAAAGCCTCTCCTTCATGTGTTTATTGCCGGTCTCTGTACACCGGCTAGATTGGCTAGATCCAATTCTGAAGCATAGGTCACTCTAAAAAGCTTGCGCCGACTCCGCAGCCTGAGGACCCCTCTGAACCAACAGAAACCGAACACCCTCATAAGACCCCATCATGCCGTAGAAAACCCTATGACCTATGAACAGCAACACTTTTTTGATTGTTCGCAGACTTGAAACAAACCGCAATAAACCTATAAAACCACATACCCCCCCTAAACCCTAAACCCTAAACCCCAACCCCCCAACCCCGTAAGATTTCGATTTCTTTCGGGCTCGCATACAATCTCCGCCGACCCAACCTCGAGGCCGCCGATGTCCTCGAACCGCACCTGACTCCGACTTCGGCTTGGGGCTTAGGGCTTAGGGTTTAGGGTTTAGGGCTCAGGGCTTACGCTCTTGCGCGCAACTCGGAAAGCCAGGCGAGGTCTCTGGGTTCGCAGTCGGACAAGCGGGGGCAAAGCCCAGCATCACCCAAAGAGAGGAAAGAAGGCATAGTGTAGGAACCTGATTAAGAAATCTGGGCCTATAACCCCAAGTAGTGGGCTTCATGTAAGGAACCTTTTAATAGAGGCCTTAGGCAACCCCAGGAAAGGAGGCAGTTTAGTTCTTGCAAACAACAAGCCGCTATAACCGAGCAATGCTGGGACAGTGGGCGGTTTCGGCGCTCACCCTGGTTTAGGGTGTATGGTGTAAGGTTAAGGAAAACCTACTAGGGTTTCGCTGAGAGGTCTTAGAGGTTGTTATACGGGCTCTAAACATAAAGTAGCACCTATACTCTACGCACATAGTTCATCCTCAAAACCTATAAAGCCCTGATAAACCTGGTCAACCCCAGTCTAATGACTGAGCCTTATGAACTAAGGCCCATCAAAAAGCTTTTGAGCATCCCTCCAAACCTTAAACGCTAAAGCCTAAGCTCCAACCCTCCAATGCAACCCGAAACCCTGAACCAAAGCAATCGGAGCCTCGATACGGGGAAGGGCGGCCATGCTATTTTTTCAGAAAAACTCAACCCCAAACTTAAACCACGTGACCCTAAGCACCGAAATCAATGAACTCTGGACCGGAGCCCCAACACACTCAAAATCTTAGGCCGCTGGAACTCTGAACCCAACTGAACCCAAAATCCCCAACCTGCCTTCAGATCTTGGCATACTATGTCCCGCTCGATGGTCACCTGCCGAAGTCATGTAAGAGGATACCAAGACCTTGCGATCGTTTGTTCGGAGCTTTAGTCCAGTGTTAGCTCAAAGGAGCGGGGGGTTTAGTGAATGGTTTAAACGTAGGGTTATAGTACGTCGCGCGTCACCTAGCTACAACTCTTACACGCTGCATCCTCAGTAACCAGCATGGCTTACATACTACATACTAAACTCATGTTCAGGTACGACCCTAAATCCTACACTGCAGGTATATAGGTTCCTGGCCTGGGCATGGCTTTCTTTTTGCAAGATTGGTATTCAATCAAGATCTCCCGCTACGACTAGGAACGAACAAGCCGTCCGTTCAGTTTCCGTCGGTTCGGTTCCAAACCGTGAAGACCACGGCGCATCCCCTAAACCACGCAAACCTCACACCCTGAGGCCATCAAGGCCTAAACCCTACACCCTATGGCCTACAAGCCCGAAAGCCTAAAGTCCCTGCAACCCTAAACCCTCAAACCCCTTGAACCCTGAAGACCAACACCCTGGCACCGCGAGGTCCATCTCCTCAGATGCCGTGGCGCCCGCAGCACCTGCATGAATCTGTAGCTGGGTGCTTGAAGCTTGGGTTGAGGGTTTAGGGTTTTGAGGCTAGGGTCAAGGGCAGGACCCGAGGATTCTAAGCTGAGGGTCCAGGGTCTAGGATTTTAGGCACTGAGATTCACTGGCTAGGGCTGAAATAAAAAGAGCTGCGGACTTTCCTAAAGGCAGATGGCAAGCATGCTTTGAACACGATTGCTCTGCCGAGGCAGTGTGAAAAGCCGTGCCTGGCATATGTGCTCAATCTGCTATATGCTGCACATTGTTCTTAAGCATCCCATGTACTGACTTGTGTTTCCTCTCCCAATTCAAACCGAGTGCCCGAATATTAGGATGTGAGGTCTTCAAGACGCCGCAGCCGACAACACTTGAGTTTTGGTGCTCACAACCTTACTATTATTGGTCTACTCCTTAGGCACCTGGGCCTTCAGGCAGCCTTGTAGGAACCCCAAAATCAGCGGCCTACGCCCATGATATTGGGCGCGGCCGCCACAGACGCAGCAGCATAGGGTCGACGGGCTGAGGGCGCGGAGGCGGCGCCAGGAGCGGCGGAAACGGAAGAGGCCTGTGGAGGAAGACAGTTCTGGGTTGAAGTTAGGAGCCATCTGCACCCAATTTCTTTTTCTGATTCCTCCACTATAGTTGTTTATAATTAAAGGTATACGAGGCTTGCGAGGCTTTCCGAGCAAGGCTTCGTGGATCGGCTGACACACCTGTGTGGCGGCTCCGTGGGGCAACGAGGCCTCACTAAACTTGCGGCGCAAGCCGAGCGAGAGAGTTTGATGCAAAGACCTCCTGCCCTATAGTTGCAGGGAGATTCAAGTTCTTTGGTGCATCACCCGCTGCCTGCGGAGTCCCAGTCTATCAAACACAACAGCATATTCCGAATTCTGCTGCCTGACTTCCCCAAGAGCTCTGCCGAGGAAATAGCAATCAAGCTATGCCTGCAAAGTTCCCCAAACAGCGAATCTAACCGCGACGACCATGCATGATGACGACTCCATGACAAGCAGCAGTATCAGTAGGACCTTTCTCGGACCACCAGACGCAAACCAGGAGGCCATGAGGAGAGCACATGAAGACCGTCAGGACACGGCTACTTTCCTCCACGTGCTACGATAGCGAGAAACAGGAGCACGACCACACTACTTTTAATGGTATTTCAGATCAGTTGGCATTCACGACCAAAATATGTTCCCCCAAGTCTAGTGGAACTCAGGAGAATTGGAGAGCGGACTTGTAAACCCCAAACCCGAAACACACCTAGGAATCAGGAACCCTGGCAGGGGCCTCCGGCACCGCATCCTTTGGCAGTGCTGCGAGGCGAAAACGGCGAACATAGCAGCGCGACTTCCTAGCATCAAGCAGGTGTTTGTGAGAGGGGCCGAAAGGATTCATGAGGGGTTTAAAAGTCTTGAAAGAGCACATTTTTACGACCATAAGTAGCAATCACTTATTTGCCATGTATCGCTCTTCTGGTAGCTCGAGTATAGCTTCCATCGCAAGTAGCTGTTTTTGTTGGTTACTGTTGACTAGAGTATCCTAACCCTGAGATTGGCTAACTAAGCAAGAGACCACAATGAAGGCCATATGTAGTTCAAGTTTCTGACAAAGAACCCAGCAGATAGAAACATAGTTTCCGGAAGGGTGTGAAAAAAAAATGAAAGCCTGTCTAGCACACGGCAGGGTAGAGGTCTGAATAGGTAATAAAAGGCATTCTAACGATCCCTGTCGAACATACGATCATGAACCAAAATCCTATTCCAATGAATGAGGTCGCCATTGCAGATCGCTCGATTCTTGGACTGGCTACCTCATCCTAGTGAGACTATGCACTCTATCAAAGGCTTCAAAGATCGGGTCAGTATGTGTGTATACATACATGCATATATACCTATATATATATATGTATGTATATACAAATGAGCACACACACACACACATATATATATATATATATATATGTATATGTACATATATCTACACACATACTGTGTATGCATATATATATATATGTATATATACACACACGATGTATGAAGATTGGAGGAAATAATGGCAGATGCAGATACAAGTGTGAGTGTAGGCCTAGGCATAGGCACAAATACATGAAGGTATAACCATAGATATATACAAAGACAGCAAGCCAGCCAGGCAAAGAAAGAGACAGACACCAAGAGACAAAAAAGAGAGAGAGAGAGAGATGTATGTGTGTATGTACATATATATATATATAGATAGAGAGAGAGAGAGAGAGAGAGAGAGAGAGAGAGAGAGAGAGAGAGAGAGAGAGAGAGCGAGAGGGGCAGATGCAAGTGTTTCTAAGTACGGATTTAGGAGTTTGACAGTTTGGGCACGCTCAGTTTTCATCGTGGATTCGCCCCAGGGAGTCCCCACCCTCATATGAACCATGCAATGCACAATGAAGGGATCCTTCATCAGACGCAACGTCTTCCTTAAATACGTATGGTTCAGGATTTAGGGTTTAGGATCTCCCTTAAGATTATGACTTAGAGGCTGAGTACCCTAGCTCTTAGAAGGTTAACCTTCTAAATTATATGGTAGAGTTATATGAACGCCAAAGGCTAAAGGTTCCCTACTCAGCTACTAGGATTGAAGGGTTGTTTGAGTCTCCAGAGCATACCCTACACCCTGAACCCTGAATCCCAAACCCCAGACCCTGAACACTAAGATGGGGATCCACAATAAGACTGAAAGCCGCCCTCCCTCCGGGCCCGTAGACCGCTAGGCCCACGTTGGCGGTCTCGCCGCTGCGGCTCCTGCAAAGGCTTGCCGAAGGTTTTAAGATTAGGGCCATAAAGAGGATGGAAAAATGGTGGTTTTGCTAATAGCTGCTGGATAGCTTAGGTTTGGAAGATTAGGGTTAAAAGGGATGAGAAGAACCATGTTTTTGGGATACCTGCCTACGCCTAGACGGTACAGTCATTAGAGTCATTAGGGTCATTAGAGGCTAGGGCTCTGGGCCTCGAGCATAAGATTCGCGTTCAGTGCCGAATCAACCGCGAAGCTCCAACAAAACAAAACAAAAGAACTTACCTCGAGTGGTCTGTAAGCTTCATAGCTCATACTAACCCCCCCCAAATCTCAAATCCGAAACCTCAAGCCCTCTAAGCTTTATAGCTCTTACTTACCAACCCCCAAAAACCTAAAACTCGAAACCTCAAACCCTACACTTGCGACGGACCTGCACCAAAACCATGAACTCCGGAACCCGAGTGCATCCGTAGGCTGCCAGCCCCGTGTTATATTCCCCTACCTATAGCCGTAGGCTCAGGGTTTCAAACTTGCTTCTTATAGTTGGTTGCGTAGGTCTCGGGATCGGGGCATTAGGACTTCAAGGGTTGACGCATATGGGAGTTTCCGAAAATTAGGGGTACCCTATTTTGGGGTCCTTATAATAAGGATCCTACTATTTAGGGTACCATATTAGGGTCCCCTATTTTCGGAAACACCCATATGGTTCGGAGTCTGACAAGTGAAACGGCGCTAAAGGAAGTAGTTATGATAAGAAGCAACAAGGACAAAGACTTCAAGGGTTTTAGGGCCTACGGTCTTGGGGGGTTTACAGTGCATAGGGTCATGGTTGGGGTTGCAGGGCTTCGCGGTTTGAGGGTGTACGGCTGGATCCAATATGTGGGAGTTTCCGAAGATAGGGGACCCTAATATAGCACCCTAAATAGTAGGATCCTCATTATAAGGACCCTAAAAGGAGGTACCCGTAATTTTCGGAAACTCCCATGTAAACATTAAGGGGTCATGACCTACCATTTCGCAGGGTCTGTCGGCCCATGACTTTAACCGAAAGGGGTTCCTACATTGGTACCTTGAGGCCAAACTGCATACTGTACAAGTGGACCCTTAGGGCTAGAACACTGCCTCATCCGGAGTTCAGGAATGGTTGTGCATTGTGCACTTTAAAGAGCTGTTGGGACAACAATCGCAGCTATAGCGGAAGCAACGCGGCAAAGCTGAAAGTATCTTAGGCTGTGCTTCTCAACGAAGCTCACAGGGCCGAAATCTAACAAGCCCAAGCCCTATAATGCCTCACCCCGGCCCGAGTAAGACTGCCCCAGACAGCGAGAGGTGACGATGGAATGCAGCGGCAGATGACGAATTGCAGAGTGAGGCGAGCAAGGCATAATATGCGGCAAGACAAAGAACAATTGACCCAGCGCTAACATGGCATACTTATGCTGCAACGGCTCGACCCTGAACCTGAAACCAAAACTGCTCCACCCCTCACCCGACCTATTCAAAGGAAGGTTGAGAGCCACCGAAACGCCGCTCAATGACAGGTTCATGGTCTCGCCATGGAATTCCACCTGGAGGTTTGTTGCCGCAACAAGGTTGAGGAGTCTCTACCTCCGCTCCGGTTTTTAGGGTCCAGCCGCGGCGGTATGATTTGTTTTAATTGCGATGTATGAGTAGGTTCTCATTGTGAGAACTTTGGCGTTCCAGCTTCAAGGAGCGGGTTTTTCCCCCTGCACGCTGAAGTCTTCTGGGCTAAGGCGGCTACGGCAAACCTACGCCCGAAGCACAGAACCCCACAGCTTACGGGGTCCACGTGCCAGGAAACTCTTATGCTAGACTCCAGTTAATATTTCATGGCTTTGAAACAGAACATGGACTATTCGTGTCTACATCTTCGAAAGCCCATGGAAAAACCTTTCAGGCGCCTATGTACATCCTCAGCAGGAGCTCCCCCCCTCCCCAGAGACTCCAATATCCCTTAGTTAAAGGAATATACCTTAAATCATGTAAGGGATCCTACCATAATTTTAGGAATATTCCTGAATTAAGGGATATTGGAGTCTCTGGGTCCGGCCAGTACGGTGACGTAGCTTTGTGGCCGCAGCAGCGCGCAGCCGGGCTGTGCAAAGAGCCTCTGTCCGGTCCCGTCTCTATACGATAAGCCCTTGTTGGGCTTAGGGTTTTTGGGGTTTAGGGTTTTGGGGCTTAGGGGTTTTTAGGGTTGAGGGACCTAAACCCATAGTTGAAAGTTGAAAGCTCCAAAGACCCGTAATTTCAGTGCATTTAATTCGGCTCCTAGATCGCAGTACATTGGGTGGTGAGCTATTTTGAACTTTCGGGGGGGTCGTGTGAGGATGTAAAACCCAACGAGACGACATGATCCTCCTTCAAGGTCTTCAAGACATCCAAGACACTTGCACAAGCACGTCACAAGTCAGAAATTCGATGTTCAGATGCATGTCAATATTCCATCAATAGCTTGAGTTTCAATGCTTGCCCTGACTCAAGACTTGCGATTGGCCAAATTATGTGCTATCTGCAGACTGTGGGCCACAACGTAGCGAAAGTAGGTACTATGTAAAGGCTTTAAAACATCAAGTCGGTAACAGCCGTACTTGAAGCTCCAGAAATCGTGATTCAAAGCTCATGGCTATTCTCATGAATAAGGTTTCCTTTGGGTAGCGCCCCCCGCCCTCTGTAGCCGTGTATACTAGGGGTCATATTCAAGGCTCTTTTACGACAATATCACGAACATTTGTCCTGCTGTTACAGAGTTGTCTAGCTGTGACAGGGTGGGGGCATACCCAAGGTTTCATGGTTTAGGGCTTTGGGCTTTCCCACATCCTTATAAAGCCTTTAAGGACTCATCGGGTTAAACCGCAATACCGGGTTCCCATATGCATAAGCAGACCTGTACGCCTGCATGCCTGCCTGCCTGCCTGGATGCCAGGATGCCTGGATGGATGGATGAATGGATGGATAGGTGGATGGATGGATGGATGACTGTATCCTGTACATGTGGGTATGTCTTTACGTCTGCCTGGAAGCCTGTATATGTAGGTATGCATGTGTGCATGCATGTATGTACGTATGTATGCATGTACCCACCTATCTGTACATACACACGTATATATCAATTACAAAAGTGAACACATGAGCACATTACTGTGTAGGTATATGGTGGAGACCCTACTCAGGCTGCGCATGGGTAGTTGTCAAAAAATTAAGGCCCCCTTCTTGGGGTGGAATAAACAATAGGTGCCGTATTATGTTAGGGACCCAAATAGGGATCATAGACAACCCCCTAACTTTCGGAAACTCCCATGTCTTGGAGCGTTTGCGTCGTCGAATTGCGCTTCTGGCTCTCCACGCGCACCTCCTGAGCAGCAAAAAAGGTTTAGGGTTTAGAAATTCTCCACTGTACCCATAGGGCGTAGTTAGTCCAGTGTCTCCACTAGCCCCTAAACCCCAGCCCCTAAACCCTAAACCCCAACCCCCCCATAGAAGCCTTACTGGGTACAATTCAGGCAGCATACTACAAAACCCTTACACAAGCCTTGTTTTGAGCCTGGGATAGACAAACTCTCTCTCTCTCTCTCTCTCTCTATCTCTCTGTCTCTCTCTCTCTCTCTCTCGCTCTCTCGCTCTCTCTCTCTCTCTCTCTCTCTCTCTCTCTCTCTCTCTCTCTCTCTCTATATATATATATATATGTATATATATATATATATATATTGATATTGGCCCTCTCTCCGAAAGCGGCACCCAAACGGAGACCCTAAACCAGCCATCCTCCGAAGGAAATATATCCACGACATGAGGAAAAAACACGGGAAGCGCGAAGCCCTTGGCCTTATAATAGGACATCCCACAAAGCGGTTCCGGAGATTTGCTCGGGCGAAAAATCTTGTATTTCTAATTAGTGAATTCCCTCTCCAAACTAATGTAGGAACCTGATAAAGAAACCCTGGGCCTATAACCAAAATCGTAGGGTTCATATAAGGAACCCTAATAAAGGCCCCCAAATAAAAGTTTCTTAATCAAAATCCTACATTAGTTAACGAACCCTGCCGAGGGCCCCCGATGAAAAGAAACGATGCGTGGAGCTTTGGGGTTTCGGGCCTTGAGCATCCTTTCCTTGGTACCTAACATGCTGTCAAAGCTCCTGGGTTTGCCTACAATAAAAAGCCTCAATAACTACCTGTACCATTTTTGGGGGGGTTCTTTATTATAAGTAGAAAATAATGGGCCCCCAAACCCTATTCTAAATATCCAGGCCCATATTTTGGCTACATGCTTCCCCCCCATAACCCAGGAGTAGCATGATGATCTTCAGAATAACTCTAACTTGCAAGAACCTCAATAATCAAGAGTTTGTGCAAGACATACCATAAGTGAGCAATGCGGAATTCTCAAGCTCAAGTGAAACTCAGGGTTTGTGGAAAAAGTATCTCTTGTAGGAGTTCAAGGCATTCACAATGTTAAAATCCTTGTAAAGTCCTCCAGAACAGAATGTGGGACGTCCATAGGCTCAAATCACTCAAATCCCTGCAAAATCGAAGCTGTACAGAACGTTGATGCAGAGTCCAGTCCAAGCGCACGCGTGTCGAAGCTCAGGCGAACTGCACAGAAGTCGCAGCCGGAAGAAAGGTCTGTGACGCTGGTGCAATCCTGGGACGATCTGTAGGGGAGCTACAAGAAATCAGCTACGTACGATCCTCAACACATCTCAACACAAGGAGCCCCCAAAGAGGGGGAACCCTGAAACCCCACGATAGAACACGATCTAAGACCATTGATACAGGGGCTACTTATGAGATACCGCGGCTAGTTAGTCCGACCTCTTAGTCTATACTAGGGCTATAACGTTCTCAGATTGGGCTTGTGTAATAATGGGCTCCATAGGCTCGGAAGTATCGTCAACAATTTGAAACAAACCTGTAAGGACCTGTGATCCGGCCGCAACAGGTGCAATCAGGCTCTTAACGGTTTTATCGTGCGTTGTGACGGCTTCATAACGGTTGTGTGAGGATCAAGACGTTAAGCTTCATGTAAAACAAGGGACTTCACGATGAGAATGCGGTTTTGGGATATGTTGTAGTATACTTACAGAGGGACTATATAGATGTGAAGGATTGCATCTACATCAACTCTGAAAAATTTGATCTCCCTTAGCCGTAAGCCCTTTCCCTGTGGGCAAGAGTCCAGGAGCAGAAAGACCTGCTGGTCGGGCGTCCTCGGTCCAGAAGATGTGCAAAGTGTTACAGAAGCTTAAAGGTGCAACGACCCATTCAAAAAACAGACTAGGTTCACAAGATGGGGAGTTTCGGTATGTTGTAACCGTGAAACCGTCAAGGGAAGTTCGGGGTTCTTTTTTTCGCGGTTTGGGTTGCAGCAACGACTTCGGAAGGCTTATCCCCCAAGGTTCGAAAACAACCTAAGCCCCTGTCTCTGTAGCCTCTGTACGATGCAGCCTTCGTTTTTATTCCCGAGAAGCCGAAACCGAGGACCATTGGCATTGGGTCCGTTTACATCTGTATACTAGACACGCCCTACAAGTTGAGAACTCAAACTTTATAGTCTCTGTGTAGCCGCTGAACAAAATAAAACCCAAAACGTAGGATCCTCAAATTTTTCCGACAACCATTCAAAACAACCCCGATACACCCTCAATTAATCCAACCGACTGCTTGCAAAGTTCGTAGGGGCGTACCAAGATTTGCAAGCACCGTCTTTGGAGTTTTGTTAAGTAGAATGAAGCATACTCTGGGCAAAAGCCATTGCGAACAATGTGTTACTAGGAATTATTCGAACCCCTATGTTAAACTTTTACAAGCGCAGCGCAAGGGTGGGCATGGAAGTTCCTCGCAACCATTAAGTCCAAAGTGAAGTGTGATCGCGGGAATCAGGTTCACGGTATGGGAGGTTTCAACTTAAGGGTCCTGTTTTGGGTCAATAATTACGTATATTGAGGAGCCTATGTGTCAACGCCTACATTAAGATCTTTCATTTTAAGACATCGCATATGGAACCCATGCTTCCCGGATGCTTGCTAGGAAAATCACGCTCTGACCATTTCCTCAAGACGAGAATCTTGGGTGTGCTCCAAGAACCTATGTAATCGAACACATCAGAAACTTCTGGTGCATTCGCAGCTTCAGGGCTCGGGGTTCGCAAGAAGCCCCTGCATCTCACAAGCGTGGCATCCTTCACACAAGCCGATATGGTCGCTGCATAAAAACCGAAGCTCTTGTTGCAATACTTGCTGTGTAATTGAAGGTCGGGAGTTCAAAGATCTAGTTTCTTTCAAATGAACTTTCCCAAAAGGGTTTTTATGCCCACTCCGACCCTTGAGCAGCAGCGGAATCACTGCATCTGCGTGTGGCATGCTGACTCTTGGCGCAAGGCAAATGCCTCTGAAGCATGACGCATGCCCTCGACCGCAAGACTCTCTGCATGCTATGTTGTGAGTTGCTTGGGACGTAACTGTGCAGACCTTAGCTCGACACGGTAGGATAGGTATATGTCATATGTTGACGCTTCGGAAAATGATAGAAATACCTCCTGGCTCGGCAGCCACCTGTGAAGACAATGCTGACCGAATGCGGGTGACACAACCTTCCTGTGGAATGTAAAAGAAAGGATAGTGGCGAGCCGCCATCCCAGCCCTCCGATCCGAGTCACAACGCACCAAAAGCTAAGTTCTGGCCACTGGCCATTGATTGCAGTTTTGTCTGGACGGGGGTACAGTGCGCATCTGCTTGAATCTTAAACCAGTGTCGAATACGTAGGCATTGCAGCCCCATCCTTACCACGCAGAGTGCGCCAGCCGCGCAGTTCGTTTGGGCGGCTCTCGACTGCACCCGCCGAAGTACGTTTCGCCCCTAGGTTCAACAGGACGAGCTCCTGGGCCTTCGAGACTTATGGGAAGCAACCGAAACTCCCATGCCGGGGTTCGCAATAAGCGATCCGATATTGCTGCATCGTCGTGTTATGGTTCACAGCTAGAGCGACATTCTGTTCCGTTTGACAGGCTCATGTCTGAAGCCGTTGTGAATGCCAATCCTCAACCTTCATATAAAAAGGTTCTGAAAATGCTGAAATGCAGCAAGCTTGAGTCATGATCAAGACACGGTGTGTTCCAAACCAGTTCTGGCACAAGAAAGGTCAGGCCCAGACCAGGGTCTTATGCTTTTCTGTATGTACAAATGGCGTTGTTCCGTATCTGCGCTTCTTTGTTTGTGGTCTCTTCTTTGCATGGTTGGTTCAGGTTCAGGGTTTATGGAGCTTAGCACCCTAGTTGCTGAGATCCAGGGTCCCGAGGGCCCAGGAAGGTGCACGCTTCGATTGTGGCTGGAAGAAATAAAACAAAGAAGGACTATAAGGGAATACTGTTACTAATGATTCAAATCTCTATCTATATGTATATATATATATATATAGAAATGTATACGCATATAATCCTACTTGTCGGGCATCATGGGGAACTAAAGGTTAACCTTTTGGCTATATAGGGACTATACTACCCCAAAACGGATAAAGGTTGCCTTCTCTACTACTAGGTAATTATTATATACAGATTTCCGTACATATAATCTACATGTGTATAAAACATACATATATATATATATATATATGCATGTGTATATATATATATATATAATTACCCATCCCGAAATACCTATGGCTTACCTACATAGAGGCTGAATAAATAGCACTGTGTTGTCACCAGATCCTCAAGTTCTAGAGCTCCCGCAACGGAGACGCGAAAGTTGGCGGCGTCATTTCATGCCTTACCTGGACCCTAAGCAGCCTACCTTTCTAGGGCTCCCTAATATGATTTCTTTATATAAGTCTTTAAAAAAGGTAGGTTACTTGGGGTTGAGGAAAAATGGAAGTTTCCGAAAAATAGGGATACCTAAGGGTTCCTTTAAAAGGTTACTATAAGGGATCCTTTAATAGGGCTCTACAAGGGTTGGGAGTTTCCGAAAATTAGGGGTCCCTATTTGGGGGTCCTTCTAATCGGGATCCCACTATTTAGGGTACGATATTAGGGTCCCCTATTTTCGGAAGCCCCCATATGAGTGGTTGTCAAAATTAGTAGGGTCCCTTTTGCGATCCTTATTATATAATGCGGCACCTAATATCTAAAGTACCCAAAAAGGGACCAACCACCCACATATACCCATAGGGCCCATATAGTCGTTCCTTTTTGGGATTACCTTATAGGGTTCCAGATATGAACCCCAAAAAGGAACCACTATGCGGCCTATGGGTAGACCCTGAACCCTATCAGCCCTAAAGAGGCTCGATATGAACACAATAAATTGTAAGCCCCAAACCCTAAGCTTGCCATACACCCGCAAGGCTACTAAGCTGCGACTCTAGTTATATAACCTTTTGGGTTATATAAGGCTTATATAGGGACTATACTACCCAAAAAAGGTTAAAGGTTCCTTGCTGTACTACTAGGGGTTTAGGGCTTATAGGGCCCGAAATCCCAAACCCTTCATCGAACCCAGAAGGGGTCGATGGCTCGGCTAACTTAGCCCACAACCCTAAACTCTGAGCCCAGCATCCGCCACCCTGAACCCCCAAGCCGTAAATGCCCAAAATCCCTAAACCGTGAAGACCTAATCTTCCAACTCTACACGTCCAGAGCCCTAAACCCTGAAGCCTTAACACCCGGAACTGCTGAAACCCTGCAGCCCTAAACACTAAAAGGGCCACGAACACTCCATGCATAGAACAGAAACTAGTAACACTACGTAGTAGCCGCTCGAAATTGAAACTTTGAGCTTCAAGCTCAACTCTTGCAGTTCTCAGTGTCTAGCACTTCAGGCTTACCTTTAGCTCATAACCTACCTTTGTTTCGGGGTTATTTTCTATTCTGTCTTCCTGATATGCTTCCTTATCCCGGATCAAGAAGTTGGGCTCCGCGGTTCAAGTAGGGTCTAGGGTTCGGAGCTTCGAACTATGGGAGCTTTAACATAGGGGCCTAAATTATGTCCAATGGGCTTTGGGTGGCATTTTACAGTTCTGTTCAGGGGCCCTAACGACGTGATTATTCTTTGGTGTCTCAGGGCAAGGGAATTCGGGCTTAGTCTGTCCGGGTCAAGAAATTTCGTGTCTCGGGACTTCCATGTGCCTAG
Source organism: Symbiodinium sp. CCMP2592 (assembly GCA_905221615.1). Classification (NCBI taxonomy): domain Eukaryota; class Dinophyceae; order Suessiales; family Symbiodiniaceae; genus Symbiodinium; species Symbiodinium sp. CCMP2592. The sequence continues at coordinate 737,379 of CAJNDT010001180.1, forward strand.
ACACAAAACTCTAAAGCCTTGTAAAAACATATCTGCGCAAATCACCACAAGGGATCCCAAACAATCTAAAGGACTTCTCTGGGATACATGCGGTGTGAAGGCTGAGGGTTTCCAACTCATCAAGCCGGAACCATAATCCTAAATCATAAACACTACATCCAGACCCAACATCCCTTCCCTTTTTGAGACAAACACTCATCCCTCAATCGTAAATGCTTTTTACACCTAAACCGCCTAAACATCCCTGAACCCTACACTGCTCACTTGAGACGAGGATCTGCTCACCGGGCACACACCTGCAGAGCCGCATCTTAAGGACTAAGGTTTACGGATAAAGGTTTAGAGATTAGAGTCTGAGGCTATAGGTTTGAGGTTCAGGGCTTATGTACTAAGGTTTACGGTTCAGGGTTTAGGGTTTAGGGCTAAGGGTTTAGGGTACTACCAGGCGAGGTCTGAAGCGTGACTTCGGCTTAAGGTTTATGGTTGAAGATGTTAGAGTCTAAGGTTAAAGGTCTGAGGTTCAGGGTTAAGAAATAGTACAATCTTTTTTGAAGTTGATGTGCGCCCTTTCTCCAAGAAGCGCTGGCATTTTGCCCTCAACTTAGTGAAACTACACCCCCACCATCGTACAGCCTAGGGTTTCGGCTTTGGGGTTTCCTTCGGGAAAAGGAAACAGGCTTAGAGGTTGAGAGCAGAAGAAAGCAGAGGCTTAATGAATACACATCCCCGTAGGTTTAGGGTTTAGGGTGCTTTGTTTGAGGGGGGGTTTCCAAACGCTTTGGAGACTTAATGAATATACATCCCCGTACTGTAGTGCTTTTTTTGACGCGGGGTTTCTATTCGCTCTTGGGGCAACGTGTGAAAGCACGCCTGTTGCGGCTGTCGGGTGTTGATGTTTAGGGCGCTTCGGGGTTTGGAGTTTTGGGGTCTTGATTGTTGCGGGGAATGCAGCTTTCTTTTTTATTTGGAGATATTTGGAAGGGTTAGGTAAGCCCTATAGAATCATAGACCCTAAACCTTGAGCCCTAAGCCCCCAAAACCAAAACCCTGAAACATAAGCCCCAAGGCTTGCTGTAGGTTGGAAGTCGTTAGGGATTGAGATTGTTTGGGTTCTGCTCTTATTATTTGAAAATTTGGGTTTAGGATTTAGGGAGCACGGATTAGGGTTTCGGGGTTCCAGCTGCTAAATAGGTTTCTGAACCGCTTTGGGATTTAGGGCTTGGGGTTCGATGGTTTCAACGCTATGTCTTCGGGCTTTGGTGTTCTAGGGTGTGCCTATACAGTACAGGGTTGTACAGGGTTTAGGAGGGGTTATAATAGCTTTGCAGTTGAGGGTTGCCCTACAACTCCAAAGCTTAGGTACCCCTGAAAAAGCACTCAGCTCTACACCCCGGAATAAACCCACCAACCCAATACACAAAGGACGCCTGGACCCCGTAAGCCCTTCAAGCCCCAGGACGTCACACACTCGTAACTTGTCTCCAGTGAGCCTCAACGAAATCGGAAGCTTTTCGGATAGCCTGCAGAGTGCTTACTCCAACAAACAGAGCAGCAGTACTCTACACTGGCATTACGAGCTGCTCGGGTTGCTACAAACTACAAACAACCGAAATCCGAAACACGAGTACCCTGGGCCCTTTACCCTGAGACCCTCGAACAGAACACCCGGAATTTACCGGAATTAACCCCAAACCCTACATCCTAAACCCCCAAACCCCTTAACCCTAAACCCAAACCCAAAATCCCTCATTCGACCCTAAACCCAAAATAACCCTTTTGCAACTGGCCTTCTGCGACTCCCCCAAAACACCCTAAACCCCTAAACCAGTGACACCTTGGGGGTTTGGGGCTGGGGGCTGTGATTCTCGGCAACCCAGGGCACTTGACTTCCGCTGTCAGCGAGAAGGGCCCACTTTCCATCGCTAGCCGCTCCTGCAGCTGCCAGGCGAGATTGTCCTTTAGAGTTTGTTATAGGGGTTAGGGTTTAGGGTTTAGGGTTTATAGAGTTTATAGGGGATTAGGGTTCGGGGTTTAGTGGTCAAGGGTTTAGGGTTTAGAGATTATGGGGTTTGAGGATTCGGGATGAAACTTTAGGGCTTAGGGGATAGGTTGGAGAAGGTGTTGGGGCTTGGGGCTTCGGGTGTAGGGCTGAAGGGGCCTCAAGCGGGGCTTCATGAAAGCTGAAGTCTGAAGATTCACGTTGTAGACTATAAGGGTTCCTTTCAACGGTAGTATAGGGTTCTATAATAAGCTGCCCTTTAAGGGAACTTTTGGGGCACTATCTCGGAACCCTGACAAGCCGATGCCCAAAGTAGACCAAACCCCTGGAGGCGAAACGCCCGTTTCGTCGTTCCTGGCCTCTGGACTGCCACCATAGCCGCCTCGGAGTCCCGGATACCAGGGGTTAGGGCTTAGTAACTTAGTGGCAAAAGCTTAAAACCCGAAGGGAAGGAACCTCAAAACCGGAATCTCCAACTTCCCAAATCCTACTGGCACTAGAAACTCTTACGAAAATGTAGGAACCTGAAAAAGAAACCTTGGGCCTTTATTCGGGTTCCTTACATGAATCCTACTATTTTGGGGTTAGGTCCAGGGTCTCTTAATCAGGTTCCTACATTAACTATCACTATGACTAGGACGACTACTACGACGATACAGTTACTATCACTACCCAGACCCGGAATCGAAACTCAATCTCCGACTGGCATGGGAATCAAGATGACGGGGGGCAGGCGCCGCCTGGAACATCCTGCGTTCAATCCCTAAGCCCTAGTGATCTAAACATCTGGCTTCTCTGAGCCCTACAGGTACACGGCAAACCATGCAGCCCTCAACCTCAAGCTCGGACCAGTCGCAGGCACACAAGTTCAAGGTGGTGGGTAACTCTGCGGCGCTGCTCTTCTCTCGACAACGGCAACGGATGGGTACATGACCGAAGCCACGCCTAACGTCTAAAGCCCGCAGCATACAGTATGCGCCGATTCCCAACGCCCGAGAAAAAATTGAACCCCAGGTAATGGCCCAGGTACATCAGACAACAGTTCTGGATGCTCAAAAGTCTTGTCCCTCCCCTCGAACGGATACCGTGCGCCAACATTCTACGGTTTAAAGCTGTTTAGGGCTTTAAAATGCAACTCACATGGTCAGAATCCTGCATCCCGAAGCCTCCGCGATCGAGCCCTGAGCCGCAAACCCCAAACCCCAGAATGCCAAATCCCCCATCCCGAAGACCAAACCCACCAACCCTTACTGTAATCCTAAACTCTAAATCTCTCTAGTTTAGAAGTCCTAGATACTCTACTTATACCCAAAGCCATCTCGTATGCGGCTGAAAAACCTAATGAAGACCCATAAGCCCTAGATAGTATGTATATACCCAACGCTAGATCGAACGAGGCTGAAAGCCTCATGAAGCCTCAATTCACCGCCGAGCCACAGCCGGAGAATCCGGCCGACTTGGTACCTCTAAGGGCGCTTCTAAACGGTTTAGGGTTTAGGGTGTAGGGTTCAGGATTTGGGGTTCAGGGAGTGTAGACTTTTGCTACAAAGCTTCGGGGAGTTCAGAGATTAGAGTTTGGGTCTTCGTTGGTTTAGACGTGGTAGAAAATTTAACTTATGTTCAATCCCGAAGACCTTGCCTACCAACAGCTTACCATGTTACTCATGAACAGCATAGATGTGACATTTGTTTCTTTATGTTAGTTCTCGAAGTGCCTACCTTACTAAAACCGCAATGATACCCGTGAGCAGCCTAGGCTTCGAACCAACTCCCAGTGATAAATTGTTTGTAATGCTGTAGGAGTTGCACAATTGCTTTCAGTTCTGGTGTCGGTATCAATTGTCACTTACTAGTTCGGTTGTGGCTTTTGCTACTAGAGCTTCTTGCTAATGTCACCATGTTTGCTGCTGTTGACACCAGAGCTTTTGCCTATATTGGCTCTGCCAAACATCTGCTCTATCTTAGCCAGACACCCTTCTCCTCCTTCTGCCATTCCTGCAGCTGATGCCATGACACTGTCCCTTAGCTAACGAATTCATAAGCCCCTGAAAAGTGTACACCTTTTTGCTTCAGTGTGGGCATTTTTGTCCCAAAAAGTGTACAGTGTATCCACTCAGCTACTAAGATCCCTGCTCTATTTCAGATATTGCGGGTGATACTGCTATAGGCGGTCGAGGCCACACTGGCTTTGTAAAGAGACCCATGCCATGCAGCACATCGGTACACCCCAAACTCCAGCCGATACAGAACAGAGATGCAGAAACCTAGGTACCTTCCAGGATGAAAACGTTCTTCTCCTGCAGGGTCGACGATACATGCTTCGGGCCCAACTCCTACAGACTAGGGTTTACATATGTGGTTTAGGGTTGGGGTGTATGGTCGGGGTAACAGATTACGGGATCCGAGTCGCAAAGAAGGCTTGGATCCGGAGGCGGGCATTGTGGGCTTAGGGCTCACTTGGAATCCCAAAGTAGGTAGAACTATGGCCTTTAATCGGTGTTGGGCCATTGTGTTACCTACTTCTGGGGGTGTAGGAGGGTTGAGGACTCAGGACAAACGATCCGGGCAGAGTTTCTGAGGGTCCCGGGCCGCGCATTTCAGTGTGCTTTCACGCTTTGTTTGCGGTGGTTTAGGGTTTAGGGGGTTTGTGGTTTTTTTTGACACTCACACTCGGACAAGCCTGGCAAGGTCTGCAGATGTAGGTTCGACGTGGTACATTAACCCTGTAAGCCGATTCACTTACAGGCCAGCTGTCAGACACAACCCAGGAAATGCCAAACACCAAGTGTACAAGCATAGGAATAAAGGTTCCAACTGACAGCAGACTCCCAGAGCACAAACACTAAACCATAAACAACCCCAGCCCCTAGTTCCGTACTCCAGGAGCCCAGTGAAACAAGTCTGGCTCGTAACCATCTACCGCATAGTTGAACATCGACCACAAAGTTGAATGTCTCGTCTCAGGCTTCACTCAGTGCATGCAGCTTGCAGTTGTCACACCATCACGACAGCAATCAGGAACACATGGCGTGCAAGTCCAACAGAGATTCCCCTCAGTCATATCATGCAGGTATCGAATATCATGCTTGCTTGTCATGCAGAAAACAAATTCCCATGCAGTGTACGTTCGTCCTCCTTCGCAGGGTATCTGTTCCAAATTCAGTTGCCGCCATATTCTGCTCCATCACGGACTCATGTAGGTCATGCAGTCAGCATACCCGAATACACAGTACACTGTCCATCAACATGCACATGCCAAGCTTCCCGCTGCTTCCATGCCACAAGCCAAAAACATGCAGTTGCTTCCGGGGCAGAGATGTTGATTGCAGCGAATTCCAACTTCTCAAATTCCTCATTTGCAGCCTGCAGAGGACGCAGTATATGATGTGCCCAAAAGGCTTGTTGCAAAACTCACATACCCAGATAAAGCAGAGGTCGTAGTAGCAGAGTCCTGAATCTCAGAGTCAGCATGCATCTTGCAATATGGAATATGGCGAATTCCTTCATGTTGTATGCAGAATAACCGCGTCTGAATTTTCATCTCTCTGTCATATGACGCTAAACCACACCAAATTCGCAAATTCTGGCTCAGCGTGCAGTGGACAACACGCAGAGGCGGGATTCCCCGCAGGCATTACTGGCGGAGCTGGTGGTACCATAGTGAAGGCGCGAGCTGAGCATTCCTCATGCAGCTTGCCGAGGGCGCGGTATAGGAAGTGCAGTAGGCCCAAAACTTGTTGGCGGGCTCCCATACCCAGATTCCTCCATGCTATATGCAGAACGGGTGATTCCGAATTCTCATCAATGGCGGAGCTGATGGTATCGCAGTGAAGGCGCCAGTTGAGCGTCCACATAAAGGAACCACGTGCGGAGTCGAATTCGCTCGTAGACCTGTAAGAGTTCAGCGTAGAACTCCGGGGGCGGCTTCCTCGTTGCTCGCAGATTCAGTCGTTGTAATTCATCGCATCGTTGTAGAATCCTTCTCCAGTAATCTGCGATCAGAGGGGTTTGTATGAAGGGCTCCAGCTCTGGGAGTTGATGTAGCTCCCTCACAAACCCGGCCACATTATTTGCAAAGATACGGGGGCATGCAGAATCCTCCATGATCTCCACAAACTCTTGAATTCCAATCCCATCATCAATCCATGCAGGAATTCTTCGGTACAGTCCGAAAGTCATGGCGCGGCAAGGTGGAGTGAAACTGAGTTTGATGTCTGGTTTCCCGTAGGGGCCCTTTGTGATGGATGTAATGGGGGAAGTAGGCTGAACTCAGTGTACAGGCTTGCAGGTTGCAGCAGCATCATCACAACACCCATCCATCACCCAGAATGTTTTTCACACAGCTAGGCTCAGGTGTGGGTTGTTGAGGAGAAGTTACTGATCCTCTTGGCTGTCCAACACCTCGATGATGTCGTGCTCCTCCTTTCGAGATGGTGGGAGCTGCAGAAATTCCTGAAGGGTGAGCTGCTTCAGGCGGCAGGGTGTTTCCAAGGATTCCTTGAGGTCGGTTTTGGAGTTAATTCGGAAACCTAGGTCAAGAAGTTGGTCGATGACCTCGGGATGTAGGGTGCTTAGGTGAATAGAGTTGAACGCAACCAAAACAACTCTGGAGGCTGGATCAGCAGCAGAGGGCATGACCCCTGCGTGGAGGAGTCTCCTGGCGTTAAGGATGTAGGGTCGATCAATTGATACAACCCTGCCTTTAACATGAGTGCCTAGATGAGTCATGGTGACATCCCCACATGGGTCCTGAATCCAAAGCCCTGCCCCTGGGATCGGTGGGGAAAGTTGCATGATTAAGGACTGGTTGCTCCCATTGTTAGTATCACGATGAGGCCTGGTTTTACACCCACGAAAGACGATGCAGCAGGTGAACCTGAAGTCAGGACAGACATAAGCAATCATTTTCGTAATGACTAGTGTCAGAAACGGCATGTCAATAGAAAAGGTAAACAAACATTGGGAGTTGCGAGGGTTCGCCCCTGTACCGAAATACCGGGTTCCATCCTTGGCACTTCGTCTAAGATACGTCAACGGAATCATGTCAAACAGGTGATACACATCTTGTGGTGTGGGTGGTTCAGGTTGTCTAAGAATCAAGAGGGCTTGATACTCAATGGGCCTAAGGAGAGGACTGTCAGAAAGTGCAAATGGTGGGTCGAGTATAGTTGCGCGCATGGCTTCAAAAGGCGTTCGATCTAGCTTGTTGATTCGTCGTCGTTGATGTTGAGGCTTGGGTTCGGGGTGTTCGCTAACATCATCAACAGGAATTGGTTCCAGCACCGAGGGGCCCTGCAGCGGAAAGGGAAAGGCATTCATGATAGCAAAGCCGAGGTTTCTGCTGAGTTGTTGCTAGAGCCATAACGCTGGGGAAGGGATGTTGGGTTTGGGGCCTTGCATGCAAAAGAGTCTCCCAGCACAGTTGCTTCTTTGTCACTCCTGCCGGATTCTAGGTAGTCTTGCAGAGGGTCATGCACATTCATCTAGTTGTATTCAGGATAGCCTGTAGGCTATTCAGTGTTGGTACAACATCTGTTTCCAGGACAGATCTCAGATGGGAAAAGGACATCTTCACTTGTTTAAAATTCGTTTCATTATTAATTACAAGGGCTTTTGCATGCAGAGTTTGATCCTCACATGCTCGACGAATTCGCTTGAAGTTCTCATCATGGGCTTCGAGCTGTTCCACACAGTTATCAAGGGAGACCTCAAGTGTGGCTATGCGGTGGCCCAGGTCCTGTACAATATTCTTGAATTCATCCCCGAAAAGTCGAATCAGCTTCTCCAGGTCCTCGCGCTGTCGAAGTTGTTGTGCCAAGGTTTCACCCAGCTTGCGATCGTTCATACGTACCAAGCGCAGGATGTTGTCTGACAGCGTTTCCGAAAACAAGGAGCCCTCAACCACCACCCCAGCCGAAGAATGAAGGCGATGGTGAGTGTCTTCCAAAGTCTGAAGTAAGTTCGCCAATCTTGCAGCCAGGGACCAAGCCTGAGCGGTCACTTGCAGAGTGAATTCCCACATTCGTTGAAGACTCCACAGGAGCAATATGGTTATGAAAGCGTAGAGCAGCGTATGGACATCCATGGCAACAAATACACTACCGAGTGGACGATGGTTCGCTACTGGACTGGAGTGTGCCAAAGGTCAACAGCACAAATCGATCTTTCTACAGACGGTAAAACTATCTTAAAACATGCATTGCAAAGACCGCGGCGCATCGAACGACCTTTTAAGAACTCACATCCCTCGAAGCACATGAGTGGCTGCAAGTGCTAACACTTGAAGATCCGGGTGATCTTCCATCGGGTCCTCTTCCCAAGGCGCCACAGGCGGCAGGATGGAAACTAAATTATAAAAGTCACCAGGAGAAGCTCTGTATCCAAACAGACCCAATTCTGAGTCCACACACCGTCTGAGGGCCTCAGTATGAAAATTTAGGTCCTCGCGCAAAGAATTCATTGCTTCCTCAGTCACATCAAGGTCACATCGGAATTTCCCTGGGGGAAACTCATTGACCAAGGTGTGATGCATGGCACGCAAAAGCGGAGAGGCTTGATGGACTTTATGTTCCACCCGTCCTTGGAGTTGATGTAGTTGCTCCACTGAACGAACCAGGTCCTGGGTGAGGGTCGTCAATGCCTGTAGGAGTCGAATACAATGAGCTGCCCCCCCCTCGTGGCATGCAGAGCTCTGCAGGTGGTGGTTCATGGAGGGCTTCTCTAGCATCGGTGTGCATATGAATTACAAATTCCCGAACTTGTCTCAGCCCTTCATTGATTGCGTCAAGGCTTTCAGCGATGTGTGTGAAGGCCACCAATTCCTCATGAACTTCCAAGAGGAGTTTCGGCATTCGGCACAGGCATCCCCAGAACTTGCGTTGCCAGGAGAGTAGCCCACGAAACATCAACATGCAAATCAGTAAAACCAGCACCAAATTCAATATGTACTGCCATGAAGGGGTTCCCATGTGAGCGACCTAACAGCTTCGAGAAAAGCAGCTACAGGATGTCGCCAAATCACTCCCTAAGAACCAAATGATTGCCAAGAAACTGAACATGTTGCAAGACACTCGCACTGGAAAGTTTTTACTTGCATGGATGCTGATGAGTAGGTGATCAGCGCCTCTGTTGGGCTTGTTGGGCTTGCAGGACCTGTGCAGCTGCCATCACCAAAGTGGTGAGGTCAGCCCCGCCTCCTTGACCAGGCGTGGCGCCGGGAGAGCCCGGAACTGGCGGTGGACCCGGCAATGAGTCCACCAAAGATATGGAGCGTGTTTCCTCCTGAGTCGTAGTGCGACCCTGATCCTGATGACCTTGATCGCTCCCACGACTGTCACTTGCACGCGAATTAGAATACTGGTTGTATCCTTGCTGTGAATTAGAATACTGTCCTTGCTGTGAATTAGAATACTGTCCTTGTTGTGAATTCTCTTGCTTGTACCATGCATTCACATCCCCTTGGATGGTCTTCAGGGTGTCTTTGAGATAGTCAAACTTCTTGGCAAGCAGACCCTGGGGGAGCTCCGCCTTGATGATCTTGAGTGCTTCATCCAAAGCAACCTGAGCTTTGGCAACTTCTCCCAAGCACCTTGTGCCAAGGTCGTTGCCGTTCCTCACCAAGCCATCCAGCGGTTGAATTAGCTTGAGGACATCGCTGATCTTGCCCTCAAATTCTTTGAGTTCACGGACATTGCCCGTCACGAATTTTTCCATCTCTTCGTTCAGTCCTCCTGCAGCCGAATTAATGTCCTTGAGGAGGTTCTGGAGCGTGTCCATCATGTTCTTGATTTCCCCCATCATTTCATGGGTCAAACGCAGCTCCTGCAAGTGATCGCGAATGTCTCCCAGAACTGCAGGAAGTCGCATGCACTGGGTGGTGAATTCCCATGAGCTTGCAATCCAGTCGGGCCAGAGTTCACTTCTCATGACCAAAAAGAGGAGGAGCACCGCAAGTCCAATGAGGACTCCACTTGAGACCTCCGAGGAGATCAAAGCGTTGAGAGCTCCCGAAAGTCCTCCAGCTTCCATGCTTGCAGGGGCTGCAGAGGGTCGGGAAATTGAGGCAGTTTGATTGCAATGACTGCTGCGGTGCAGAGCAGGTTTGCTGTCAGGTCGGGCCATTAAATGGGCCGTCCTGCCCCCCCCCCCCCTAGGGTTAAGAGGTCTTCATGCAAAGTGAGTTTCAGGACGTGTGACTGAAATGTGACGTCCATGCACAGGCTGGAAAAAATTTTGCCCAAGCAGCATCCAAGGTCCTGATTAAGGTCATGTCGGCGGGGTGGGGATTGTAAGGGAATTGCAAGAGAGCCTCGTACCTTGGGGGCAGCTTTGATGGAAGGGTCTGCACAAAGTCGAGTATGTCCAACTGTCCAAGGCGGTACATAAGACTTCTGGCGACGGGCGTGTTGATGGAACCAACAAACAAGGGGTGTTGCAACATTACTGCCGGCAGAAAAATGATAGGTTTGTTTAAGGGATCATCGTCAAAAAGCATCTTGGTCAGGTGCCACACCACCAAGAGTCCTTCAGCGATGTTACTTAACAGATCCGCATGCTGGGGAGGCTGTTGAACAAGAGTAATTTTGCTGGGTTGCAAAGATCCCATGAACAGTAGGACCGAAATGCCTTGGTCTTTCTCAAGCCTCGCCACCAGGGAACGGTTCGACCCCAGTCGCTTGGCTTCTTCAACATGCAACATGGCTTTACTGTACGGTTGTTCAAAAAGGTCCTCGCGCACTGGTCGGAGAATGCAAAGCCTCCTGTGGAGAATTAAGAGCTGCATATGCATCAGGTATGTGGCATTACATTGGGTGTTAATGGGCGAGATCCATTTCCGAATCCATCTGAATTCAAATTCCTTCCAAACATCCCTGTTGACAGCGGCAAGCTCCCAACAGTCTGGATCATGCTGACCTCGAAGCTGGACAAAGGTTTTTTGTAATTTACGAGGGATTAGATCCACCAGCAAGCCAGGTCTAATCAGACCTGCATGCAGGGCAATTGTCCCAACCTGTCGAAGAATTCGACAGTTCGGGAGGTTCAAGGGGTTCCGCCAGACATGCCCCCAGTAGCGCCAAAGTTGAGAGAGCCAAGTGCCTGCCCAGTTGGGCCCATTCAATTCCTGGCACAGAAGTCGACATGCTCGTCTCCTCGCAGTAGTATTTCTCACCCAAGACTCAAAGGGGTCTCCTAGGATCCTGGTCATGCTTAACAAGAAGGTGTTTTTTGATGCCTCGATTTGTTCCAAACAACGTTGAGTAGGGTATGCCGCTGGTGCTAGCCAGCGCCAACGCGATGTGATGTACGTGTCAAGCAGTGTGAATTTAACATGCAAATCACAAGCATGTGAAGAGAGAATCTTCTTAAAACCAAAAAAGGCGTTGCTGGCCTTCCGAAGTGAAAAGCCCAAGGTATCGAGGGGCCCCAGGGAGTACCCGAGGGGGGCTCCCAAGAAGATGAACTGTTCGCAAATCTGAAGGGGTTTGCAGGACCCCCTGGCCCAAATGCCAGGTTGCGGGCACTCCGGGCTCGCAAGAGCTGCACACTTGTCCACATTAACTCTGAGGCCCAGTGCATCCAAGCATCCTTGAATGTCACGCAACTTGGACTGCAATTCTTCAGTGGTGCGCGCAAAAACAATGATATCATCTGCAAACAAGAGCATATGCGGAGTGTGAATTCCCCGGACACAGGGTCCCCAAAGACCGTCCCAGTGCCCGTCAAGGTCTCTGAGTGCCCATGCCATGAGCCTGCTGAACAACTCCGCACTGTAGCTGGTCCCTTGCATAACCCCTTGCTGAAGCTTCTGAAACCAATGTTCTCCATTCAATTGAAGGAGGACTGTGTTGTCTCGAACCAAGTCCCATAGTCTAACGGCCTCCCGCGAAGGCTGGGATTCAAGAAGAAACTGCCCAATGCTGCGATGATGAACAGAGTCAAAGGCAGCCGCAATATCCAATTTGACCCCTAAAAGAGGGGCTTTCCTGGCTTTAGACGACAGCATCATCTGGGCCGTAGTGATCCCATCGAGAACCTGGCAGCCTTTCCTGGCCCCCAGTTGCGCTGTAGTGATGGGGGGCAGCGTGGTGCGGAGCCTAACGCTGAGGAGCTTCCCAAAGAGCTTGCAGACAGTGCTAGTTAAACAAATGGGTCGAAGTTGGGAGGGCTTGAGGGGCCTCGAAATTTTGGGTAGGAAGGTGATTTTCCCTTCCTTCCATTCTTTGGGGATTGCCTCGCTTCCAGCCAAGACTTTGTTAAACCATGCGGGAATTCTGTTGTCCAGATCATAATGCAGGATGTGTGTAAGGACATCGTAAGAAATGCCATCTAGCCCAGTACTCGTGGCACTTTTGCAGTCAGAAAGAAGTCCCAAAAGCTCTTCCTTAGTGACGGGATCAAAAGGGGCTTCCCCATGTTTGGCTTGGAGGCTGTCGGTAACAGGTTGCAGTGAATTAGGATCGCGAGAATCAAATTTTGCTGCATAAAAGTGTTTGAGGTCCCGGAGAGCTTGTTCATGTCCTCCTGCTCTCTGAATGTAACTCCCGTCAGACAAGGTTCCTGCGGCCGAGCGGCGCATGTGAGCAATAGCATTCTTATCCCCATTACGTGCTTTATCCAAGAGAGCCTGCTTATGCGCAACCTGGGCAGCTTCGCGTGCAACACGGATTTTCCCCATCATGGTAGTTCGTTCATCTCCAGTTAGCAGCTTGCGTTGCCGTATTAATTCATGGATTTCAGGACCATCTTGATAACGCAAGTTGGGTGGTCGGAAGCTGGCCTTAGTGGCAATGGATTCGATGGTTGCATGACTGAATTCAGGCTTCGTGCAGTGAAGCAGGGCTTCCTTAACCGCAAGCTCAGGAGCAACCCACTTACCGCACCGTCGAGTGACCCAGGGCCTCCTCCTATAAAAGGGAATCCTCGAAAAGACTGTGAGAAGAAGGGCGGAGTGATCTGATGGAAGTGCAAGTCTCAAGTCATCACGCACCTCCAAGTGGTAGTCCATGCCGGGCACCCGAAGAAAAGTAAAATCAATCTTTGTGCTAATCCCTCGAGCATGCCATGTGTTGCGGTCTGGACATACCAGATCAAGGCCGGCGAGACGCATGCAGGCTCGCAACCTCGGAACTTGCACAAAGTGGTCGAATTCCTGAGAAAGATCCTGATTGACGTCTGCTGCAACAACGATGCGGTCCTGAATTCGGGCTTGCAAAACAAATTCCTCAAGCAGTTGAATTCCTGAAGCCCAAGTCTCAAGACACTCAGCGCGGTTATCATGAGGAAAATGCATACTGGTTACGTACCAATCAACTCCCTGCATTCGCAGTTTGAGTAGTACTCCAAAAGGGTGTGGACGAGTTTCCGTGACAGAAGCTGTAAGTTCATGTCGTACTGCAACACAGACTCCTCTCCAGCTTTCAGCGGTGTCTAAGCAATACGCAGTGTAGGACTGTTTGCCTATGGCAAAAGGCAGGGCTTGCACTTCCTTAATTCCGTTGAGGCCCCCAACTTCCTGCAAACACAGAATGTCAGGAGGATCCACGTTGTTGCGGATAACATTATCAATGTGTGTGAGCGACTTTCCATGCAGGTTCCAATGCAGGACCGAAAGATCATGGAAGGCTCGGTGCTTGGTCCTGCGATGCTGCCGAGAGGCCTGAGATGCTTCAGTTCTGGGTTCCCTGCCAAGTCCCTATGGTCCTCCCGCTGTACGTGTGAGTGCATCGTGAATTTGTTGTACGTTGAGCCCCAGAACCTGTGCTGCCTTGGCAACGTGCACAAACCATCCACTATGATCACCACGAGTCGTGGTGTGGAGAAAGGCTCCTTCCGGTGGGGCTGGACCTGAGTACCCCAAAACATTGACCCCATCAGCGAAGACCTTACCCCGCCAATCGTGCTCAATGTCTGCTTGTGGCCTCAAAGCGAGAAGGGCTTCTTTGGTTGACAAAATTGCTCGGAGTTTAGCCCGTTCTTCCGGACTGCGGTTTCGACTAAACCATACCTTCCGACCGTCCTGCCCCCGAATGTTGGTGACTGGTAGCTGTTCTTTGAGGGCATTGATGACTTTGGTTTGAATAGTTCTTTTATCCCCGATCGAGCTGCCTGAGGGGTAGTTCAACTCAATTCTTGCAAAGGAGCTACGTGCATAAGGTACGATGATGTCTTGCACCAAATTCGAACCACCCGCCGAAGCGAAAGCTTGACTCAATTCGCTCTCAATGTCGTGTCGCTTGGCGTCTTGCCATCCCCCGCAAGCAATCTGGAGATCGTCGTATCTGGGGTCTTGACGAGGCGAGACTGGAGCTGACGTCCCACCTGGGGTAGTGTAGCCCGCAGGAGCCGGCGACACCGACCGAGATCGTAAGGCTTGAATCTCCTGACGAAGCTCCTTAATTTCTCTGGTGTGATCGTGTGAGATGGCTTCAACTGCCTCGATCCTGGGCACCGCGTCCGCAACTTTGTGTTGCAGGGAAGCAATTTCTCTGAAATTGCTGTCAGCGACTTCCAGAATCTGGGTCTGCTTGTCTTTCAGTTCCTGTATGCTCGATTTAAGGGAGGGAAGCCAGGCAGGTTCGTCAAGATCGTAATGTTCGGGTCGCGTGGTTTTCCTATTGGGTTCTAGGTGAGCCTCATCTTTGCGAGCCTCCTGCTGCTGTCCTGCGAACACTGGGGGGGCAAGGAGGGGAGCCCCTCCCCCTCGGCCAAAGGCCGGCGAGGTATCTTTCCCTTCCCCCGTGTTGATAGGCGGTTTTCCTATTTCGGGCAAACTCAAACGAGAGGGGTCAGGCGGACCAAATTCTGAATTCCTGAATTCAAAAGCCCCATTTTGCAGCTCGGCGGCCCCAACAGGCGGCATCTTGTTGGACTTCCTGTCTTTGCCCTCTGTGCGCACTCCGTCCGGGTCAACCATCCACGGCTGAGTCTCTCTTTGGCTCAGGGGAAGGGTATTGGCTTGGTTTTCGTGGGAAGTAGCTTCATGGCATGGAGCGGCGTCAGTGCTGGGTTGCATAAGTTCGTCGTCAACTGTGCTTTCGTGCTTCTTCGGCTTTTTAGAGGGGCTTTCCCCGCGCTTGGCGGCTTCCGGATCCCGGGGTTGAGGAGATTCATCATCGTCATCAGAATCAGGAACCCCAGGGGCTTTGAACCTTTCGGGAATCGGGCGGCCTAAAGCAGCATCTAAAGCAGCCTGAGCATCTGAGTTCAGTGCAGCGGGAGCCCCTCTAACCTTACCCCCACCCACACGGGCCGAGAGGGCTGACAGAGCACCAGACATCAAGCTAGCTCAGGAACCCAGTGAGAGCTGTCTCCCAACTTCGAGCCGAAATCTTGAGCCAAAATGGCTTGAGCCAAAATGGCGACTTGAGCCGTAGCCATTTGAGTTTAGGCTTCAAGCCAAGGATACCAAACGAGTAGACCGTAACTACTTGTCGCAGAGGAGTATGAAACCCCTGTCACGGTACAGTCAACGCAGAGGCCTTGATGATTAGAAACGGCTTGGGTTAGATTTTCTGTAATCATACGAGGAACCCTGCAGGTATTCACTCCTAGACCCTAAACCCAATGAACACTATGAACGTTTTTTAAAAGCAGGCTTTGCGTTAATGCTTGGGTTTGAGGGTTTGGGGCGCTTCGAGGTGACGTAGTCTCCTCAAGCTCTTTGTGCAAGGAATTCCCTTATATAAGGGGTCTATAGGGATCTATAGGATCTACAGATCTACAGGGGTGCCTTAAGGGGTCTTTTAAGGGCGTATAGGATCTTTAAGGTCCCTTAATGGTACTGTGTTTATGAAAAGTGCTGCTACCACTAAGCTATTGTTACGGTCATGATTGCTATTCATGAGGGTTCCCGATCATTTGTTTGCCGTTGTCGGTATAGAAGCTGCCAGAACCCTAGACGACATATTCGGGCTTCTATGAATATTAAGAGAAACATCTCATCAGCTGTCCTTCTTGCTCAGGTACATCTTTCCATGGTCTGTCAGCTGTGTCCAGCCTCGCGTCAATGTGCCAGCACATACTATCTGCTTTGCAAGAACCTCATCTATTCCTATGTTGGGGGGACGGGGGCCGGCGCATCTTGTCAGCCTGTCACAGCACTTCCACATTCAGATATTGACCCCGCCCGACCCACAGACCAAACCAACCTCTGTCCCGAAACGCGTCCTCGCCGTACCGAATCATGAAGCATTCTAGTATAGCGTTTCCAGAACGTCCCGGCCCGGAACTCAATCAGTCCGTGTACCGTTTATTAACGGTGTTTTTGTCGATAGTCCTGAAGTCGATGTCTACTCCCTGAGCCCGAGTTTAGAGAAGGACATCCCAGGACCAGAATAAGCCCTGCAGCCCCAAAACCCTAAAAAAGGCCAAATCCCGATTCTGAATCCAATTCCGATTATGAAGGCCCCCTGTTGCAGGCAGGATGGGTTCGGGCGCAGCCCATCCATCCTTTAAATAGCAGAATCTGCACTTCAGGTTGTGAATGGTTCTTCCGTTGCCGGGGCTAGGGCCAGTAATGCAGTGAGGGTCTTGGGAAAACAACCACTTCCACACATCCAAAAATAGACTTTGCTTTCATGTGTGAGCCATGGATGCTTCTTCCACACTTCGCAGAAGCCGCAGTGCTACCAATCTCAGGATTCTTGATTTCCACATGTATAAGAATGTTTTACACCCGTATGAGCACTCTTGATTTCAAGCTTTCAGAGGTTGCGAGGTATCCTCCTAATTCCTTCGAAAGGCAAGGGCCGCTGCGAGGGCCAGCATTGCACACTCACCAAACCCGAAACCCTAAACCGCGCACCCCTGAAACCCGGAACCCCAACACCCCTAAAACCCTGAACCTAAACCCTGAACCCTAAACCCCACACCCCTAAAACCCTGAACCCCTAAACCTAAAGCCCAGAGAAATGACAGCCCAAGCTGAAGGCTAGCCCTCTACATCCTCGGCCACGGAAACCTGAACCTCGAAGCACCAATCCGATACTATGGGGGGCCGTCATAATTAGAATAGTAGGTTCCCTTTAAAAGGGTTCCGTTAAAGGGGTCGATCTATAGCAGAGCTCTATAATATAGGGGCCTCAATAACCAGAATAGGGTTTTGAGGCCCGCTATACTAAAACTGTAAGAAGGACCCCCCCCCCCCTTAGTATAGGTACTTATGAAGGCCCCTATATTACTCTAGCTGCATCTTAGGGTCTTGCCTAAACCCCGAAAGTAGGCAAATTACTGGCCCAACACCTCTAAGAGGGTACTATGCTACATACTCTTGGAGGTCCAGGTAGGCCACACACACACACACAAACACCCACACACGCACGCATCATGAACCAGAATCATCTTTCGGTGGCGGGCCTGGCCCATAGTCCTCTTTTGGCGGCGCTGAGCGCTCAGGGCCCGCCGACGACGACGGCGAGGGCGGCATGAGGTTTTAGGGTTCCGGGCTTAGGTTTATAGGGTTTATAGTGGTTAGTCATGTCGTGGACTCCAAACTTCGGGCTTCGGCAAAAGGGCCCCAAACAACGGGAATAGGCTTAGAGAATGTGCTTATACCATAGCTGTACAGGGGCTATAACTTAACTTGCTTGTGATTCTCAGAGCCCCCCTTCCTCATCGTCTTAGGGCCTCCGAAGTTTTCCCAGGGCTTGGGGTTACTTCCGGCGGGGTGAGCCGGGGCTGGGGGGCTCCAGCTTGAGCTTCGTGTCAATTTTTTAGGGATTGGCTTTTGAGCGTCGACATTCAGTTTCTAAAGTTTCTAAATTGAAATGAAGACTAGTGCGTTGACCATGCTATTACTATGTCTTTTGTTACCACCATAACTGCAGCTTGTAGAGTAGGCGTGCACTCTTGCGTGTCGCTGGTGGGTTTGAGGCTTGGGCGGTGAAGGGCGAAAACAAAGCCTTATCAACTCAGAACCCACACCCTGAGACCTAAACCGTGAATCCGGGAAGTTAGAGCTTCGGGTTTGATACTGGTCTCATTCGGTCTTTATGAACCTTGTCCTTGAACCTGTGGAATCAGCAGCTGGCATGCGCGGAGAAGAGACTTCCGGGTGGATGGTTTAGGTCTTTTTGAAGTCGTTTCTGCTCCTGCTCCCTCGTCGGGACAATCACATGGCCATGCAGTTCAAGGTTAAGGCTTTGCTTTCTGTTCGGGGCTTGGGTGCAGTAGCGGCAGCTGCAGCCGGACAAGGTGGCGTTGAAGTTTTTCCCAAGTTCAGGGCTTTGGGTTTAGAGGGTTTCGGAATTTAAGGAACACAAAGTTTCATTTAACTTAATCTTTCTTTCTCATGACGTCGGTCCATACTCGCTAAACCTTATACTAATGCCCAAACCCCTCTGTTAAGGGCCCCCAGGTATTAGGGATCTTTAAGTAAGCTTCCTTGAGTAAAACTAGTTGAGGGATATTCCAATCTGGGGGCTCTCTAGACAGCCCTATAGAGCCCTTCTACACCCCTCAAAAGGACATCCTGTAGGGCCTTATGAATCGGAACAGGGTTTGGGGGTTCGATATGCTATTGTTATAACAATGAACCCCCAACATAGTACTGTGTTAATCATTCGAGCCCCTGTATTAGAAACCTTGCAACTATTGGCCCCCATAGTGTTCCCTTATAGCTTCCTGTACAGAGTTGTTCAAGGTAGGAACCTGATTAAGAAACCTTGGGCCTCTTTTAGGGTTCTGTATGAATCCTACTATGCTAGGGCCCCCCCAGAAAGTTTCTTAAACAGGTTCCTACATTACGTCTCTTTTGGAAACCCTTTTAAAGAAACTCAAATATATGAAAACCCTTTTTAAGGAATTCAAACTTACAGAAATCATAAGGCAGGTTCCTACATTAGGGGCGGCTACATTGCAAAGCCTCTAAACATCGAAGCTGCCTGCCGCACGACGCAACCAAGGCCTCGCGCATGGGCTTTCGGGGATTTAGGGGCCTAGGGTTTATGTAGGGGTTTAGGGCTTAGGGTTTAGGGGTTTAAGGCTTAGGGTTTAGGGGTTTGGGGCTTAGGTTTAGGGGCTTCCGGGGGTTTAGGGTTTAGGGGCTTGGGGTTTATACAAGGGTTTAGGGCTTAGGGTACAGGGGTTTAGGGTTTAGGGGTTCGGGGTGTGCACCTGCGCCATACATCGCAGGAGCGGCCCGACTGTCCCTCAATGCGAACCTTGCTTTACGAATTCAAAAATATCTCTAGATGCTTATGTACGTATGAATATATGTATATATATATATATGTACATATATATATATATATATGCTCACACCCCCCACCAAGACCTACCGCGAGGTTCTTCGGCTAGCAATGGGTAGTAGAACATGTAAGGATTTGAGGAAACCACTAGGATAAAATACACTCATACATAAACAATGGAAACATATATCGTGTATAATCAATAGCTGAATACACTGTAATGACCTACGACGGCGCGACATCGCCGTTGGCGGATTTGGGCAAGCTTCAATGCCTGCAATTGTTTAATAGGATACTGCCTAAATGTTCCGGATATTCATAACTCTGGTCATATAATGACCATAGGCATAACCCGAAGACAGGACCAAGACAGAACAGTGTCTGCATCCTACGTAAGATCGTTAGATGCGCCGGGTAACTTTGTGTTTGTCATTGTCTGTTTTTAATTTTGTTCATGTACTCATAGGCATAACCCAAAGACGGGACCAAAACAGAACGATGTGTGCATCCTACCTAGGATCGTAATGAGGGTGACATGTGCACACATGTTTATTCTGTGTGAAGCTCTTAGGTTACTCATGCGCCAATGTGTATAATAGCTATTACTAGTGCGAATACTAATACTGATACTAAGACTTCTATTCCTACGAATAAGGATATTACTGTTCATAACATAATAGGCTTGATGGTTAAATACATAGTATTAAAAATTACACTACTAATTCGAATAGTAGTGCTGATGGGAATATTAACACTCCTGGGGATACTAATACGCATATTCTTATTAACTGTTCTTAATATGAATACTAATAGTACTAGTTGTTTGGAATACTAATACTTGTCCGAATATTCATACCAATACTCAGGCTACTGCGATTATACATAATAGGACATTAATATGGGTATTCGTATTAAGGTCAGCATTTCCTTCGAAAGTATTCATATGCGCATCATAATTCATCTTAATACTCGTACTGATATGAATTAGTATGATTACAAATACTTTTACGAAGACGGGTACTTTCAGTAATACCGATACTAATATGAATACTAGTGTTCCTACGAATATTAAAAAACATACCCATATTGATAGTAATTTTATTTTTTATTTGTTACCAATATACACGCAAATGCTAACATTAATACTAATATGCACATAAGTGATACAGTTCCTCCGCAGATTAATGCGCATAGTCTTATTAATTATTCTCAGTATTTATATTCACATTAAAAAATACACTCACATGAATAGCAGTATTACCACTTGATACTCCAGCTAATACGATTATGCATAGTATGAACAGCGATACTGCTATTGATACAAATATTAATGCTCCTACGAATGCTAATAATCACGTTCAAACCATATACAAAAAAAACAGACACATCAATGTACCAAAGAATCTGTATTTTCACATACCAATAAATAATATACTCGTATACTACTATTACAATGTTACCATAGACTTACAAATACAGAATATACTGATATGAGACTATACACTGGTTAATATTAACTCTAAGAATAAGGCAGAGACTAAGACCAAGACTAATACGAATACTAAAACTCACACTAGACATTAACACTACCATTAGTACACCTATTGTATAGACTTATATTCAGACTAATACTAACGCTGACATTGGAATTGACATTGACACTGACACCAACACTAACAGTAACACTAATCAACACGCTAGAACGCAGATACTAATACTGACACTAATGCCTAATGCAAATCTGAAGACTACTGCGCGTAAACAACGAAACCATTTCCGATCAAGCATGCTGCGCGCTGTATTGGCTCTAAGGCTCCGAGAACCAAAAATCAAAAAAAACAAAAATCCAAAACCTTTGTCAGGGGGGTCGAAACTTTTGGATTTTTTGGTTTTCCTAGGGTTTTTTTGGTTTTCCAACAGAAAACCAAAAAAAACAAGTTTTTTTTTGTTTTCCAGCAGAAATACAAAATAGATCTAAAGTTTTTTTAGTTTTCCAGCAGAAATCCAAAAAAACATAGGTGTTTTTCGGTTTTTCACGAGAGACACAGCAGAAACACCAACAAAAACCTTGTGTTTTTTTGGTTTTCCACCGAAAATCCAAAACAAGCAATGGTTTCGCCAAGGCAAAGCCCAAAAAACAAAAAAAGACCTAGGAAAACCAAAAACTCCAAAAGTTTCGGGCCCCTCAGAAAGGCTTTGGATTTTTGGATTTTTGTTTTTTTGGTTTCCGCCGTCGTATCGTATGGTTTCTTTTAATGTTTCTTGCTTATGAATACAGGCATATGAATTTGAAAGCGGACATGAGTAGGCACGACGTTGTAAAGAGACATGACTTCACATCAGCCATGATAGAGAAGGTATCATCCCCGAAAATTACGCAAAACACGAATCGTATGCCAAACGCGAATCCCTGCCAAGAGAAGGTTTTGACGGTATTTACAATGGAAAAGAGGCCGAGGTAGGTCATGGTGGGGGGTGTGTCCAGATATATATATACACATACATACATACATACATACATACATACGCGTGCGTACGTACACGCAGGCAGGCAGGGGAGGTAGGTAGGTAGGTAGGTAGGTATGTACATATATGTATGCATGTATGCTTGTATGTGTATTTTTTAAAAATACATAAATATATATATATATATATATGTATATACATACTTATTTATTCATCTATACTGTACATCATATATGTATATGTATAAATATATATATATATATATATACATATGTCAAAGCAACCGGACATCTCACGAAGCTGTACTGTAAGGATCCCTGAACTTGGCCCAAGACTGCTTCTCAGGAGCCCTCCCAGAATTCAGAAGTCTTCTTACATACGGGGCTCGCACAGTTTTATACATAATTTCTAAGACCAGCATGGGCCTTTCTTCTTACTTACGGGGCTCTTACAGTTTTATAATTTCGAAGAACAGCATGGGCCTTTTGCTGCAAACCGGTCGTGACCCGCCTCCCCAGCGCAGCGGACATACTACGCAGCTTCTCAGACGCCCAGAGGCCCAAGAAGTCGGCTGTAGGTTTGACAGTTCCCTACCCAGGGCTCCTGTTGCCTAAATAGGGGTATATAATGCATGGCTTGTAAGTACCATACTATTTAGGTAGCTGGAGCCCTGGAGTGTAGATAGAGCTGTAAGAACTGTAACCAACTTGTAGCATTCGTACCTTCGCATTTTAGAGCACAGAAGCAGGATACTTAAACTTGGTCCCCCGAACTCACTTCCAGCCCGAAAGTGTGGAGCACTCAGATGGTACCCAACGCCACCTGGCAGGGCGGCGCTTGCTTCCTCTTGGATTGTGTTCAATCTTGTCTGCTTTGCTTGTAGTTGAATTATGCTTTTGGAGCCTCACCGACAGGGCTGGGGGGTTGGAAGTTCGGGTTCAGGGTATGGCACGGGTGAAGTAGCTACAGAAAGGCTTTCACCGAATCGTGAACTCACCAGATGCAAACCTGTAAACCCAACAAGGTGAACTTCCTTCAGCCACTGAACCAGTAACTTGGGTTTAGGGTTTAGGTTTGTTTTTGTTTGAGGGTTTAGGGTTTAGGTTGATTAATTGAGGGTGTAGGTGGCTATGGGCCTAGCTTCAACGAACCCATGGCCCAACTCGCCTGCTCCTTGATCCAGGGTATGACCTCATCCAGGGCCGTCTCCAGCGGTGTGGTGCCTGGATGTCAGCAAACCCACGTTAATTATCCGACATCTACCCTCTATTAGACTCTAGATGCCCATTATTTGGGACCATATACCTCTAGGCCACACGAGGTGAGTCTACAAACGCACTCACATGCTCGCGGTGCGCACGCGCGCGCTTGCGAACCGACCCCCCTCAATGCGTTCTGGAGTGTGACTCCCAGATTTGATTCAGCTTGGGCTTCTGGATAAATCCCCGCATGGCCTCAGTTGTGCTGACTGAGCATTCAAAGCACTCGAAAGCCCGTCAGATGTTCAGTTTTTGCTTTAAAGAACTATACCGAGGGAAACGACAAAAGAACCGTTGATACATGTTGACACTATATGTTCTCCTCAGAACCGACGACCTTCGGTTTTGCCTTCAGGGACTGCCGGCTCATGCACTCGTATCCAGCCTACTGCACTTCGCGTCCAGGCTTCGGGCTCAGCGCTTTACATGTATCGCGAATGTGCAGAAGTGCACCGGAACGTTACTGATGGTACAAACTCAAACAACTTCTATATAATATGTATAAGCCCTAAGCCAAGCCCCTGATCCTAAACTCGAAACCGAGACAAACCGCAAGCCCTGCATCCCCTAAACTCAAAGGTCGAGTCAGGCAAGTTGCACTCGATGTCCAGAACGGCCTGAACAACAACAGCTTGCGTGGCTTCATGCGCTCGAGGGTGCACAAGAAGTATCAAAGAAGTTGAAGGGCGTGGGAATTCTTTTGAGTTGGATGTGCGTTCACTACCAGTATAGGTTCACAAGGAGTTGTTGCTTTGAAGGCGGTGGTCTTGTGACATGCTCGCGGAGCGTCTTAAGCCGACCTTGGCTTTCTCCACGCACGGCACCCGCATCTGGACATCGTGCCTGGGCAGGCAAACAGACGAGGGAGTTCAGGGGTTTTCGACTGAGTTCACCAACAAGACTCCACCAGATTAAACCCCCAAAACAAACTTAACCAGCACCCACACCTGAACTATGCCAGCACTACCCTGATGAACCAAACGCGAAAGATAGCATCCGCAAGGTACCGCGGGTACAGCAGACAAAAAACTTCGAGGATAGCCTCGACTGAGGGACCTCGGGCCGAACTTCCCTACAGCATCGACCCATCTCAAACACCACAGCTGTAACCTGTAGCATTTGTAAGCTGCAGAACCGGAATTCGAAACCCGAATGCGAGTTCTTCCCCCTTCAACCCTTACTGAAGTGCTGCGCATCAGCTCTTCACACACTACAAACATGGCAGTGTCTGAACGATTGCAGAGACCTCACTCTGGCCATGACCACCGCGACGGCTACACAAAGCAGGCAATGTACCGCAACAAGGCAGCAACTGCAGTGCGCAGCGGAAAAAATCGAACGAGTTGCATCCATTCAATCTAGTATAGTGGACCCCGATCTGTCAGCACGTGCTAAGAAACCTTGGGCCTTTATTGCGTCCTTTATAGATCCTAATGTTTTGGGGTTCTAGCACTATGCAGGGTTTCTCAATCAGGTTCTTGTATTATGTTTCGATGTTGTAGGGTCCCAAGAATGAACTTGCTGAACCCCAACATCTAGATTACACAGACATCTCAACACATGTAGTAACAAAAACCCTCATCGTCAACATTCCGGGTAGTTCTCTAACTGTGTTGGCGTTTGGGGCTGTTGAAAATTATTTTCCTAAACTGCGGGTTTGAAGGGCATTTAACGTTGACGCAATGACAACTGCAGGCACCCTTGTGCACACTGTTTTTCTCTCCGGCATGACTCTGACTCTCACCGATGCTTCCATTGGCGGCCTGGCAGGATCAAGCTGAACATTTGTTTCAACAAGTTGGAATCGGGCATGCCGCTGCAGGACTCTCATCTGCCCTTTTATTTTCTATCCCAGCACGCTGCTAGGTATGACACTGGCTCTGCTGGCCCCGGTCCATCATATTATCAAGGTTGCATTCTATGACTCTGACACTAGACGGAAGTAATCTAGGCATGGACACAGGGCGAGCGACCGCGGGCTTCACAGAGCTGATTTTGCAAAAACTCTGACTCTGACTGGCACCTGGCACGGTAGCACGAAACTCTGAGACACGTCTTGCTGTTTGTTTCACGTCGCACTGATTGACTCTGACTCTGTTAGCTTAGAGCAGCTACCGCGCCGAGGAGGCTAACGATTCAAGCATTCTCAGCTGTCGTTGGGCCTGGCTCGCCGGACAAACCTTGACTCTCGTCGGCAATCTCGTTCTTCAGCATTTGAATGTACTGACGCTTCCTGCGTGGACAGGCAGAAATCAGTAAGTGAGTGGGACTTAATAACAAGATCTGGTCTCCTGGTTTTCTTATTTAGTTAAAGATATGGACTCAAGCCTGAATGACACTATTATTGGACCCTGGAACACGCAAGGCCTGTTCTGCACGGACTCGGCACGAAGGCGACGCAGGTCGACGAAGTCTGACTCTCCCACAACGGACAAGCTGCCCGTCATTCCAGTAACCTGGGCCTTCTTCAAGATCTCGTTGACACTGTACGGTTCGCCGTGGAGGATGCTGTAGGGAAGCATGCAACTGGTGCAAGGAACCACTGACACTGAAGCAACCAGTGCAGCGTCTTGCATGTTGAACTGGAGGTTCAACAAGTTGACGACGGGCATGCATCCTTTCATGAACAAGTGTGTTGCTGACGCTGCATGAGCTGCACTGTCGAACAATATGACGGCGACGCCACCGTGGCGTCTGCTTCGCTGGTCCGCCGTCTTCGTATTCATCCGCAAGAAGTCGAACAAATCCAAGTACTGGTCCTCTTGCCCTGACCCTTGCGCTGCTGCTGTCATCTCCTCCATGCTTGTGACTCTGCCCACAGTGACCACAAAGTAGTTGAACGCCACAGCAGGAAGGCTAGTCTCAACACCAGCCGCATTGGTTGACCCACTAGGCCCGACGGACCACTCTTCTGCCTTGTTAAACTCAAGCCTCGCATTTTTCTTGACGCTGACTTCCGACCAGCTGCCTTAGCCAAGACGAAACGTGTAAATTCTTAAGCCTTATTATTATTATTATTATTATTATTATTATTATTCAACTGGACTCACTGGACTTGAAGACTCTGACTCTGACAGCATGAGCATCATTGTCAGGATGTTTATTTCACAAGTTACTTCAAGTCAAGATGCTATCCTGCACCTGCAGGGTTCCATCGGTGAGGATGCCGTACGGGCCGTCAGGAATCAGTTGACCCTTACTGAAAAGACGCTGAGCTTCCTGTGAGAGGGTGACCCTGACAACGTCTTTCAAGCCGCGGAGGGAGTCCATCCGTTTGGCACTGACACTGTTCAGCACTACCCGTGCCTCACCTTCCATTGACAATGACATCCCAAGCTTCCGGGCAGAATCGTGAGTGTTCTCCTGAAGTAGCTGACGCTGCTGGAAATCAACACTTGGCTAATGCTACTGTTACTTCATTATGGAAGATTCAGGTGTTGGTTCAAAGACTATATAGTGACTGTCACAAAATTGACACTATGGCAATTCACAGAAATGCATGCCTGCTGCCTGGAGTCAAAGAAGGCATCCAACTCCTTGTTGCGCAACTTTGTCCCGCTCTTGAAGCAGAACTTCTGTGCGTCCACTGACGCTGACCCGGAAGTCGCTGCAGGATAGCAAACGTAGAAGGACATCTCGCCAAGATGGTCTATGACACTGGGAGCTGCAAATGCGATGGCAAAGCCGAAATTGCTAGCGCAATCGACATTGGAATCATGATTGATGGACTCTGCTCTGCATAACCCAGACCCTTGCATCAGGTATCAACCATGCCGGCTGGGACCTCTCACCCTGCAGCAGCAGCTCACGACCTCGGTCCAAATTACTGCACGACCCACATTTCAAAGGAATGCCTTCGGATCAAGTTACTGGATGCAAAAAATCAGAAGTGGAATGATCTGAAATGTTGCTGACTGCCTGGTAAGAACTATAGAAAGCTTGCAAACTTGGTTTAAGCATCAGTAGCTAGTTGCAGCTAGTTTGATTTTTCCACACATTTTGCACACTTTTTACGCCGGGTCACATTTTTTTGGTAGGAAAAATAAGGGTGCGGGGTTGTGTATTGGGTGCAACATTAAATCTGTTCTCTCTGTTTCGAGACCCACAGAAGTGCTGGGTGCGAATTGGGTGCGAATTGGCCTGCATTAGGAAACATCATGTAGTGTCGTATGTCACCGCACGTTCGGCCACGAAATGCTGGGTGCAAAGTGGAAGGGAATTGGCTCTGGCTAGAAAATCTCATGAACAGGGGCACATGTGGTGTTGTTGGCCGCAGATGTGCTGGGTATTCGTACCGCTTCAAATTTGAGTTTCGCAAGTGCGGATGGGCCATTGCCACATATATTCCGTGCTGATGCAGTGTCACAGGTGTTGAACTGAAGTTCGAGTTGCCAAGTCGGTGCACACAGTTATGCTTGTATTATTGCAGCCAATGCCAATTCGCACCCAGCATATCCATTGTTGATTCTCTAGCCAGAACCGGCATTCTGTGGGCGAAACAGCACTTGTGACACTACCTGATGTCTCAGAATGTAGCCAGGGCCAATCCGCACCCAAATCGCACCCAGCATTTCAAAGTCTTAACAGATCCAATTTTGCACACAGTAATACAACCCAGGGCTCTCTTGACAACACATATGACACGGCAGAAAAGGAATATGTGGAATGCCAATTCGCACCCAAATCACACCCAGCCTTTCAAACTCTTAACAGCTTCGATTTTGCACCCAATTAAGAATGTGTGGATTTTGTAGCGCAAGCCAATTCGCACCCAATTCGCACCCAGCATATCCAGTGGTAAGGACCGGTTGATTCTCTAGCCGGAACCAGAAATAGTCTGTGCGCGAAACAGCACATGTGACACTACGTGATGTTTCATAGTGTAGCCAGGGCCAATCCGCACCCAAATCGCACCCAGCCTTTCAAACTCTTAACAGATCCAATTTTGCACCCAATTAGGAATGTGTGGATTTTGTAGCGCAAGCCAATTCGCACCCAATTCGCACCCATCATTCTGTGGACCAGGAATGTGTGGATTTTGTAGCGCAAGCCAATTCGCACCCAGCATATCCAGTGGTAAGGACCGGTTGATTCTCTAGCCGGAACCAGTATTCTGTGGGCGAAACAGCACATGTGACACTACGTGATGTTTCATGGTGTAGCCAGGGCCAATCCGCACCCAAATCGCACCCAGCCTTTCAAACTCTTAACAGATCTTTTGCACCCAATTAGGAATGTGCGGATTTTGTAGCCCAAGCCAATTCGCACCCAATTCGCACCCATCATTCTGTGGACCAGGAATGTGTGGATTTTGTAGCGCAAGCCAATTCGCACCCAATTCGCACCCATCATTCTGTGGACCAGGAATGTGTGGATTTTGTATAGCGCAAGCCAATTCGCACCCAGCATATCCAGTGGTAAGGACCGGTTGATTCTCTAGCCGGAACCAGTATTCTGTGGGCGAAACAGCACATGTGACACTACGTGATGTTTCATAGTGTAGCCAGGGCCAATCCGCACCCAAATCGCACCCAGCCTTTCAAACTCTTAACAGATCCAATTTTGCACCCAACTAGGAATGTGTGGATTTTGTAGCGCAAGCCAATTCGCACCCAATTCGCACCCATCATTCTGTGGACCAGGAATGTGTGGATTTTGTAGCCCAAGCCAATTCGCACCCAGCATATCCAGTGGTAAGGAGCGGTTGATTCTCTAGCCGGAACCAGTATTCTGTGGGCGAAACAGCACATGTGACACTACGTGATGTTTCATGGTGTAGCCAGGGCCAATCCGCACCCAAATCGCACCCAGTCTTTCAAACCAGATCCAATTTTGCACCCAATTAGGAATGTGTGGATTTTGTAGCGCAAGCCAATTCGCACCCAATTCGCACCCATGATTCTGTGGACCAGGAATGTGTGGATTTTGTAGCGCAAGCCAATTCGCACCCAATTCGCACCCATGATTCTGTGGACCAGGAATGTGTGGATTTTGTAGCGCCAGCCAATTCGCACCCAATTCGCACCCAGCATATCCAGTGGTAAGGACCGGTTGATTCTCTAGCCGGAACCAGTATTCTGTGGGCGAAACAGCACATGTGACACTACGTGATGTTTCATAGTGTAGCCAGGGCCAATCCGCACCCAAATCGTACCCAGCCTTTCAAACTCTTAACAGATCCAAATTTGCACCCAATTAGGAATGTGTGGATTTTGTAGCGCAAGCCAATTCGCACCCAATTCGCACCCATGATTCTGTGGACCAGGAATGTGTGGATTTTGTAGCGCAAGCCAATTCGCACCCAATTCGCACCCATGATTCTGTGGACAGAATGTGTGGATTTTGTAGCGCAAGCCAATTCGCACCCAGCATATCCACAGTGGTAAGGACCGGTTGATTCTCTAGCCGGAACCAGTATTCTGTGGGCGAAACAGCACATGTGACACTACAGTGTAGCCAGGGCCAATCCGCACCCAAATCGCACCCAGCCTTTCAAACTCTTAACAGATCCAATTTTGCACCCAATTAGGAATGTGTGGATTTTGTAGCGCAAGCCAATTCGCACCCAATTCGCACCCATCATTCTGTGGACCAGGAATGTGTGGATTTTGTAGCGCAAGCCAATTCGCACCCAATTCGCACCCAGCATATCCAGTGGTAAGGACCGGTTGATTCTCTAGCCGGAACCAGTATTCTGTGGGCGAAACAGCACATGTGACACTACGTGATGTTTCATAGTGTAGCCAGGGCCAATCCGCACCCAAATCGTACCCAGCCTTTCAAACTCTTATAACAGATCCAAATTTGCACCCAATTAGGAATGTGTGGATTTTGTAGCGCAAGCCAATTCGCACCCAATTCGCACCCATCATTCTGTGGACCAGGAATGTGTGGATTTTGTAGCGCAAGCCAATTCGCACCCAATTCGCACCCATGATTCTGTGGACCAGGAATGTGTGGATTTTGTAGCGCCAGCCAATTCGCACCAAATTCGCACCCAGCATATCCAGTGGTAAGGACCGGTTGATTCTCTAGCCGGAACCAGTATTCTGTGGGCGAAACAGCACATGTGACACTACGTGATGTTTCATAGTGTAGCCAGGGCCAATCCGCACCCAAATCGCACCCAGCCTTTCAAACTCTTAACAGATCCAATTTTGCAGCCAATTAGGAATGTGTGGATTTTGTAGCGCAGGCCAATTCGCACCCAATTCGCACCCATCATTCTGTGGACCAGGAATGTGTGGATTTTGTAGCGCAAGCCAATTCGCACCCAATTCGCACCCAGCACATCCAGTGGTAAGGACCGGTTGATTCTCTAGCCGGAACCAGTATTCTGTGGGCGAAACAGCACATGTGACACTACGTGATGTTTCGTAGTGTAGCCAGGGCCAATCCGCACCCAAATCGCACCCAGCCTTTCAAACTCTTAGGAATGTGTGGATTTTGTAGCGAAAGCCAATTCGCACCCATCATTCTGTGGACCAGGAATGTGTGGATTTTGTAGCGCAAGCCAATTCGCACCCAATTCGCACCCAGCATATCCAGTGGTAAGGACCGGTTGATTCTCTAGCCGGAACCAGTATTCTGTGGGCGAAACAGCACATGTGACACTACGTGATGTTTCATAGTGTAGCCAGGGCCAATCCGCACCCAAATCGCACCCAGCCTTTCAAACTCTTAACAGATCCAATTTTGCACCCAATTAGGAATGTGTGGATTTTGTAGCGCAAGCCAATTCGCACCCAATTCGCACCCATCATTCTGTGGACCAGGAATGTGTGGATTTTGTAGCGCAAGCCAATTCGCACCCAATTCGCACCCATCATTCTGTGGACCAGTAAGAACCACTTGCAACAGTACTCGAATTGCAGCAAGCTGTATCCACCCATCATTTTGTGTGTCGTGCGCATGTTCATAAGTGCCTGTGTCATAGCCAATCGGTATAAGAAAACACCTGTCATGTCCAAGTCTGCACCCAACTCAGGATCCAGCATCCTAAATCTAAATCTATATAAGTTTGTATCTAGTAGTGACACTCCTGTGTATTTATTATTAAGCAATAACCCAGCCAGGTCACTTGTGAGGGCCAACCAAAGTGCATGATGAAACAAGCTAATTGAATCCTAAGCAAATTCTAGCCAGGGTCATACCGATGCCAGTTCGCATGATCGCTGATCTGTTCATGCGAAGCTCTGAATAATAAAAACGCATCTGGCTAAAAGTTGCAATTAGAAGTCTACGCTGGGACTGCCCAAACAATGACAGACAATCCGAGACTGAGAAGCCTGCCGACTGCGAATGGGCGGAGACAGCCGGCTGTTTGACCTGCGACACGGCCGAGTGGCTTCGTGCGTGACAATGACTAACCGTCAGGGACTTGCTGAGAAGCATGCCTGCTACGCATCTGCAACCTACGTCTCTCCGAAAGCACTGTGGTAGCCTGAATCCAGAACGGCTTTCCAAAGCTCACACGCAGAGCGAAATATCTAACTCTTCCTCAGAAGCCTGCCTGCTGCGAATCTGGCGCCAACATTGACCTCAGGACAGCAGAATACAAGTCTGAATGACATCATCATCACTTGGCAGGTGCAAACTTCTGATGTCGAAGAGTACACAGTGCAGATATTGCAATGATGACAGGATCTGGCCTTTTCTGCTGTGCAGGCGGGCCTAGTGCGAGCGTCTCTCTAACACTGACGCGAACTGAATTTTGGAACTATGCTAATTTAAGATTGACTCTTCTGTGCACTGAGTGACTGGCTAACTAGAGCAGCACCTTGTTGTAAATACTTTGCAATCCGTTGGGAGGCAGGTATCCGCCGCTAACTCGTGCAGTCATCTGCCTTTTGGGCTTCGAATTAGGGCCGCCAAAGGAGCTTGCCCCCTCCGACGCTGAAGTTCTACGTGTTTGCTTCGGTTTCGCAGCTGTCTTCTTGACTCTGAGATCGCTTTTGTTTGCCTGCATTTTGCGGGCCAAGCTGGAACGCTTCATATTCACAGAACATATGGACTTACGATTCACTCTGCATGTGGGGGCCGGTGACAACGAGCATCGCTGAGGAGATGGCTTTTTCGCAGACTGGAGCTTCTGCATTTCTGACCCGTCCAGGTCCATGAAGATCCATGACCCTTGTGCGCCAGTGTATATGGGCCCACTCTTGCCCAGCGCACGCAGGTCAATCAGCGATAAGGCTATAAGTGACACTGCAGCCACAACCTCGACATGCATGGTGTTGCCTGCCAACGACGACAATTCCCTCGGACGCAGCTCCGCCTGGCACTTGCCCATGAAGCTTGACGCTGGGAATCCATTGATCAGGAGCTTTTCTTCCGGAAGGAGTGCACGTTGAGCAGAGAGGACAAAAACATGCCCTCCTGGTGTCAACGTTGGACACTCTCCTTGGAATGCGACAGGCATCCGCCCTGCATTTTGACTCAAGTCAACCACCATGTCCAGGCGCCGATGCTGCTGCCATGCTATCTTCAATGCATCCTCTCGCCGGGATCCCATGTTTTTCAACCTTGACCCTGGGACTGGGCAGTCACTGCATCTCCGACCAAGGCTTGCCCAAAGAGCGGCATGCCTGTTGTACCACTTGGCCTCGAAGCCCTTGTCCTTGGGGATTGGCTTTGGTTTGCGCTTGACTTTGGCATCCTGCTGAAGTTGACTCTCCACCACAAGTGGGTGTGTGTCTGCAAGCATGAACTGCTGAACTTTGACGCTCTGCCCGTCTTGCTTGACACTCTGCAGGATATGCTGTGCCAAGCTGGCAAGCTTAGCCGGGTCACACAGCAACACATCCTTCCGCAATACAATGAAGTACACTCTAGGTCGGCGAACACAGTGACCCTGGTCTCTTGGGTCCAGTTTCATGTGGTAGACCACATACTGCTCTTCCAACTTGACTCTCATCGTCTTGCTAACGTCCTCGCGGAATCCCATGAGACCCGTGACGTTCTCCAGGACACAGAAAGCGGGCTTTTTGACCTTGATGGTGTCCAGCATTGCCTGGCACAGGCAGCCCACCCTTCCACAAAGGACTGTAGGTGCTTAGGCCGCTCTTAGATCCTAGTAATTCAATAAAGAAACACCTACACTTGGAACCAATCTGAACTGAAGATTTGCACTGACACACCTGGCCTTGTAAGGTTCCACTGCTGGATCCTTCCAGAAATGACTATTACCGTGCAGCAGTGACCAAGGGGTACATGGGAAGCCGCAGTAGTAACCATCCAGGTCCGGGAGGTCTTCGTGACATCTGTCCAACATGTCATGCAGCAGCAGCTCGGGCTGACACTGGCTCTCGATCCACTTCCGGGCATGGACAGCTTTCTCACACGAGAACACGTGCCGGTGCTTTATTTCAAGAGCCCTCAGAGCAAAAATAGGTGACTCTGCACCAGCACAATCTGTTCCAATCCGGAGGAGTGGTATGGAAAGCGGAGTACTTTTGACACTGTTCTCATGAAGCCATTCTTGTCGCGCTTGGCTGACTCTGCCGAAGAGGTTCTGTGCCCAGCCCTCTCTGACACCAAACGCAGGTTCAGGCATGGCAGGCTGAGTACCAAACATTCCTAGTGGATTTAATTTACTTTCCACTGTCGCACAAGTGCTACATGCTGTACATGCGAATAGACTCCAAGTGAAGCGGCAGTTATACTGTTACAGCGGTACTATTTCCTGCGGCGGCCACGGCTGCACACAACAGTGACTCCCACCCCATATGTTAGTTAGTCTGTCGCAAGTGTGCTCAGGGTCACTAAGCTGACAGGCACTCACGACTCTGACACTTCGGCAGGTCTTGGCGGCTGGGCCCCCGGCTCTCTCGTAGGCAAGACATGGGCCTTTGGCAGAAGAAAACCTCAGAGTGAGAAGAAATTGCTCAAGGATGCTACAGTTACGTTTGACATATGCGTGTGCAGTGGCAGCATGAACGGCAATCTGAGCGAAAGCTAGGAACGAAGCGCCACTTTTCTGCATCTGTCCGGCAGCAGCAACGCGCATGCCCGCCGTGAGAAGATTGACACTGACTGTGGCTCTGGCATTGGGACAAAGTCGACCCGAGGTTGTTAGTACGTGGCTTTTTAGCACAACTCGTATCAATGGCCTAGCACTCTGGCCACTATGCACAAAGGGGCTGGGGCTGGGGCCGCTTAGTCCGCTGATCATGCCGTGGCCTCTGAAATTCCGCTGGCCTTTGACACTATGGCATCGGCGGATGGGAGCCGTACTGCAATTTAATCAACCTTACTGTAGAATCAGAATATTAAATATATTCGAATCTGCACCAGCTACAGGCCTGCGTCCAATTGCTTTCAACACAATGTGCAAGACATACAAATATGACGACTAGCAGCTAGACCTCTGGCACAATCATCTGTTGCTAACAGACATGTTTCTGCTGTACTGACTCCGGCGTCTTGACACATGCTTCCGCGGGCTGCTGTGGCTGAAGCGCCCTGCCAGACAAAACTTCACAGCCAGAATTTGTGCCAAAAGCAATGATTTTGTTGCAAACACCTCGAGACAGGCCAGGACATGCTTCAACAAATGGTTGTAACACTGACACCAATCCCAGCTGTGAAGGCAAAACTAGGCTGCTTCCAGTGGCTCATCATCCATGTCCTCATCTGACTCTTGCAGCTCGGCATCATTAAGCTCCTTCAAGACCTCCACGAACAGCTTGTTCACTGACTCCGACAAGTCTTCCTGGTACCTGGATCCGCTGTTTGTTTGAAGCTGAAGGAAACTTGACTCAGACACGGCTCAGGAAACGGACCGTGACCATTCTATTCAGACTATCTAGTACTAGAATGGTCTGATTAATAATGACTTAAGACTGACTGCAAAGCCCGACTAAAGCAGATCAAGCAGCATGACACTGTCAGAGTCGGCAACCAGGCGGAGGCACTCGTGGTCCAACACGTTGGCGAGCCAACTGTTATGGACGTCCGACCTGGTAATGCCGGTATATGTTATGCCAGCAGCCATGCACACGCTGGCAAGTAACCCTGACCCTGGGGTCAAGTCGAGGACGGCGCCGGCGTCCAAGCAAGCCAGCAACGTGTCCCAACAGTCCCAGGGCTTTGACTCTGCCCAGAAGATCGGGACGGACTCAAGCCGGTATCTGGGCGGCTCGTCGAGAAGGTCAGCGCCACCCCATATCTTGGCCTTCTCGCTGATGCTGATCTTGGGGCGCCTCTCAAGACTCGGCAACCCGACCATGCTCAGGTCGTGCGTCGTGGCGACGTCCTTCTTGTCCCCCGTCGGGATGGCATACTGGTCATTCCGCTCCTTGACATTGACTCTGACCCTGGGGACGAAAGTCTTGATCATGCCATGCTCCAGACGTTGGCTGGCGCAGAACACCTTCCGACTTCTGCTCATTCTGCTTCTGCGTGAGTACAAGAGCACAAACTCGTTCATATTCTTTTCTTTGACACTCTGGCGGATGTAGTCTCTGTTGTCCTGGCAGCCACCATCAAAGAGCACGATCATGTCGTGCTCCTTCCAAGTGTAGTCCGTGAGGAACTTCATGATCGGGTTTGCCGAGTCCGGCTGGACTGCCATAGGCTTTTGCCAGGTGCCCTTGCCTTCATCCAGCAAGTCGGACGAGAAGAAGATGACCCTGTGGGTTTCATTCAGCTTGCCTTGACACTGTTTCCAAAGCGACTTTTCCACAAGACTCTTCAAAGAGTCCACGCTGCCGCATTTCCAGAGCGCCAGCTGCGTGTTTTTTTTGCGCAGCTGCTGTGCCTGAACCCAAACCTTTTGACGCTGGACTTTCTGAGACTCGTCGGGCTGTTCTGGATCCGACATTTTGCGTGCGAGCTCCCAAAAGCTCATAGGGGCGTCAGATGACTCTGTCGTGAAAGCCGTAGCAACCATGGTGGAAACTGCCGCCCGGAAGGCTTTGCCCAATGGCTGCTTGTCTGACGCTTCCATCAAGGTGAAAATTGGATCCTTGACACTCGTGAACTTCGCGAGGGCGTCCTCATGCTTGCCCTCCATGAAGTCCCTGATGAGCTCCACACACGCTCTGCCCGCCTTGGACAACTTCTCTGTGACCTTTGCCAGTGCATCTGCGCAAGCTTGCTCGTTGCTGTTCTCGGCACCTTCCATTGACTCTGTCGCATTGCAATGGATGTCGCCGTCATCCTCAACCGCCTCGTCCGACTCTGGCAAGGGGACATTCTCGTCATAAGATGACGGAGAAGCCACCTTCAGCATGGCCTTGTACAGGTCTTGCTTGGGCAGCCGCGTAGCACTTGTCGTTGACTCAGACTCTTTCTCGGCAGCTGCCTTTGACACTGACATCAGGTGCATGATGAGGTAGCACTTCAAGCAGGTGATAGGCACCCAGCCGGATTTCTCCGTAACCAAGGTCTCCATTTTGAAGAAGTCAGGTCCGCACTGTCTGCGGCGAAGCTGCATCAAGCAGCAGTCCAGGGCGAAGTGAACCAAGTCTGACACTGCAGTGTCCTTGGGCCAATCACCGGCCATTTTGGCTGCCATTTGACACAGACGCATTATCTTGTTGTATCCGGCAGACCAGACAGGACGCCCAAATTCGCGCTGAATTGCGTCCAGCGTTGACTCTATCTCTGGAGTCAGCAGCTTGTAGAAGTTCGAGGCGGCTTGAAGAAGTGTGCGGTTCACAAGGCTGCCATTGAAGCGAATGTTCCTGTCCACCAGGAACTTGAGCAACTTGGGCTGTGACTCTGACTCTTCTTTGGGGGCACTCTCCATGATCTGACCCAACTTCTTCGTGAACATCTGAAACGAGTCACCAGGAGCAGTGAGCTTGCTCTTCTCGGAGTTTTGCAAGGATCGCAGGACGATGGTGCTGTTGTTGTTTCTGACATAGTGGTAGGCTCTGATTGACACTGTCAGTGCCATGGTGTGCAGCGCCGTCAACCTCTCTGTTCGCGCCTGGCTCAGAGGGCTTAGGATGACTCTGCACGCAGCGAGATACCAGGCAAAAAGCGGAATGATGCCCCGCATGAGCCTCATCCCGACTGGGAAGTTGACTCCGTTTCCATAGTTCTGCACATAAGCCAAAAAGGGATCGCCAAAGTACAGTTGGTTGGGACTCGGTGGAACCAAGATCTCTTCGGCCTCCAGAATGTCCCACATGGACGGAGCTTCCACCAAGACAGGCTCATCCTGCCAGCCAGCAAGTGTCACCAAACCATCAAGCCAAAAGAGTGACCCTCCAGCTTCGTACATTTCTCGTCGCTCCATTGACACTTGACAGGAGGACGGGCTCCATGACTCTCGGAAGTTTGTCTGCACGGCTGCGTTTTTCTCGATGGAAAGCGGCGCCAGCTCCTTGAGCTTCTGTCCGGGCGGAAGGCCACACTCCGCAGCCCACCGATGGTGAACCTTGACTGTGCAAACAGTATAAACATGTCCATGTCTCCAGCTGGCTCAGATGCTAAAGGAAAGTAATCACAAGTCGACTTTAAAGCAAGACCGAGAAACATACTTTGTGACTTGCTGCATGACACTAAGTGCAGACATCCTCTTGGCCTGCTCATTCTTCTCCGGAAGAGTTGGAACCTCTGGTGGATCTGCAGCAAGCAGCGCACTTGCTGCCGAGTCTGACACTGTGGGCACAATCTTCTGAGTGGGGACACTGAGTGACTCTGGCACTCTTGACTCTGCTGGCTGAGTAGTCTCCACTGCGACTGTCACCTCAGCCTTCTGCTTCGGCTGCCTGACACTGACACTGTTGTCAGGCTTCTTGCCCATGGCACACTACTCCAATACCCCGCCGCCTTTCAAAAGGCGGCGAGGTATTGACGCTACCAGTCCTATGTTCCAATACCTCCAAGACTGAAGCCGAAACCACAACGTAATGCAATACCTCTCTGGGGTAGGCCAATACCCCGCCGCCTTTCAAAAGGCGGCGAGGTATTGGCCTACCCCAACCAGGTCACCCAATACCTGCCAGCAAACCTTGAAGGCTAAGCTTGAGAAATCCCGCTACTGCAACTGTCCTCAGCCCCCGGCCATAGCAGTCGCTGCAGCAGCCCCTGCTGCAGCAGCCCCTGCTGCAGTAGCCTCTGCTCAAAGGACTGTGACTCATGCAGGACCTCTCTCTCTGCAGCATGAGCTAAGCAAAAACTGTTACTAAAGGACACTGACACGCCGGAGCAGCACTAGGGGCAGAGGTCTCTACTAGGCCAGGCCTCACACTCAGCAGTCGAAGTGTTGAGCTAAGAGACTCACTCACACTATTGCTCAGTCAGCTGCACAGCCCCCCTGAGGTTGCAGCTTGACTCTGGGCTGCCGAGGCTCTGTGGCCTCAAGAACAGATATTCCTATACACTGCAGCCTGAAAATCTCACTGACTCTGGCACAGTCTGAAATAAGCAGCAGATAGCTTGATCTTGTCATTGTCACTAAGATCTAAGCAAGCTGGCAGCAAACATCCACACACGCCCTGAGAACTTCATAATCTGAGGCTAGCACATTCCAAAGGCAGATGCTTCCAACCTGGGACAAGAAGAGCAATGCTCTGGGATTCAAGTCTCATTGATATGATTGACATTGACAGACTACACCACATGGCACTGCACACGGAACGCACCATGCAGCACAAGGTCGATTTTTTTCGCGCATGTGCAGCCTGCTTGGGTTTGGCTGACACTGTGCCGGCAGACAAAGCAAAACATTGACAGTCATGTTACATTTTGCAAATGTTAAGAAGTGTGAGACTCATATATGCGAACTTCAGACTAGTAACTTTCAATGGCACTAAAACTAGTAGTGACAATGACTCTGAATCAATCAATCTGCACTTTGTCTGCCAGACCGGGGTGGCTTCTTCAACAGCGGCACACCAACGCCAAAGTGCCATCCTGACCCTTGGCCACGCCTGGTCCCTGGCGCATTTCTCTTGGACAGCCTTCTCACATGCACCAGAAATTTTGTACAGTGACTGTAGACTATCCACAACGTGTTCAGCATCCTTCCTTCGGCTGACACTGGTCCAGGAGTTTTCTCCGTTTGAGCAGTGATGCCGCAGAAGCTTGGCTGTGCTGGGAAACTCGTCATCGAAGGAGTCATGAATGTAAATCTTGGCAGTGACGCTGCTGCACGAAGGTTCGTAGTATCGGATTCTTGACTCTCGGGTTTCCACCCGATCCCAATCTTCAGAAGTGACAAGACCAAGGCCAAGTGCCACCACAGTGATGTAGAGGTGCACCATGCCCTGCCTGAAACAGGACAATCATGAATTGACACTAGCTGCTCGTCCAGGATGCCACTAATGGTTTCAAGACAACCGAAAGCTTGCAATCATTTGAACAAGAAACCCAGCTTGGAGACGCTCAACATCAGAAACAGAATCCACAATGACAACATGCGCTTTGCGGATCTCCTTGTAACTGACACTGTCTGGATTCGCCGGTCTGTTCATGGTGCCCCAGCAGCTTGTCTTCGGAGTTCTCTTAGCAAGATCCAGAACGACGCTTGACTCTGTCAGCTTCGAACCCGAAGTATGACTCTTCTGGAACACCCGTCCCTTTCTCAGTGTGGGCTTGCTCACTGGCTGCCCGTGAAAAAATCGCATCCTCTTCGCCTGACTCTGCTCAGCTCTCTGCTGTGTTGTTTTGTGGAACTTGTCCAAGTTTGCATTCCAAGCTGGGTTGTTGGACAGCCTCTGACGCTCTGGGCGGACAAAGGACTTCCTCAGTTGGGCACATCATGCTTATTGGGATCATATGTTAATACTGACGCCACCTCGACCTCAACTGATGCATTACTAACAACAAAAAGTTTCTGACTCTCGAAGGTTCCTGTCAAACCCAAGAAAGGTCCTTGCTCTGGCTCCTACACCTGCGTCCACCAGTTGCTTGATGCTATGTCTCTGACGCTCGAGGACGGCAGCAAAAGTGCCCTCTCTTGGGCCTCGCTTGACACCGACGTCTGCTCTGGTCCTGGGAATCTAGCGGGGCCAGAGATATAAAGCAGTGTATATGTCATTCATGAAGTCAGTTGATTCAATTCAAATTTTAAAGACTCCCAGTGCTATCTGCAGGGAAAGGTTCTTGTAGAGGGCAAAACGGCGTCCAAACGAATCAACCCAAAGTTGGGCACACGCCCGGCTGTAGTCCGTGAACTCGAGGCTGCCAGCAGCAGCTACAGCAAGTGGACCGCTGCTTGATGCCGGCATTGACACTTGAACAAATAAATCCGACTCTGTCTTCGGTCCATCCAAGCGCAGTTCCAACAACTCTGACGCTGTCAGGGCTTCTGCGTCTGTGGGACCCTGATGCTGCTCGAGCGTCTTGCACAAGCTTGCAAGGTCCCGCTCAACGCCACCTAGCCACTCGAGAGGCAAACAAAAAACCGCCGTCGGGGTTTGCCTTTACTAACTATTAGTTTAGCTACCTAACTATGAAAAGTGAAATTAGGACTCTCTGTATTGTCTGACACGATGGAATCACAACTTGAAGTCAGTAATTAATATGCAGCAGGGTGCATTCGCCGTCCAAAATACTCATGTAGAAAGCCACCAGCTTGGGCAGGTGCTCAAGCTCTTGGTTACACTGACGTAGCGGCTTGCCAGCTCCAAGGACCCTGGCCCAGATGGGCCTGTTGTCTGCACTCGCAACAGACTGGTTGACACTGTCAGTGTCGTCCAGAAGCTCTGCAAGCACACCCTCGAACTCTAGCGCTGTTGGCTCGTAGGGCAGCTTCAGAACACGGCAGAGCCTCCTCAGCATCTTGAAATGACGCTGGCGGTATTCCGGATTTGCAGCCTTGCCATGAAGCCAACCTTCCAGGTTGAAAACTGCGAAGGCCATTTCAGGGTCATTGACACTCATGTCGGCCATGACACGGCTTTTGCAACTGTCTGTGACGGCCTGTATAGATGTCATGACCTCCTGACACTTCTGCTTGCCCATTGGCCCCCAAAGGTCATGCATGTTGTCTCCAAACTGTATGGGGCCAGCGGAAATTGCATTCCGACATGCCATGTGGGCAAATGACTCTGTGTCTTCGTCCAGAATATGACCCTGGATGAACAGTGTGTCCAGTCTGTGCAGAAACTGGTCCCTCTCCTGCAATGTTCGGCTTATGTCGTGGGACCGGATATCGTGCTGCCGAACAAACTTTAACACTTCGCCAGAAAAGTCAGCGCTCAAGCCTGCAACCAGAACCAGTTCAGCGTCCATCAGCCGCAGCATCTGTTGGGACCGCCAGCGGGTCTGCGCATCCAGGCGCTGGTCTGACGCTTGGTGCGCCAACAAAAGAGCGAAAGGCTGAAGCAGCAGGACGAACTTTGACGCTGGCAGCGAGCAAGAGTCGAACCGCTGTTTTGCGAAACTCAAAGTCCGCAAGGCCTTCTTCAGCCCTCCAGGCAGTTCATCATTCTGACTCTGACTCTTGAGCTCGTTCTCCATAGTCTGAAACCTCATCTGCCACTGCGCTGAGTTTTGCAGGTCAGGAACGAGAGCGTGACGCTTGGAGAACACGTTGTCCCAAAAGCTTCGGAACCGCTTCTCCAGCGTCAGCGGTATTGACGCTCTGCGAATCTGATGCGCCCGATCCGGCAGGGCGAACCGCAAGTTCTTGAAAACTTGACTCTCACAGATGAGAGTACATTTTCTCATCGATTTTGCGCCGTCAGTTGACACTGACGTGACTTTGTCGTAGAAGGACTGGATGACTCTGACGTCGCGGTCAGAGTCTGACTCTGACCCTAACGGGGTCGCCAACCGCTCGATGGCGGTTTTGATTGACTCTGCAATCTTTTCCTTGACACTGACTGATGGTTGCTGGAAAAAGCAAGCTTAACTCTGGACCTTGTATCCTATTGAGAGTCTATTAGCTTCAACTCAGACATAAAATAACCCTTCAAGTAAAGAACCACCCACCACATGACTGAGAAGGTTTATGCTGAGATGCTGAGTAGTCATCATCGAGCTGCTCCATGTTGTCGACCGGCAAGCACCCATTGAGAACCGCAAGGATGCCCTCATGTACCAGTGGTGAAGCTGACTCTGACGGTGACTCCGACTCGTCAGCCCGGGCCTTGCCGGGAAGACATACTGTGCGAAAACGCACCACTCGATAAGGCGAACGGTCGTCGATGGCAATGCTAATATGAGCAGCATTCAGGATGGCGGCGCGCTTCTTCTGACGTGTGACCTCGGTCATCACGGAAATCATCTGCTTCATCTGACGCCTTTTGGTGTAAGTTGACCGTATGGCGGCATAAGCAGCTGTCTCACATTGCTTTTCGGCCTTCAGAAATGACACTGGGGATTGAGCTGCTCTGAAGGCAGCCAGCCAATCTGGCGGTTGGGGCACAGCCCCCTTCAACAAATCAGCATCAGACTTGCTACGCGGCAAGAGTGCCTGCAACGGCAAGTCCGGAGATTCGAATGCTTTCACAGCTGCAATGTGAATCTGACTCTTGGCGTGTAGCTGCACTGCCGACGCCTGCATTTGGCTTAGCTTGTTGATTTCGTACCTCGCCCACTTTGTTGACACTCGTTGACTCAGGCGTCGTAAAGCAGTTGATCGAGGGTTGCCCTCCAGCTTCTTGCTCCAGGCGTTGCACACCGCACATCCCAGGGCCCATGGTCCAGGCATGCCACTTGGCTTCTGCTGCAACCAAACAATTCTGACACTGCGGCCATTGACACCTTGTCTGGAAAGGAAGCTTCCATGACTCTGTTGCCAATCTGTTCCGTGACGACCAAACCAGCACTGCGGACATGACGCTGTAAAACTCGTGTGTCCGCATGTAGTGGTTGGAGGAGCGGAGCAATCCAGTTCGACCATCTCCTCGGGATCAGCGTCTGACCCTGCTGGCCTGTCTCGCCGCTGACGCTGATTTTTTCTCTTCGCCTCAGCCTTTGCCTTGGGCGGAACAACCATCGGACGCCGAGAAAGTGGCTCCCTGGTCGCAGACTGGGACTTCGGGACAGCCTTCGCCTTGGGCGGAACAGCCGTCTGACGCCGACACATCGGCTTCCTTCTCGTTCCAGAAGTGCCACGCTGAGAGCTCTTGCTGACACTTGGTGGATTGTCAGACTTGTTGCTGACACTTCGCGGTCTCTTCTTGCTCTGCCCGCTCGCAGGTTGGGCATAACAAGCCGCAGAGGCCAGCATGGCAGAAGCTGACAGCACGTGACACTCCTAGTTCTACTCGTGCTTGCATGACTCTCAAGTTTTCCCCTGTCTCAAAAGATATTGCTGCCTTTATTTATCATATGCCTTGCATGACAGAGCAGCTTCAGGCACCTCACCAACTGAATATACTCAGTAAAGCTTACAGATGGGACCCTGGTTTGACTTAAAAACCTGCGCTGCATCAACAAGGTATCACAAGAGAAACTGTCCAAGCTGAAGGTGAAGGGCAATGCTGAGATACAAGCTATGGCGGAAGTGAGTGGCCGTAGCGTCAGCCTGGCCAAGTTGCAAGGGATGGGAAACACATGAATTAGAGCCCTTCATCCTGAAGTAGAGCTGCAGTGAGTCTTTAATCTTCCTCGAAACCATTACAGTA
This sequence comes from Symbiodinium sp. CCMP2592, assembly GCA_905221615.1. Taxonomy (NCBI): domain Eukaryota; class Dinophyceae; order Suessiales; family Symbiodiniaceae; genus Symbiodinium; species Symbiodinium sp. CCMP2592. The sequence continues at coordinate 780,823 of CAJNDT010001180.1, forward strand.
GTCCAACCCACTGACCCTGAAAAGCACATCTACTTGACCCTGTCTATGTCTAGCGGCGCATGGATCCTGCCGCAAGTACTTATGAGGTACATTAGTAACTAGCGGCGCATGGGTCCTGCCGCACAAGACCCTGGAACCCTGCCACCTTCTCCAATGCCAATGTTCGGCTTGAGTCAGTGCCTGGACGGTGACATCCGTTGACTGATCAGCGGTAACCTGGCAATCCCACATGACTCCAACGCTAAGTTTTATTTTTAATCGCTTTGTCCTATTCAAGAACCTCAAGCCGTAGTGTCTGGCTTACTCTGCGTATTGCTTGCCGAAAATCGCCCGGCAATAGTACAACCCACTGATCAGGAAGCAAGTCAAGATGACCCCGTCTCTATCTAGCGGCTAGCGGCGCATGGGTCCTGCCGCAAGTACTTAGCAGTTTGGGTGCAGACTAAGTAGCGGCGCATGTTTCCTGCCGCACAAGACCCTGGCTGGTCTAATTACTTCAGACTCAACAATTAAAACACAGACACAGGCATGAACCCTGCGGCCTTCTCCAATGATATGCCTGAAGCGGTGCCTCGGGAGTGCCATCCGTTCACATTGTGTGACTGACTTTACACAGCAGTAATACGCAAATTTTAAGTGTGACTGGCTTTGCACAGCAGCAATACGCAATTTTTTGCATCAGTGCTACCCTGGCAATCCCACATGACTCGTCTAACACTTGCACTGCCCAGACTGGAACATAAAAACAAATCTCAGAGCCCAGCCTGACAAGAGCAGGTCGGTCTCGGAGAGCACCTGACTGCTGCAACGAACTTCAAGCAACAAGGGAGTCTGACCGAAGCAAAAGCCCTGTGTGCAGCAGTGCAGTGCAAACATCCGCCACTGCCATGATCGAATCCTTTTACGCTCACAACTATAATGGCATCTCAAGTAAGTGACACTGACTGTCACCTTTCAGGGTATCTGGCTTTTGGCACAAAATGGTGACAACATGGCCCACCAGCATTCCCTCTTCCTCATTTCATTGACACTGAGCAGCTGTTGCTGTGTCAGGAAAGCTAAGTAGGACTTTCTCTTGACGTCCTCGTCAGGAATTCCCGAACAAGCGAATGCATATGACGCTAGACTTCTGGCACAGCATGAGTGTGACTCTGCAGGCAAGGGAGCTTCATGAGTCTGAAACTTGTCCAGTATCGTCATTGCAGTTGCTACCACTGTGTACGCCGCAGCAGGTCCAAAGAGATGCTTCAACTCTAGAAGAACTGTCGACTCCAGATTATTCAGGAGCTTGACCCTAGGACTGGAATTCTCTTCGTCTGGTGTGCAGCCACTTGTACTGTCACCGCCTTTGACACTGCTGGGGCAAGCCTTCTTGATCTCCTCCCTCGGCTCGCTGCCAGTGTTCTGGACTCTGACTTTCTGAGGCGTCTGAGCAACAACCTGCTGTGCGTCGGCCTTTCCCGCAGCGGTTATTGACGCTTTGGCCTTGAATCGTACCCGTGGATGAAGATTGTGACGACCACGGCGACTTGACTTGCAACCAGTACATATGTTTCCTGGGGGTCTTCGCCACGTTGCAGCTGCACAGAGTTTGCATTTCCAGCCGGCCATTGTTATTGGATGAACGATGACACTAGCACTTGACATCCTTCAGCTTGTCATTAGACTGACATGGACATAGAAGTCTGAGAGCGAAATGATAAGGTGCAACAGTGTCTGATTTAGCAGCTTGAAACCGACCGAAGCGCTGCAACACGGAGGCAAGCCAAGAACCAAGCAACAGCAGCTTTGCAAAGAACTACATACATCAACTCAGCGCTGCAAACTGACACTGCCCTGATCTAGTCTAGACACTCTTGGGCTCCAGCCACCGTCTTTGACTCTGACCACCCACAACACCTGCGAATTGCAGGGCCCGGGGACAATGACAAGAACCTTCATCGTGCCGAAGCATGCAGAAGCATGGCTAGCAAACGGGCCTTCCGCCCTGACTCTGACCCACCAGCGCTCCTGGGAAGCCCATGCAGCAGCCAATAAAAAATCATCTGACAGAATCACATGGCCTGCAACGGGATAGCCGACCAGGCACAGCACCTGCAATGCCCAGGGGCAACGTGACTCTGACATAGAAGTGTCTGAGTCAGTGTCACTGTCACCGAATCTGGCTAAGAGTCAGTCTGGAAAGCCTGGCTTCAAACGGGGCATCTACACTCTTGGATTCCTGCCACCGGCGTTGACTCTGAGCAGGCATAGCACCTGCAAGGCCCAAGGGATAAGACTCAATCTCAATGTTTGCGAAACGACACATGGCTTGAAGGCTTGCAACGGACCAGCAATGCAGAGCGAAGATCCCTTTTCAGGTGTCGCGTCTTGCCGCGGCTCTTATCCTGGCCTGAGACTCTGACTCTCAGGCTTGGCAAACGAATTTTGGCGGCGCTCGCTGCACTCTGCTTGGAGGCTGAAGCTTTACCGGTCCTACTTCTTGCTTGTCACATGACAATGAATCGGTTAAGGTGTCTAGTGACAATGACACTGACACTGTCTGTGGCTTCAGCTCCGAACACGAGCCAAAAAAGGCGCCCAGAGCCTACTAAGGTGGCTACGAGGGTTTTCCTTTGCCACCCTTTCGGCTGGGACGCCGGGAATCGAGAATCTGTCTGTCGACACTGACTCTCGACAAAACCCAGCTGTCCAAGCGCTGCCCAGGGTTCACGTGATGGGCTTGCACCGCCTGAATCCTGAGCTGCAGTCTGTGCGAGTGTCCGATGCGTGCGTGAACATGTCTGTGTGTGCCGAGGAGCATGATGAGGGTCAGGCGAATATGCCCATCGCGGCCGTACTGCAGCAAAGACCGCAGGGAGGAAAACGCTGACTCTGACAGCGAGAGGTCACCGGCCATCTCCGTCCTCAGTCAGTGCCAGTCGCCCAGTGCCCAAAACTTCACAAACAATCACTGCATGCGAACCTCAGCCGAGATGCAAAACCTCCATCAAATCCTCCTCACTCGCCCGTCTGGGCTCCGGCCTCACAGGACGAACCAACCAGAACAACCACAAGAGCCGGGAACCCAAACCCTCGCGCCTTGGCACTGGGGGCTGACTCTGACTCTTGGATCCTTTGGAAGCTTTGCCTTTCTGGCCTTTGGCAGTCTGCCCCTTGCCTGCTTTCCCAGGCTGACCCTTGGCCGGAGGAGCTTGCTGTGGAGGAAGCTGACCCTTGCCTGCTTGTCCAGCTTGCTGTGGAGGCTGACCCTTGGCTGCTTGCTGTGGAGGAGGCTGACCCTTGGCTGCTTGCCCAGCTTGTTGAGGAGGCTGACCCTTGGCTGCTTGGCCAGCTTGTTGAGGAGCCTGAGCCTGACCCTTGGCTGCCACTGCTTGTCCAGCTGCTTGTTGAGGAGGCTGACCCTTGCCTTTTCCACCCTTGTTCTGACCCTGGTTGGGTCCTTTGCCTTTTCCAGGCTGGCTTCCATCGTGGCCTTTCTGACCCTTCGCTCCATCCGCCTGGCTCGGCTGGTGACTCTGACCCTGGGAGCCTCCTTGCCCATCTTGGCGTCCCCAGTTGTCCGTCTGACTCTGGTGCTGCCATTGCCAGCCTGAGCCATCCTGCTGCCAGTCGCGCCACCAACCTTGCCATTGACTCTGGTCTCGGCTTTGCCAGCCCTGCCACGACGCCTTAAATGCAAGGCTAAGGAGAATTCTCAAATGACAAACATCACATGAATGCCAATGCACTTAGCTTACTTCGCGGACAAGCGTCCGAGCCATCCTGGCCATCAGATTGATGGCATCCCGCGCGTGTCATTGAGCCTCAGAAGGTTTAGGGTCTAGGGTTTCGGCGCTCACACACGTTCAGGGGTTTAGGGTTTAGGGACAATGTCAGCAGAGTCGCTCGCGGACGGCCACCTTTGCTGACTCTATCGTCCAGCCACTGACGTTTCCTTTGTCAGTGTCTCGTACGTGACGTAACAGATCGCTGGAGATGTTCGGTTCCAAAAAGTGGCACAAAAAGGCAACCTGATTCCATGTCAAGTAATCACACTCAACGGAATGCACTCCATCATGTGAAACTGCAGCTCGGGGGCTTGTTGGGCTCCACGATCCAATGACTCTCGGGCGACGCGCTGTTGATTGAGTGGCAGTTTAAAAACTGCAACACTGTGGTCGTTGGCCATGCACCGAAGGAGGTTTCACTGACACTGGCTGAAAATCTAAAGTCGAATGAAGGCACAATGCGCTGGATTGTCCACTGCACCGTGACTCTCCTGCAACATGCAATGTCTTGAATGTCTTACACAGCATGACCGTGCTGCACAGCCTTGGCTTGGACCAGCTGCAGCAGCAATCGCAAAACAAAGCAACAGCGCTCCAACGACAGTCTGACTCTGACCATGAGGCAGGCAGGCACAGGCACCTTCATGCCGACAATGGTCAGGGTCTCCAATGCGAAGGCCTGGGCAGAGAGGCGGCACATGACAATGTTCGCGATTCGACTCTGGTGTTTCATTATTAGTGCATAATACTAGTAACACTGGCAGTGCTAAAGTACGTGTTTCAACCACGTGTGGCAGGAGTTAAGACAGGCTTCGCACTAGCACTCACCAACTTAGCAATGCCAATGGCAGACAGGAGACTGTTGAACTAGCACTAGCATCCCCTCTGACTCTGAAACCTCTCACTGAAACTGCACTGAAACTGCTGACTCTGGGCCCCCTGCTGCAGCTCGAACCGAAGCACCCACGCCTTGGATCAGGACAGGGAGCAAGCAGCAGTACAACAGCACATCACACCGTGGCCCAGCTTAACTTGCAAATCTTCGGCACACTTTTTTCCGTCTGCGCTAGACGATTGACGCTGACTCTAACACAGTCACTGCAAAATGGTGCAGGCCAGACGCATACGTGCCCCAGCCCCACTCAATGATTTTAGGTCACTGATCTTAGAAGCTGTCATGGCGACTGTGACGACTATAGAGTTAGTGTGATAGTCTGGATCGAAATGAGGCAGTATACCCCTGACCGCACTTTGAAACGGAAGAACCAAGGAGCTTGAAGTCATGCCAAATCCAGTGACCACTTCTGACTTCTGGCTTAGCTTAAGTTAAGATTATTGTGTCAGCACAAAGACGATATTAATATCACTCTGACACTGGCTTAAGTTAAGATTATTGTGTCAGCACAAAGACGATATTTAATATCACTCTGACACTGGCTTGGCTTCTTCCTTGGCATCGGCCTTGGTCTTTGGCTTCTTTTTTGCCGAAGCCTGACACAAGGCCTTCAAATCATCTAGTTCTTGCTGAAGCCGGTAGCGCTTCTGACGCTCATACTCGCGCTGCTCCTTCTCTTTGGTTAACTCTGCACGAGTCTCCTGCACCAAGACATTCAAAGCAGCAGTTCTGACTCCCACTCTGAAATTCAGCGTTACACTAGGGCACACCAATCTGGCCAAGGAACTTCGTAGAGCTTGAGGTGGTTCTGACACTTCTGCTCCGCGAAGTCACGCTCCTTGACTATCTTGTCGAGGATCTTGCAGTTGTGCGCCCCGATCTCGTCCATCTTTTTCTGACACTCGACGGACATCAGCGCCATCTGCTTGGCGGCCTCCCCCCTGTCAGCGTGACGCTGACTCTCCTTTTCCTGGAAAAAACACACATGTAGTGGCGTGTCTGAAATGCATACTGTTTTGAACGGCAGCTACGAGAAGGGAGACCCTGAAGCTCTCCTTCAACTCCTTCTCATGCTCCTTCTTCATGCGCGCCTTCTCCTCCGCCCACTCCTTTGACTCTCTGTCGTGGAGCTCCTGACAGAAAAACAATCTGGAAGTTTTGACCCTGAAGGCTCAAACACTTGAATCAAGACACGGTCCTTCTGGCGGTCTAACTCTGCTGACATCCTGTCGAGCATCTGCTGGGAGGCCTTGTGGATTGACCCTCGAAGTCCGGAGCTTGTGCTCCTGATCAGTGCAGTACTTACATAGCATGTGTTTTACATTTTTAAATGACAATGATTCAGCACTCCATGCTTTGCTGCATGAGTCCTCTGCGTGCTGCTGCCCCACCACATTGCAGCACTTTTTGACGCTATGCGAGGCTTCCAGCTTCTAAGCTTGATCGTCAGCATCAGCGGCATGTGCAAGTCTGATGACAAGACGGCTCTGACAACTGGAGCTTGCACGATCTCAGACCGACGGTAAGTGCCAAATGCTGACGAGATACGGCCATGATCTTGACACTGATGCTCCGCGAGGTCCAGGCCTGGGCATGAATCATGGGCATACCCTGAATGTCCGGAATCCTGACGTTGACTCTACCAAAACCCACCAACTCAAGCAGTGACACTACGCGGCGCATGCTTCATGCCGCAAGCTACACGCTAGAGACACTACCCGGCGTATGCTTCATGCCGCAAGCTGCACTAATAACACTACACACCTAATGGCCCAACCCGCAAACTGACACTAACCCTTAATATTTTTATTGTTCAGTCTTATCTATTAATGAATACTTTACCATTAATTTATACCAGATTGTGATTCTTACTAATTATCAATGAATAGTTATAGCTTGAATAATAAGCATATTATTGTGGGACTATTTCTACTACTGAGGTTTAACCTGGTAATGGTTGTTCACTCAGGGTCCTACAGAAGAAGTGGTTTAGGGTTTACGGTTAGGGTTTAGTCTAGGGTTCAGTGTTCATGACACTAAGCGGCGAATGTGTCATGCCGCAACCCTATACTAGCCTAACTATGACCCTGCGGCGAATGGTGCATGCCGCCAAATACGAATTGTTCTTATGTGTGCTGCTGTGATTGGTTTTTTGTGTTAAATTATCACCTGCCTGCATCAGCGAGTGTGCGTGTCGAAGCCCTGTAATTAAGGTCTAAACCGACCATATAAACCCTGAACCCTAAACCACAGCCCTATGTATGACAATGGGTTGGAGTCAACCATAGTCAGATTTGGCTTGTGGCAGAAATCATAAGCAGTGGCGGTCAATAACATTAAATACTAGTAATGGTTTCTCCTACCACTACCAACAATAGTAGTGAAAGTAATACGGATATTATGAGAAGTTTAAGAGGCTTTCTGATGTTGGCACTTAAGCAATAGACAATTACAATAATTAGATGTAGCGAATGACCGTTGTAAGGATAGTACTTCGAGGTCCCCCAGGGTTTAGGGCCTAGGGTTAAGGGGTTATGGTTCAGGGTTTAGCACTTTAAAATTTAAGTTCATTGACACTAAGCGGCGAATGTGTCATGCCGCACCCCTAACCTATCTATGACCCTGCGGCGAATGGTTCATGCCGCCAACCCTCCTATGGCGCTGACACTGGGGGCCAGGCATGTCGAAATCTTCAATCATGTCCACGACGAGGCAGGCATGACAATGACACTGTATGGTTGGGTTCTGGGATCTTTAAAGCTTGGGGTGTTCTGACACTGTAGCACTGTGTTAAGGACTAGCTACGTTGGAAACTCACTGTGACCCTAAACAGCAAGCAGCATGCAGACCTAGTCCCACTAGCCCCCTACCCCAATGCCCCAAACACCTGAAATTAAAAAATTCCCGAAACGCCAACACAGCTAAATGAGTCCCCAAAATCGCACGGTACCCTTCCCAACGGATCTCCCAAAAGGGACCCTAATGTAGAGAAACCGCTGAACCCCAAAAACCCTAATCCCTACCCATATGGCATCCTTCACAAACCCAAAAATCCCTAAACCCTACCCGTAACCCCTAAACCCCAAAAGCCCTAATCCCTACCCATATGGCATCCTTCACAAACCTCGCAGTGCTGCTCGGGAGCTGGAAGGGCTCATCCGAAACGAACTCGAAAGGCTCATCTGGGCCTCCGCGGTTCATAGAAGGGCGTCGGGCTTAGGGTTTAGGGATTAGGGTTTGGGGTTTATGAAGGCTTAAGGAGTTTAGGGATTAGGGTTTAGGGTTTGGGGGTTATGAAGGTTTGAGGAGTTTAGGGCTTAGGGTTTAGGGATTAGGGTTTCGGGTTTATGAAGGTTTAAGGAGTTTAGGGATTACGGGGTTTAGGCCTTTGGGTTTAGGGATAGGGCTTCGGGTTTATAAGGGTTTAGGGCTTCGGGTTTAGGGATTTTGTTCCACACCTTCTTCTGACTGCAGGAGTCTCAGGGCTTAAGCTTGCAAGTTTTGGGTTGGAGGCTCCTCTGGGCCTCGCTTGCCTGGGCTTGGGGTCCTCGGGCTTTGTAGTGTTGGTTCGGGGTTTCGGCCCTCACACGGACTGGCTCTGGGTTTTGGGTTTAGGGGTTTGGACCAAAAAATAGGTACATCGTTGCCAAAAAACACTAAATCACCAGATCGCACGGTTGACTGAAGTTTGCAGCTTGGGTTGTCAAGACTGGAAGCACACACACCACGTAATTAGGCTTTGAGGGGCTAGGCTACTTGTATTGGACTTCGTTGTTTATTTCGTGGTGGTGCTTGTGCGGTGTCGGGTCTTGCCTGTGGCCATTGCCGACAGGCTGTGCTCGATTTTGAAACCGAAGAAAGTCTTGCTCAGGCCCGATGCATGGTTGCTGGTTCTTGGGTTTTGCCTTGCAATCAACCGTGTACTTTCGCTGCAGGTGCCTGGTGTTCTCTACAAGTTCTCTCCCTTACCTTTGGCTAGTAGGGAATGGAGGAATGGGGTACAATTATAACTACTATTACTACCATTCTTCCATTCCCTACTAACCAAAGGTAAGCTCCACGATCTCAGCAGGCTTAACTACCGCTCCCAGGCTTCGGAAGCAAGCCGACTGTCAGCTCCAAACCACCGCCCAGCTGGCCAGGGATTGGAAACAGGCTGCTGACCACAAACCCCGAGCGACTGCCGAAGGATGAACGCCGGGATCTATTGTAGCGGTTTAGGGTTTAGGATCGTCACCATTTCGAAACTCTGTGGCTTAGGGCTTAGGGTTTCTATGGTAGCGGTTTAGGGTTTAGGGGTTAGGATCGTCACCATTTCGAAACTCTGTTGGTGGTTTCCGAAATTTGGGATCCCCATTCTCAGGATCCTACAATTTAGGGTGCTATATTAGGGTCCCCTATTTTCTGAAACTCCCATTTCGAAACTCTGTGGTTTAGGTTTAGGGTTGGCTGGCCTTTGCTCTGCTGGCTCTGCTCAGAGTTTCGGCCTCCTTACTTGTCGAGTACCATGGGGAACTAAATGTAAACCTATGGGACAACATAGAGAGTACAACTCCCCCATACCTACTCTACCACTAGGGCTCGATAGAGGCTAGCTGCGGAAGACGACACTGGTGACCCCAGTGAAGTTAGGAGTCCACCCTGACAGTGTGTGAGTAAGTCCACCCACCTATCATCTTGCAACCGTCAGGTTAGATAGATAGATAGATAGATAGACCAGATTGGTGGGCAGATGGATAAACAAACAGGGATATAGCTAGCTAGACAGATAGCTTGATGAGACAAGTGAAAGACAGATAGATATATATATATATATATATATACATATATATATATACATATATATATATATATATGTATATATATGTATATATGTATATATATGTGTCACATGTGCGTGCGAGAATAACCATAAGTTTCGACGCCCACAAAACCCCAAACCCATACTCGACATTGGCCCCATCCGGGTCACCAGCCTTTCAGCTTCTTCCAAATGATCTCCGCCAGATCCAGAACCTAAGCAGTTGTAGTCCCTAACACCCGAGGGCTGATAGGCCCCAGTAAGAACCCTAAACCCTAAATCCTATACGACCGACAGTAGAGCCCAAACTCTCACAAAAGCCCCACCCTGCTAGGTCCCAGGCTGTGTGCCCCACGGGCGTGGAGATGTTGAAGTCCTGAAGATACGGAACTCAACAAACGAAATGACGTGAGGCAATGACCTGCTTATTGGGTAGCGGAGATTTAGGGTTCAGGTACTATCAAGGGGGGTAGACCTACTAATCCCTCGTTCTCTCGAAGTGCTCCCTAAGGTATCATTGAGGTTCCCAACTTCTTCAGGGTGCAAGGTCTCAGGCTTTAACTAAGGTTTATCGAGCCCAGGGTGCAGGAGGTCACGTTAGTTCCGCGACCTCCCCTCACAGGCCTCGCCGTTGAGCTGATACGCCCCTACATAAACCCTACCTATAGTCTCCATTGTAGTTCCTTTTTTGGTAAGCCAGTTTTATGGTTGGTACCCTATAATAGTCAGTTTTGGTTAACCAAAAGAAGGAACTACAATGGAGACTATAGGTAAACCCTAAACTCTGAACTGAAGCCTGCAGAACCGTCTGTTGGTACTGAGCCTACCCTTCCGGTCTTGCCAAAAAGCGTCTTCCTGAAACCTGTACAGGTTTACCTACTTGGCGGGTATCATGGGGAACTAACTAACGGTTAACCTTTTAGGTTACATAGGGGTTATATAGGGACTATATTACCCAACAGAGGTTAAAGGTTAAAGGTTGTCTACTCTACTATAACTAGGCTTAGGTTAGCGAACTTTGAGGTGACGAAGACAAGACCTTCGGTTTAGGGTTTAATGTATTTCCCAGGTCGCCGTCATGGCAGAGACGACGTACATGGAGACCGTGGAGCCCACACGCCACTGAATCAAAGGGCCAAATCCTGAGACCCCTAAGCCCCAAGCCGCCCAGAACAAAAACAATAAAGATCCACGAGGACTTATACTTCAAAAAGCCCCAAACCTCAAGATCACAACACCGATACCCTAAACCCTAAACGCAAACTCTCAAGATCACAACCCCGAGATACCCTAAACCCTACCTACCCTGTTTGTGCACAGACTTGTATTTGCCCAGGCGGGCCCGAGATACCCTAAACCCCAACTCCTCGTTCCGCGACTTCGGGTGCATGATGCACTTCACGATGCCGCGGGCGAGGTCACCGGCCTGCAGGGCTCAATGCTCGGTCTGAGTGAATATTGTAAGGGTCAACTTAGGGTTTAGGGCTTAGGGTTCAGGGCCTGGGGTTTAGGGTTTAGGTTAACAGTTGTGGTAGAAAAGTATGCACAAGCCTTGCGAATGTTGTATGCAGGATGTCTTGATGCTCGTTAACTCTATTTACACTGCATTACAGGTTCTACGGCTTCTGGACTTTGAAGTAACCAGGGAGATAAAGTATAGACGTTTTTCATAATGGTTCCTTTAAGGAACAGCTACCAAAAAAAAGTATTCAAGTATGGTACTCCAAACCAAGGGCTTGGATGTGGGTGGTTGTCAAAATTATGGTCCCTTTTTGGGACCCTAATATAATAAGGCCCCTATTTTGGGGGTACCCAAAAAGGGACCTTAATTTTGTCGACCACCCATGTGGGGGTTGGGCCTTGGACTTCTTGCGAAGGCTGTAGAAGGTTAGGGGTCTGGCATGTGCGGCTTTCAATTGTGAGTTCGGGATTCGGCTTTGATGGGTATGCTGGAAAGCACCCGTAGTGGCCATGTTAGGGATCGTTTTAAACTCGTCACGGCATTTAGGCGTAGCAAGACGAGGTAGTTGCAGGGGTATAGGTAGGATTTGCAGGGAAAGGGGATGAGGGCGCAGGGTTTAGCAGATTCAGAACATGGAATTTTGCTGGTGGGCGGGGGTTCCGATTGATCATGGGCTTACAGTTTCCAACATGAAAAATCACTGAAAGGTCTCCTAGTAGGACCCCTCACCGTGAACCCTAAACCCTGAACCCCAAACTGCTCCAATGTATGCACAGGCTTGATTCGTCAACTCCGCAGAAAATTGCCGAAACTCTTTGAGCCCTTAAGCCTTGCCCTAAACCTCCACCCTCAGTCTTGGGGTGTATTACAGGGTTTTGGGGTTTAGTAGTGTATGGTGTACGGTGTAACATGTAAAGTGTATAGTATAGCTTAACATTATTGAACATATACTGTAGTCTAGGACAGTATAGTATAGGCTGGTATAGTCTACTGCAATATAGTATATGAGTACTGTACTGTATACAGCATTGCACCGACAGTATACTCCGGGAAGGATAGGCTACGCGCACTAGGATAGGATAGGGACTTAACTCTCAGAAACAATTGAGGCGTGGGTACAGTTGCTGGTAAACAGTATATGGAGAAAAGTATAGCCTTGTCTAGTCTCATCTAAGGCTCGTCTCGCCTAGTCCTGTCTGGTCCAGGCTGGCCTAGTCTAGTGTTAGTCCCGTGCCGTGCAGTAATACAGTAAAGTAAAGAGACATATCGCACCGCAAGGTATAGTATCGTAACATGTTGTCTTGTATGATGCACACTACAGTATACTACGGTACGGTACAGCATGGCACCGTATAGCAAAGTATAATACAAGTACATAGGAACTTTGGTTAACACTAACTAGGCCACTCTACTTTTGGATCAGGGCTTTGGGTGTCGGGTATTCGGGCGAGCTGCATATGTGTAGTGTCGCTTCTGATTGCCGGCGCCCAGGATATGTAGCCTCATGGCTCACAGCAGATCCCAAACCGTGGACAGCAGGCCCTGTACTGCGATGGAGACTCCAAGCAACAAGTTTGGTTGGTTCTCGAGGGTTTGCACTATAGGATTTCGGCGATGAGGGCAGTCTTGAAGTTTCCGGGGTTTCGTTCTTCTTTGTGGGCTGGGGACGGATGATGGTTCAGGATTTCGCAACCCGATTTTCGGGTTGAGGTTGGCTTGAGGCTTAACATTTAAAGCACAAGGTTCTAATTCAAGCATTCAACGACAGGTCCGTAGCTCACGCGGCCTATCTGCGAAGATCAGCGGCCAGGCTTGTCAAACCCTACTTTCTCTCATCAGCCCCACACAGGATACGCCAGATAGTCAGATAGACGTCCCGTGTCCCGACGCCCCCTGAAGTCTACAGCCGAAGGTGAAGCTCTGATAAGCCATGACGTAAAAAAGAGCTGCGCTAGCCACGAATACGTTGTGCCGTCAAGCCTGCACCCCTTCAACCTCTGAGTCCCAGAACCTCACACTGGAGGCAGGAAGAGGACAACACCATCCCCAACCCCGTAGCTTGGAAACGAAACATCTGGCACGAAGCACAAGCCGAAGGCCCAGAACATCAGAAATTTGAGCCATGATGCGGTTTCTGACCTTTCAGAATCTTCTGAACCAGGTCAGGTACCACATGGGACATCGCCTAGTCTCACTTCGGTCTCAATTTAGAAGGGTTTGCCAGGTGGATACGTTTCTAACATGCGTGATGACACTTCGTGCAAGGTTTTACAACTGTGTATCGACGGGTTGGTGTCCCAATGGGTTGCAGTAAACGGCTTTGGTAAGGGTGTGCAGGAGACTTCTCTAAAATCGAGAGAGCCCAATAGCCTCCATAGCCAAGTGGACCTGAACTAACGTAAGCCCGTTGCCGCGCACCCAAACTTGATCTAACTACGAAAGGCTAAGACTTTCTAATTTTCGGAGTGCACATGTCGTGTTGTTGTTAGTTTAATTTGGCCGTAGGCAACAAGAGAACGGCTATTGCCGTTGGACAGCCGCAGCTGTCACATCACAAATATATCTCGGCTCCATGGAGCATCTCCAGTATTACGATCGCACATATGAGATAAACACATGTCAACCTGGCACCACATGTTGCTTCAAACACGCAGTCGATCTGAGGATTTGAGGAACGCAAGAAGGAGGTCTTTTACCATATTTCGTTGAAGGGCAGGCTATAAGTAGGGTTATGGTCAAGACAACTCCACTCGCGATGCTTCTCACTCCAGTGTACCCTAAACCCTAAACCGGGTCTTTGGGCCTTGGGGCCTATGGGTGTAAACAGGGTTTGCTTAGGACGTTACGGCAGCAACTTGCTCCTTTCAGGCTGCTAGGCTGATAGGGTCTACCTGCTGCAGAAAAGGTCACCAAACCCTCAAATCAATCATATCGGCCTACCCAGACCGCAGCAATAAACAGAATCCACAGCCGCAAGTCAACAAAGAAACAGCAAAGCACGCGAGCTTGGAGCTGAGAAAGAATTTCGGGCTTCAGAGTAGGCGAATTGTATCTTCAAAATCAGTCCGGTCGAGGATCTTGGTTACAAGAATCTTTGGACCCTCCAAGCGGGACCACAATGTGGAGATGCCCAGGCATATGGCTCACCGCGGTGCCAAAGCTACATACATCACAGTGGTGGCTCAGCTATCGCGAGCAAGTCTGCTTCTGTACTCTTGGCATTACTCCGAGAGCTGAAGTCATCGACAAAACCAGAGGATGTAGCCGTAGCCAAAGGGCGAGTTTGACATTGCCGCTAAGGACCTGCCAGACGGCATCGGCTAGGCTTAAGGCTTAAGGTTGCAAATGCTGCCTCGTAAGACTGTCCCGTCACAGTTCGAGCGCGCTCCTGTTGATAACCTGTATACTCCCTGCCTCTCCCTCTACCTACACCCTAGAAATCCTGCACCTTTCGTGCTCACTTTGATGATCTCCATAAACACACACTAAACATAAACAACAACATACAGTAGTATATAGATAAGCAAATACATAGACAGATATACTGACACACATGCATGCAAGCATGCATGCATGCAAAATACATGCATATACGTGCAAAGGCACATGTCGTTGCTGTGTATATACGTATATGCAAATAGTATATATGAGTGTATGTATACACATATATATATATATCGATACATACAAATATATATATATATATATATATATATATATATATGTATATATAGATGTGTATATATATATATATATATATATATATATATATGTATAGATGTGTGTATATATATATATACCGAAACATCGGTGCGGTAGTGAGCCGCAAATATCCCTAACGACTAGTTCGAGGATGCATAGTTTTGGAGACTTCCGTCACTGAGGCCGCTTTGGGCGTCGTGTAGGGGTTTGGGGTCCAGGGGTTTGGGTCTGCGGCGTAAGGTGGTAAGTACCAACTGTCGATTGTTTTGTTGTTTCCGGGTTTCGACGCTCACACTCGCACAAGGCAGGCAAAGCGTTTAGGGTTTAAGACATGAGAGTTTCAGGGTTTCACGGATTTCAACTCCAGGGTTTTGATGGTTTAAAGCTTTAGGATGAGAGGGGTTCAGGAGTCGATGGATTGATCGTTTGGTTTTCGGCTTCTGCTTTGAAGGTGATAGGACTTTTCAGTGCTCAAAAACAGATCTCTGATGGGTTGTCGGGCAAGTCTCGAGGGAGGGAATTGAAACCTCGTAGGCCCCATGAATCTCTTCCTGAAAGCTGCCCCGGGCATCTACAAGCATTGCATACTTGCTTGATGCTGCACTGTAGCCCTGAAATGCCCGAAGTCCTCAAGCTGTGAATCCTAAAGGCCCACCAGGGCGGTTGCCTCTGAATCAGTAGTCGCCCTTTGCTCACCGATGCCCACGGCATTGAAGGGACCTTGGCGGGAGGCTCCGTGGGGTCTTTTCAATGGTTCGACGGTGTATGGTCTAGGGTTTAGGGTTGAGGGACGGTCCAGCACTTTTAAGATTACTGAACTTATTCCCACCACTTTTGTGAGCTGCAGCCGAAACTTTCAGCCGTAATTCCGTGCAGGCCTGATTCCTGTAGACCCTTTCGAGCTCAAGCTCACGGGTTGAGGACTGCCAGGAATCTTTGGCAACAGTAAACCCCATGCTGTGCTCTTTGGAGGGTCGGGCGGGCAACCAGACAGGGATAAAGACTCAGAATGACCGCTTTAAGACAGGATTGGGCTTACCGAAGCGACTCCCTCCTGTAGGTACCTTGCCTAAACAGCCCATATGCTGCTAAATCCTGTTTTGCCTCCCTGCTTCCTATGATAATGGTAGTTTGCGGAAAACTCAATCCCAGAGCCTTACACTCTACTAAACCTTGCTTGAACTTTAGCTGAGCCATGAACTCTAAACTCTAAACCCTAAATGCTTGCCTCTATACCTGCACCCTAAACCCCTAAACCACCCTAACCCGACCGCCTTTGCTCCAAACCCACCCTAACCTACCCCGAGCCCCTACAAGCCCTGCGTTTCTCGAGTCTTGCTGCTGAGCTCAAGGGATGTGGGCTTGGGCTCTAGGGGTCGTCTGCGGGACATGGGCTTCGGCTTTAGGGTAGTTTAAACGAGTTGCCTTGGTTTAAGTCGTTTTGTGTGTGTTCTTTTTGAGGGGGGCTTGCCATCTAAATGCTCATTGGTTGCTGGGAAGTCTCGCATAGCTAAGATGTAGGGTTGAGGGATTTTAGGCCTTGCAAACCCAAACCCTCAACCCTAACCCTAAACCCTCTGTCCTAGACCCCAAGCCCATTGACCCTGTAGAACATGGGGCTGTGGGGTACATTCAGGACACAGCCACAATTTGCTTTGTGTGTTTATGGCAAATATAGGGTTGTGACAAGCTATATGATTAGGATTGCATATATCTATGGGCCTTTTTTGGAATCCTATAGACTTGAAAACCAATGAGGCTATGATTTAGCATCCATGCTATTAACGTCCCCAGCCTTTGGCAAAATCCTACACTGCTTGCAACAGCAGAAAACCGGGTAAGGACACCCAGCGTACTTCCTACGTCATCTCGATCCTTGGGCAGGGGATCAGGGTTTAGCACATAGGGGGTTACCTGGACCCTGAAGAACCCATTTTTTTAGGGTTCCTTATTATGATCTCCTTATATAAGTCCAACAAAAAGGTAGGTTATTTCCGGGTTAAGGCAAGGATTAGGGCTACAAACTTGGGGCGTTCTTGCCTCCTCCAGGGTTTGAGGCTTAGGGTTGGGGGGCAAAGGATGTTTACGGGATAGGGGTTTAAGGTGTGCGGGTTGTCGAAGTCCCTCTCCGAATTGCAGAGGTGGGGCGAATGATCGTATATGGCAACCTCGGCGGGGATAGCAATTTCGAGTTCAGGGTTTTAGGCGCTCACACTCGGATCCAGGCGAGGCATATGGTTTGGAGTCTGATGTGTGAGACTGCAATAAGGGAGTAGGGTTTTAGGGCTTAGGGCATCCTTAACCTCAAACCCCTTCAAGGATTTGGTAAATCTGGGCTGTGGGACTTTGGTCTACCGGTTCGACTGACCCTGGCTGCCGATTGGGGTCCTAAATGGCAACGGTTTAGGGTGTACTCGT
This sequence comes from Symbiodinium sp. CCMP2592, assembly GCA_905221615.1. Classification (NCBI taxonomy): domain Eukaryota; class Dinophyceae; order Suessiales; family Symbiodiniaceae; genus Symbiodinium; species Symbiodinium sp. CCMP2592. The sequence goes on from CAJNDT010001180.1 coordinate 797,871, forward strand.
AGGACCTAGTTTAGGGTTCATGGGGAGGTCAAGCAAATGAAAAGGTGTTTTCGGATGGCTCCGGGATTTAGTTTTGAGGAATTCGGCTTTGATGGCTTCGGCTTGGAACCGACGAACAGCTTTCGCAAGACATGGGAAATTTGCAGCGCGGTTGCTGCTATCAAATTTGCGAACTGGCGGTTTTCAAGGTTTCAGCTTACATGAGTGTTATAAAGCGCCCAACACCTCAAGCCTAAACCGGTTTCAACTTCAGCACATATGCCTCTGCACAGTCAAGCCTTGTGCCTCGTCTGGAACTATGTGTCCTCGTCAACCTGCACAATCCTCGTACACTCAATATGGTGGTTTCCGAAAATAGGGGACCCCAATATAGTACCCCAGATAATAGGATCCATTATTATTATTATTACTATTATTATAAGGACCCCAAATAAGGTACACCTAATTCTCGGAAACTCCCATATCCACCCGCAAGTTCTACTTGGTTTATAACCGAATATCTCACTACAGCCCAAATCCAGAAACCCCTGAACCACAAACCTGTGCAACCTGCCAACCTCCAAGCAAGAATCGACAGATTGCACATGGACAGTGCGGCTTGTGGAGGTTCGGTTTCGGGGCGAGGGATGTGCAGTTGTTTGGAAACCGCGGGCCTAAATCCAACTAGCAAAAGGTACTCCCTTACAATCTGAACTGCAACTATCATATTCTATACGGCAAGTTTATGTTCGAATTAAGGCCGCTTTGCTGAGAAGCTACCACAAACCTGAAACCTCAAACAAACAAACCCCTGAACCCTAAACCCTCATCCTAATGCCTCAAACAAGCCGAGGTGGCCCAAAACCCCCGAAACCCGAAGCCCTCCTCTGTCAAATCCTCAAACCCTTTAACCCCACACCTCAAATCCTCTACCCTGAACCCCACTAAACACCCTTTAAAGCCTAAACCCCACACCTCTAAACCCTAAACCCGACACCTCAGAAGCCTAAAGCCCAAACCCCACACCTCTAAACACTAAATCCGACACCTCAGAACCCTAAACCCTAAACACCCCCCTAAGCAAGGCCAGGTGGCTGATGCTGCTCCCAAGCTCCCTTAGCGAAGTACTCGCAAGCGAGCTTCTGGAAGCCGTAGGTGCTCTGCCTTACTTGATTAGGGTTTAGGGTTTCGGGTTTAAGGTTTAGGGTTTAGGGTTTAGGGTTTTGGTGCGAGTTGAGATGGCGGCATGACGCTGTGTCAGATAAAAGTCCAAACGCAGAACCCTGAACCCATGAAGCCGTGAGCCAGAACTCCGTGTTCATGGGTAGTTACAACAAGAGTGACAAGTACCCCAACCGAGTGTATAACTACAGGTAGCTCACGAACCGAGCCACGGCTACACTCGAGCATACGGCCACAAAGCCTTAAACCAAAATCTCGACCTCTAACCCTAGACCCTTAGCAGCCTTAACCCTGAACCCTGCGCTACATAAGACTGTGTAAGTTTCATAGTTGGCAAACATGCCTTCTAAGCCGGGAAGGCTCATTTCTGTTCGGAGGGTGCTTTTATCATGATGAACAAAGTGTTGGCTTACCGAAGTCGCGCTTTTAAGCCGGAAGCGTTGAACTGTTCTTGTTTTTTGTCAGAAATGTTGTATTGTAAGTGTACACTGCAGCAATCAACAAGTGCAGCTCACGCTAGCCATGGATTGGGTGGGAGGAACCGTTGGCCAAAACCCACAGGCCCGAAAGCATAGCCTGAATCTGAAAAACCGTCCGCCTAAATCCTAAACTAAACCGCAAAACACCGTACCTTTTTGAACCCGTGCTGAGGCCAAGGCTTACGACGGGAAAGGCATGTGCAAATGCAGTTTACTGAAATCCCTCACCTGATAACCGCGAACAGAACCCTGAGAGCAGCCCACCCAATCCGAAAAACTTGCTCACGCTAAACCCTCATCATGAAGCTCAACCCAGTTGCGGAGGTGGACAAGTCTTCAGGTCTGTCTCCTGCGGTCTTATGCAGAGATGCCCAAAGCTTCGGGTCTATAGGGCGATGATGTTGAGGCACACGAACAGATACGATTACTCCGCCAATAGATCTCCAAAGAGCGCTAGGAAGTCACTTTTACGTGGAGGAAGGAAGTCAATTCAAGAGTGCAGCGCCTTGGATTCAAGCATTCATTAACTCTGAACCCCTACCTGGACCCCAAGAGTATGCAGAATAATAGCCTTTTGTAGGTTTTGGGGCCATTCTTTTACCTGCGTTGGGGGGGTCGAGGTAAGCACTACATCGCCAAGATCGAAGGACTCGAAGGGTTTGGGGCTTCGAGGTTCGGTGGATCAAGCGTTTCAGAATGTGGGTTGCCGGGTTGTAGCATGTAAAATGTAGGGTTCAGGCCCTCAACCCTAAAGGCACTATAGACCGAGGGATTTACGGATAGGCACAAGAATTCCTACAAGGACACCTAACACGATTAGTAACACATCCTCTTGGCATTATGTAGACGTGTGAGTCTTCTCTCAATCCTGTTTCTTAAGGGCCTCATAATGTTGGGATCCCTGTTGTAAAGCCCCTTCTAAGGTTGGTGTGGGGCCGGGTGGGGGTTGTGAGTAAAGGGGTGGTCTCGACAATATATCTGCCGTTGGTGGACGGGGCTTTTTGACTTGGTCCTTCTTTGGTTCAACATGTGCGGTTTTTCACAGTGCCCTATCCACGTGAGTGATATCTACTATCTAACAGTCACCATAGCTCGAACCCTGCCCTCTGCCAGAATCAACTCACCCCCTTCAGGCCCTGACCCCCATAATGCATCCGTACAGGTTTGCAAGCCCACGCATTCCTACAAACACCAAAACCACATAAACCCTAAACCCCAAGCCTATACTTAGTAGTAGAGTGGGTAACCTTTAACCTTTCCGGGGTATCATAATCTCGGTATACAAAACCCTGAACCCTAAACCCCAAACCCTTTTTGCAGCAGGCCTCGCTGTCCAGCAGCCCGGTTACAGCAAGAGGCCCCTTTCCCCCGGCTTCTTCAAAGCAAGGAGAGGATTCGAGCTGACACTCGCGACGACCCCAAACCCTAAACCCCAAACCTAGACAACCTTACACCCTCCAAAAGCTCCTTCGAGGGAAAGGTCTCGCTGCACTCATAGACCATGGAGCTGCTGATGACCACCTTTGCTTTAGGGTTTGGGGATTTAGGGTTTAGGGTTTGGGGTTTAGGGTTTAGGGATTAACTTCCCTGGTAGGGAATGGAAGAATGGTGGTAATAGTAGTTGTAATTGCACCCCACTCCTGCATTCCCTACTAACCAAAGGTAAGCTTACTGGGCTTAGGGGGATAGGCTTTAGTAATTTAGGGTGTAGGGATTGAGAGGCCTTAGGGGGATAGGCGTTAGGGTGTAGTCTAGGGATTTAAGGCTGAGGGGGATAGGGTTTAGGGTGTAGGGATTTATAGGGCTTACGAGGTTAGGCTTTAGGGTCTCATGCTTAGGGATTAGGGATTAGGGATTAAGGGTTCAGGCTTTGGGGTTTAGCAATCTAGGGCTGCTTGGCTTCCGATGCCGCCTTTCGTTTGGTGAAGTCGGGTGTAGGATTCCCAACCTTGCTTCTTCTTGACTTTCAAGCTCCGCTACACCCTACTACCGTAGAGGCCTGAATAATTAGAAGAGGGTTTGGGGCCCATTATACTACAACTATAATACTATTAACGATTCAGGATCCCCCAAAAAAGTGTTCATAAATATTCAGGGCTCCTATATTGGAACCCTTCCCGTGTAGTTTCCTTTATAAAATATAGTATTGGCAAGTATTTAGGCCCTATCTGGGCCGATTTTTTGGCCCCTACGCCCCTACATCAGGCGCGCCCAGCCGCGATTTTCTCCAGGAAGCCCGCCTGTTGCGTTTGAACGCTTTTTCGCTTGGATTAGGGTTTAGGGTTTAGGGATTATAAGGTGTAAGGATTAGGGATTAATTATAGTTTAGGGGTTTAGGGTTTAGGGGATGGCCGGCAATCGCACATGCTCCTGGCCTTCCTGGCTTCCACGCAGACGTCAAACGCAGCACCTGGCACATGCAATTACCCATGAGCGCCCTGCAGCCTAAGCTTAGAAGTCCAGCAGCGCAGATAACGACATACTACATGTTTTACTACTGTCTTTGGAAACCATTATTACATGAACCCCTGTACAAGTGCCCCAACTTAGTGAGAAGTGGAATTCGATTGTCCTGAGGCGTGAATGCAGGAGCTCAAAAACGTTGAACAGCGTTTGGGGTATGATATGGTGAAATGGCATTACGACGGGACAGCTTCACTAGTTATCCCTAAAGCCCAACAAAACCTTTTGTGCATGCTCATATTACTTTTAGTACATATCCAGGTACATACATACATATGTTTATATATACATCTACACACATGTGTGTGTGTGCGTATGTGTACAGACATACACATGTCAACATGTACTAACATGCTGCATGCACATATGAATGCGCATATTCACATATGCATGTGTGTATACATGATGATGCTGGCCATGGTACTGACGATGATGATAATCAAAATACGGAAAAGTGCGATCCCGAAACCGTGTGTCTATAACAAGGTGAAACGATATTGCACACATGCTTACATAGGCTGTTGGCGCTGAGGGTTTGGAGTGTAGTTGCTTGTGCATATACTGTTGGCATGGCGACCTTGTATGGATTCGAATTGACCACATCAATCCTTGAGCGCGCAGACCTCAGGGTGGGGGGTGGAGGGCCCGGGGGAAGACAGAGTTGAGTGAGGCGGGGGGCCCCCACCGCGCCCCCATCCGCCCTCTTAAGCTTACAGGCCTCCGGTCTTTAGGTCGCGGATGCCCTGGCTCGCGGTTTATTTAGTTCCGCACGCAGTTGGACACCTCAGTTCCTCTGCAATTTATGGTAAAACCCTTCCACAACGAGGGTTTCTGACCCAGGAAATTTTCGGGATCATTCAAGTCATAACTATTAAGATATTCGACAAAGCAACAGGGACTAAAGCCAGAAGCCCTTCAGCTTCTGATTTGTCACAGATTTGATTGAGGCAATGCCGTCGCAGATGCAGAACCCATGGAAGCAGTTCAGCTTTCTCGCCTGCTCTGCTGATAGGCCTCCCACTGGCCCTCAACACCCTTGATCGACCCCCTCCGACGACATGAGGCCATTCATGACATGTCAGGAACGAGCCCAACAGCTGAACGGATTAGCAATGATTGGCCAGGCTCAGGCTCAAGATCTGAGGCTCATGCTGCAGGTTTCCGGGCTTTAGACTCGGGGCTTTTCATTCAAGTCTAAGTTAACCATGGCACAGGTGATGCGCTCGTTCTCTGCAAGGAGGAAGTATGCCAGCTTGTGGAACCTTACATGGAGCGGCTATGTGTGGGATAGGGTTCGAAATTGAAATCTTTGGAAAGGAAACGTGTGGTAGGGAAGAAGGGGCTGCCAAGCAAGAACTGAAAAGCCTAGCAGGAACCCTGTTCTGAAGTCACAATGCTAACTTCAACAAAACTATACCACTGCAATGCGGGATGGTGTACCTCAGGGATTGCTATAACCTATAACCCCAAACTCTTACCTATCACTATTTTGCCATAAAGGCTAGAAGGCACATGTGCGGCTATGTGCATACATCTGAGCTACATGGCATGTGTATATGTGCGCATAAGTTAACCTCGAAAAGTCAGACATAAATACATGAATGCATACAGACACTTATATACATAGACATACACACGTCATGTGTGCATGTAAGTATGTGTGTATGAATGTATGATGTGTAATATATGTGTGTGTATATATATATATATATATATATATATATATATATATTACATGCACACACACAGAGAGAGAGAGAGAGAGAGAGAGAGAGAGAGACAGAGCTGCATACAGATACACCACCAGCCTACATAGGCGGAAGCCCCGACCTGACGTTACGGTAGTCCAGGCGGCATAGAGATGCCTCCAATGATGGCAGCAGCTGCGACAAAGATCTCAATCTTGTTGTCGAAGACAACCTGCGTAGGGGGTTTACGGTATAGGGTTTAGGGGCCTCGGGTATAACAGGGAACTCCTAGAACATGTCCAATGTCATTCCGCAAAGCAGGCTACAGGGTCCCAACCTGCAAAGCGACACAGGAACCTTACACTTTACACTATAATGTGAAGCTTCGGGAGTGGTGTAGGCACTTATGCACATGGCGGTGTACAGCCAGAGCAGCTATGAGCCCGAATCTTCATCCTAAGCCCCAACTAGCCCCAGTGACAAAGAGGGCCCACCGGAGACCTTCCGCAAGAGCTCCACATCTTTCGCATCACCCGTGATAAAGTGGAACTTAGGATGCTTCCTCAGCTTCGCTGGTTGGGTCTAGGATTCGGGGTTGAGGTTTGTGTTTACTTAACATGTAATGAAAACGCCACTTATGCTTGCTGCAGCATGGCCCGGAATCACAAACAACCGGGGCCCCCGACAGGCTGAAACTCTCTAGCACTTGACGGCTTGCCGGGCATTGCCGGGTTCAACATATTTCGAGGCGTTTACAAGCTTTTCTTGTAGCTTGACAGGGTTAATACGGTTACGCGGTTTGCAAACTGCGATCCTGAAGATATAGGACTTCCTCAATACCGCAAATGGCAAGCAATCAAGTTCCAGTCGAATTCAGCTATTCCGGAACACCAAAGCACGATGGCCCAGGTTGAATTTGCACGGGAATACGGATTGGACGTAATTTCGGGGGACACCGAGAGGACCGTAATTTTGATAGCAACGCTTCCAAGATGTTCCAGAGTAAATGCGTCATGCCCAAAGCCCTGCCACCCCAAGGCTGGCACCCCAGTAACCTCGAACCCTTAGGTTACAACGTCTGTTGCCTATAGTCACAACGTTAGTTGCCTATATTTACAACGTCTGTTGCCTATATATTGCTGAGGTATTGGGCTGTTTGGCTCGATATAAACATCTGCAAACCAGTATGCCACAACCATGCTAGACATCTGTCCAAATCACATAAACATCCCTACGGAACCCGCACCATAGTTGGACTGACCAAGCTCCCGTCTCTACCCTTATAGCGATTGTACTGAGAACCCTTGGAGCCAAACAAGGCCAGCATCCGATTTAACATAGTCAGTGCCCATGGAACCAGCAACAATATAAGACCGTTGCTAACTCTTCTTAGTAACCATGTGGACGAAAAAGGAACCAGTACACCAAAGCATGCCCAATGTGTAAAACATGATGCCGGGCCGCATCAAGACAACATTTCTTTCAATTGCCTAGGCCGTCAAGCCAGGCTGATGAGAAATCCCAAACCCTGAACCTAAGTCCTAAAGCCGCACTTACTACATGAAAAACCTTAAAATCTTAAAACTTCAGACCTGAGACTCTGCAACCTAGACCTGAAACCCTTCCTTGAACTACCATAACCTACAGTTTTGAAGGCTCTCAGCGTGCAAGCCCTAGTATAGCATGTATAGGGTTATAGGCAGTTGTAGGGACCCGGCCCTACAAGAACCCAGCAGCTCAAAGCCTGAAAAGCCATCGCTCTCGCTCTCTATCTCTCTCACACTTACTCTTTCACCTGTCAGCTTCGACGCATAGCATAGTAAAAGCAGGGGCTGCAATGCACTAAGCCACTATGCCCCGAACCTTAAAACCCCTAATCCTCAATCCTCGAACCTGGGGCAGTCCCAGGTGCTCGAAGGTCCGTGACAGGGTGCCGTACTTCCAGAAGTTGTCGATGCCATAAACCTCCCAATTACAAGGTTTAGGGCTTTACAGGGCCCCGGAACCCACATGCACAAGCAATCTGATGAACACCCCAAAACCAAACGACAAACCCCACAACTCCAGCCAAAGTCGAACAAAAAAGCAAGCCCTAAAGGATCCTCGGGGCTTGAGCTTTGCTTCATTATGTGAATCCTTAACTTCTGTCTCCTTATAGCTCAGCAGTCCCCCCCCCCCCCCCGGGTTTGTTTCTAGGGTTTAAGTAAGGCCCATGGAGGTTCTTTCAATGCCGGCTGTTGCAAGGGTGCACAGGGCTTTATTTAGAGTTGCTTTGAAACCGTAGGTTTTGGGCTTCCTTTCATGCTGTAGGGTTTAGGCGGTGTAACTAGGTGTAACTAGGTCGAGAAGTCCAAGCGAGCCTGAACGGCAGGTCAAGGCTTGGGGATTCGGGGTTAGGGTTTAGGGTTTAGGGTTGAGAAGGCTTTTGGCATTTGGGTATTGAGCAGTGAAACTGGCCGCTGCTAGACGGCACAAACCCTAAACCATGATTGCCAGTTTAGGCGTAGTCTACTCGCTTTTGGTTGTCGCTTTGTGTCTGCCCTCTCGGACGTCCACCGGTTTAGGTTTTCACGACACTATAAAACCAACAGATCGGTGAAAGCATACCGGGAACTGAAACAGTCCCGACGCTATAGATTGTCTAAACTCTAAACATCTTTGAGATGTTGAGCGAGGGATTACCAATAGGCCTTGATTCACAAGCACGAAGGTCGCGGACGAGCATACTGCCTTCGGAATGGTTTGTGAGACTTTTCGAGCATGCTTGTCGGCGTGAAGTCTTAGCCTTGGGATGTAGATTCCCGAGATCCATGTGCCGATATCGTCATATACTTCGGCCTTAACGTACTATAGGAACCCCTCGAAGACTAAGGCCTACATATATATCCTCTGTCTGGGTATATGGAATTTTGGAGATTCCTGGCTCAGAGTCCCTTTTCTTTGCAACTGGGCTTGGGGACTAGCCCTTAAACCCTAAACCGTAACCCTCAACGCCTAAACCCTAAACCCTCAACTCTAAAGCATGGCTGGGCCTCATGGCCCTGCTCCAGGAAGATTGGAATGGTGTAGCCCATAATGAAGCCATGGCCTGACTGTGGGGCCTAAACCCTAAACCCTAGGGTTTGGGGTGACATGATACAGGGGGCCATAATCGTTAAAAGAGGGCTCCAAGTCACAATTATGACATAGCATAAAGATGGAAAAATCTTGATATGCTCTGCCCACGTTATGGAGCAAAATTACCGGCCCTGTGAAGGGCCACTGAACGAAAACTGGAACCTGAGCCTGCAAACCCTAAACCCCTAAAGCCCAAAATCCCTCAAGATAACCCCGCTATCTGCCAGTATGCCAGGCGGCTTCCAGTGACCAGGATCCTTGGCAAAGTTTCGGGTCTTGGTTGCTGTTGGCTTGGGGCTTTTGGGCTCCAGAGCTCTGGGTCAGGGTTTAGGGTTTCAGGGTGTCTATAGGGTCTGGGGTTTAGGTTCTAGGGTTTAGTATAGGATTTACGGGCTAGATAAAGGGTTCAGTGCAAGTCAGATTTGCGGCTTCAACCCATGCACTCGGACCAGGAGGCAGGGCCCAGCAAGTCTCACAGCTTTGATGTTCTACAGCGACGTGAAGCCGCGACATCACCGAACCCACCATATCATCAATAAGCCCACATCAAACCCGAGCACTAGGTAGCCCCGTCGCCACGACTTCCAAAGAGACCCCAGCCAGCGGCAGCGCTTAGGGTTTCCCCGCTCAGAATGTGAGCATTCTAGGATGCAAGACGACGTTGAGGATCTTACGGCTCTCTGGTGGCAGAATTATGATTTGAAATGCAGGCTCCATTACCCAAGCATTTCAAACGAAGTCTTGAAAACGCTTCTTCCATCTTCTTCCCGTACACAATCCCAGAACCACAGCCGACACCATGCGAAGCGAGACCTTGCCGTGACTGCACCCTCCGCCAGTGGAGATTTTCACTTGTATTAGTCTCACAGGGAATCACCGTGACAAGGTGCTTTTTCCCACCAGACTTGGCGGCAACCGGCGAACGTGAGCGGTCAGAAGCCATGACGACCAGCAGCGCACTATGTTCCTGCTATGCGGCCTATCCTTCTCTGAACGTTTACTGCCTCAATGAGACTTTCTTGCGATGCTTCGATTGGATGGCCACGGCTGATTTCGGCATGTGCATTCTTGAGGGCAGCATCAAGCGGTTCCTGACCTGGCCGTGAATCATCTAAAGGACATGAGCGCCCGGACACTCCCTAGACCCTAATCCCGAAGTCCTATACACCCCGTTAATTTAAGGGGAACCCTGAACCCTTAAAGGAGCCCATCCCTGGAAAGCGGAACCCGCAACACACACTTCCAGAGTGCATGCAAATCCTACAGTGAGGTCCCGAACCCTGCAAAAAATGCCCTCCAGGAACCCCTTCAGCGGCGTCTTGGGGGTATGGCGTTCAAGCTCTACAAGCATTGAAAGAGATAGCGTCGCCACGGTTAGCGAGGCTCCGAATGCCTTCATGGACAGGGCTGACGGCGCAACATCCCGCGGCCCTCGAATACAAGGGCCTTATTCGTTCAGAAAAGCGTATTGAGGCCCATATTATACTATAATTATAGTAAGGAGCCCCCAAAACAGTATTGCTTATATTTCTTAGGCCCCTGTAGTAAACAAGTAGACCCCAAACCCGAATGATCTGTAGCAGTCTGAGCTTTGGGGTCTTATGGTTGAGAGTTGAGAGTGCGGTCATGATTCCTGCTGTCTTAACCATCACGTTCCATGTACATCTCATACGCATGTCAAGACTGACAATTAAGGTGGCGATTGCCCAGAATCAGAATATTTATGAATATTTCATCTCTATGGGTGTCTAATGTTCAAGAATCAGCTGCTTGGGCTGCAAAGCCCCAACTAAACTCCCTAAACTAAAACCCTCACACTCCTTTCAGCCATCCCTGAGCCCTAAACCCTTCCATCATTCCGGTATCAAGCCCGCGCCAAAGTGCAGAGCGGCCTGAAGAATTCAGTAACAAAGCCTTGCAAGGGCATTCAAAAGGCTTGGATTTTGGGTTCTCGGCCGACTGCCATGAGTCTTGGAACATCAAACGAACCATCTATTCCGTTCCGCTGCCGCCACGACGAAGTATGTGCCCTTGTCCATTAACAACGTTGGGAACAGATTCCCGGGACCATATCAGCAAAACCTACAACATGCACCAACAGCACAGGGCACAAAGCGTCTCGCTTCGAATGGCTTCGGGTGTGGCTCCTCCCCCAAACCCTTTCTGAGCCTCCCCTAAACCCTGAACCCTAAACAGGACCGCGTTCTTTTCCTTCCTGTGACGGCGTGCCGGCGTACAGCGCGCAATTCCTGCAGAGCTGAGCTAAAAGGGTCAAAGCTTCCGGGACCCAACTCAATTTGCGACCCTGATGTAGGGGCCGTAATAATTTGAGTAGGGTTCGTGGGCCCAGTACATATATGCTATGATCATAATAAGGAACCGCAAAATAGTATAGGTAGTTTAGTTAGGCCCCTATATTACACATCCGTCTTGCTACCAAAGCATTCCTAGCAAATGCTACCATGACAAGGGCAGCAGGAAAATCATAGCTCGTCTGCGAAAGAACCTTACACTAGTGGTGCTCACCGTAACAGTTATTCATTGGAAGAGTCCACAGGAAGAACATTGAACACCAACAATGGAGGCAGCATGCCTTGATTCTGGCAAGGACAACAGCGAGACATACACGGTGGCATGCAGAACGGCCCTAGTTGCAAACACACATCGTGATGATCCAGCCGCAGTTTTCACGCTTGGGCAACCTCTGGTCACAGGACAAATGCTCGGAACTTTGTGGTCTTAGAGTTGACCCGAAACGAGAAATCAATAGAGATGACTAAAAGTGCTTTCCGACTGCAGGACGGTTTAGGAGGCCTTCGTGTTCTGGATGTGCTTACCCATCCCCCTAAAGCCTAGGATGATGCTGCTGACGATGATGATGTCGATGACGATGGAGGTGATTCCCAGTGTTGCTGGCGGCTTTCATCAATCATGGGTTTCAAGCATTTCGGGGGGCAAATGGAAACCTCTTCTGTTTGTTTGCGAAAGTAGATCATCCAACTCGGAAACGTTAGTTCTCCATTTTCCCTCGAAAGTCTTGAATCCCCCCAGCCCAAGCATGCCGTACATGCTCCTGAATCCTGCCAGTATCCCCTCAGTACTTTTGAGAACAATTCGTGGCCATGCGCTTGAATACTGTCAGTAGTTGGGGGGAGCAGATGGGATGTCCTGGTCGGGTGATGTCCTTGGGGTCTCCGGGTGGTCCGTCGCTGGACTCCTGGGTTCTCGTGGTCTCCGGCCGTCTTCTGATGGTTTCCTGATGTGGTCGTCCCTGTCGCCCTGGTGGTGTGGCTGTCTTGGTCCTCGTGATCGTCATGGTCGTCGTGGTGCTCTCTCTGTGTCGTGGGATTTATGCTAGCATAGTTGTGTTTGTCTTTTTGGGTTTAGGGTCTTGGTTCAGGGAGTCCTCAGCAGTTACATGGGCCCTGAACCCTTTTGCGACTGGCTTGCAACGTCGCGCCAGAACAGCATCCTGACTCCTAAACCCTGAACCCCAAATATGCTTGCACCAGGTTGCCGTGGACTGGTCCCACTGGCGAAGGCGCGACCAACCGCCACCTCGTAGCCGGCCTCCTCCGGCTTTATGGTTCAGGTGTTTAGAGTTTATAGGGCTAAGGGTTCTGGGGTTTAGGGTTTATAGGGAGTGTAGGATCCTAAAGTCCAAATCCGAAAGTGGAAAAAACAAAGGATCCAAGATCCTGTCCCTATGGATTTAAATCGTATCTATTGACCTGACATCAAGTACCTTTGTTTGGATAACCTCTGGCTGGCTCAAGTAAACATCGAAAGATGCTACCATGCAGGTCATGTGCGTTGAGATTCTAGGGACTTCCGCAAACGATGTGACGCACTTTGTCAGGCACCCATAAAATTATGGTATACACGGCTTGCAATGGAGCCAAGTGTGGTGCACTTGGGAGTTGGCGTTTGGGAGGCTCGTGAGGCGACGGCATCGTGTTTCTGTGATGGGTTCAAGCATCAGAGTCCTGGACTTAACGAGTTCGGACTTGAGGTCCCGGCTTTCAGGGCCTCCTCCTCTTGTAAAGTTTGAGCAGTCGCCCAAAAAAACTCAAGAAGTGAACACCGATGAAGCCGTTTAGCGCTTGTGGTGCCAGCTGAAACCCTGTGTTCAGGAACACACCGACCACTGTGTTCAGGAACACACCGACCATACAATTGAACCGACCATAAAACTGAACATGTTGCACACCTTAACTCGAATTTATGTCATCGGGTTTGAGGAAATGTTTTTGTTTCGTGTAAGGGTGCTTGTGTGTGCAGTTTTCTGTGAGAGGCCTGTCCTGTAGAACCCTCACTGGAAATCCTTGACCACACAGCCTCTGTTGCAGGAAACCTCTCAGGATTCTAACAGAAAAACTTACTGGCTGCTACCCAGTCGTTTGCAAGATAGGAAGTCACGACACTAAAAGTTCGAAGCGTTCTTTTGCAGCAGGCTTCTCTCGCCCGGAAGAGCTGGCGCGAAGCAGTGCAGCACTCGTGATTAGCACAGTTCGAAACCCTAACCCCGAAACCCGAACACACAGCTCCAAACCCCTGCAAAGGAGACGTCCACAAACACGGCTTCAGAAACACCCCTAATTAGGTTTGCAACTTCAAAAAGAGGCAGGCCTGCTAAAACAGTCAGCTCAGCAGCTTCGGGAGTTGGGCTCAGGAGTCCAGTGCCGAAGCCCCTACTGGGATGCCTAATATAGGGGCCTTAATATTTAGCATAGGGTCTTGGGGTCCATGATACTATAACTACAACAAGGAACCCCCCAAAAATAGTGTAGGTAATGATTTAAGCACCTATAGTCGAAATGTTTGAACTCAGCATGGTCTTTGGGTGGGCTGTCTGCTACGCACAGGTGCGAGCGGCCTCGGTCTGCACCCATGATGTCACCAACCCTCAACTCTGAAACCTACCCCTGAGGGTCCATGTGCCCAAATAGTATATACTTATAAGCCCCAATGTACATATATAGGGACTTTAAGGCCAATGTATATACTATTTAGGTATGTGAACCCTTAGGGCACACCATGCATTCGCCTGAAGCGCCAGTGCGCGGTCAAAGTTCACAGCCAACTCTGCAAGTCGGCCGAAAACGGGAAGAAGGAGCCTGGCTTTCGAGGGTTTGAAGGTTCCGCTTACGGGTTGCATGGGGAGTTCCTATCAGGGTACTGTAGGGTTTCGGGCTATAAGGTTATTGGATGCTATATAGACAAGTTTAAGGGTTCAGGGCTTAGGAATGTTGTTTTTTGGGAGGCAGGCGCTTCGGCGCACGGTTTCAGGTTTAGGGGGAGGGTTTGGATTTAGGGATCAGTTGTGGACCTTTTAACCCCTCCCGCCTTCGAAGCAAAAGCTTGCTAGCTCTGGAGGTACCAGAGCACGAAAATGTAAGCCAAGCAATCCAAGCACTCAAAATGAAGCCTAGTTCGGAGTTTTTTCTCCCGGACTCAAGGCTCAAAACGAAAACCCTTAACGCAAGAGGCAAGAGAGCCCAAGTGTAGACCAGCACGAGGCACTCCAACCGTCGCGCTGAAGGCAAGGCCTAACAAAGGCGGTTGGGTGTTGACAGGGGTTATAAGGGTTGCGGCAAAAGGGCTTTTGACAGCGCACTCACTCTGAACTCCACGCCTGTGCACCTCCAAATTCCTATTCATCACACTGATGGGTTTAAGTCTTGGAGCTTCCCCATGGCGCTGCCCTTCATCTGAGGTGCTCTGCACATTGTTAAGAGAACATGGCCGACTGTCCTGTAAGGCTCAGATGCAAGAGCTGGAGCCTGACACTTCTTGCAAGCACACTTGGAAAAGAGTGTAACTGTCTCACACCTCATGGGTGAAGATGAGGGGTCAGCATTTAAACCAAGGATAAGCCGATGCAAGTACCAAGCATGCAACACTGCTCAAGCAGAAAGTTGTGTCACGGACTGAACTGTCACAGTCACGAACCACAAACCCATACTGCAACCCCAGAAACCCAATGTTATACACCCAAACTTCCAAATCCTACATCCTCGCAACCCTGAACCCTAAAAGCATCCCGGAACACGCTCCGAAGTTTCACGGCCTCTTCTGCATGGGCGGCAGAAAGCTTGAGTTGCCTCGGGATTCGGGTTTAGGGGCTATAGAGGTGCATGTAAAGTTCATGCATTCATGCATTCGTTCATTCATTGAAACAGTCATTCATTGCATTGTCATTCGTTCATTTCATGTCATGTCTTCATTCATGGCTTCCTGCAATCATTCATACACATGTACGTACATGTGCGTATGTGTGTTTATTTGTTCGTTTATCTATCGTGCATGTTTTGTTTGTCCATGCTACACATACACATAAACACACCCAAGCGTACATACATACGTACAAACATACACATGAACACAAACATATACATGTATACATACAGACATACATACATGCATGCATACAGACATACATATGTACGTATGCATAAATAAATATAAATATAAATATAAATATAAATATAAATATAAATATATATATACATATGTATGTATGAATATGTACGCATGTGCGCATGTACGTTTGTATGTATGTATGTATGTATGTATGTATGTAAACATGCATGCATGTATGTGTGCATGTGCGTATGTGCGGGTGTATGAATGTACGTATGTAAACAAGTAAATATGTATGTATGCATGTGTGCATGTATATGTAGATGCGAATGTAAATGTATATATAAATCGGTATGCATATGTATGTGCGCATATACATATGTATATGTCCGTATGTATGTGTGTGTACACGTGAATCTATGTGTGTATGTATGAACAGAAGTATGCCTGTGTATGTATGTATGGATGTCAGTACAGATGTAGGTAGGTATAGGTAGTATGCATGTTGTCGGCTTGTTGCTCTACAGCTGTGCATGCAAACATTGATGTTGTCGAATACGATGTTGAAGGTCTTGCGGCTTGGGAATCACCGAGGTTTCGGGCATGGGGACAAGTATGCTACGGGTTTAGGGTTGAGGCGGGTTTTCTTGTCGAAGAAGCATGGCATGTGTTTTGAACTTGCAACTGTACGGGACCGGGGTAGGTGCACCCGCAAGGCCAAGCCTTCAACTCGTGAAGGGTAGAACGAAGAGGACGTAGGACCCATAAACCCGACACACTTGCAAGTAACACTAGTAAATTCTTTCATCCTGAACCCCATACACCCGAAACCCTAAGGCCTCATATGCTCAAGACTACGACACAATTGTTCGGACTCCCGAGCCAGCCAAGGGGCTCCTCAGACGGGCCAGGCAAGCCTCAGCAAGCAGTTGAGTGTACAAGCTTCGGGTGTGGGGTTTAGGGGTCTAGCGGCCTATGATGCCTCAGCCTACGGCGAACATGACGGACTGTTCCCGGAACTTTAGGTCACAAGCCTGATACTAGAGAAGCACTGAAAGGAGAAAAACAACCTCGCTTTAGCTTGCCGTGGCAACTCATAGAAGCCCATAAGAGAACCTAAAGACTCCTTTCGGCCTATACAGACCCATAAACGAACGTCAGCCCGGGAAATCATTGCTTAAGGCTTGAGGGATCGAGACGGGAGTTTCCGAAAACAGGGGACCTTAACTTCGTACCCTCAACAGTAGGATCCATATTAGAAGGACCCCATAACTAGTTCATGGTTGGGATAGGATTAAAAACTGAAAATTTTTATTCCTTATTGGGTTTAAGTACCCATAGAAATGTAAAATGTTACCCAACTATGACAAAGATCATAAAGTCCCCCTATTTTTTCGGAAACTTCCAAACTCGACTCTGGCCTTCGCGGTCAGCGGCCCGAGCTGCCTTCTGTCGCCAAGGCCCGCGGCCGAGTCCTGGTAACACAAGGGGGTTTATAGGGTACCCAAAGGGGCTTCTACAAGGCTTCTATAGGGCTCCTTTAAGGGTTCCTATAGGGGGTTTATGGGGCTCATGACGATTAGAATGGGACTTAGGGATATTAGAATGGGGGTGCGGGGTATAAAGGGACTCAAAACAATTAGAATGGGGCTTAGGGTTGTAAGAATGGGGTCACTGGGTATACTATTTTACGTGTATCCATGGTAAGGTATGGTATTCGTCATTATGCGGGTTTCTATGTTGATACAGAAGCAGGGAATCCGATCATCCTCATCATCATCTTCGCCTCATGCCTTTCATGTACAGATAAGGGATCAAAGCAGTGATCTTCTCTCCGCATCGAACTTTCTGGCTCATTGTCCATTGTCGGATCGTTCTAGCCCTTACTCATTCTTGAAGGCTTTCCTGGACCAAAAGAAGCCTACCTTTTTGGGGGATCCTATTTTGATTTCCTTAGCAAGTCCTAAAAGGTGGGTTATTTGGAGTTAGGTTGAGCGGTTGGGTTTTGAGGGTTCAAGAGCATTCAGAGCCGCTTGGGATTTGGGGCTTTTAACTCATAAGCCCCTCGTACTTAACTCTCACCCCTAGACTCTAAACCCAAAAGCCAAGCCAAGCTCAACTTAACAGGGCACATAAGCACACACAAGAATCAAAAGCTGCAAAAACCGCCTCAAATGTTCATAGGTTTATGCTTCCAGCACCCAATGAGCTCGAGAGCAGAGCCTTCGCAACCCATGCTCTAAACCTTGAACTCGTACATAACCCCTGCAAACTGGACATTGATGGAAACCTTAAAGAAAACCTGAAAGGGAATCCTTCTAAATTCGAAAGGAACCTATAGAAGGAATCCTCTTATAGCCTTGTAGGCAATCCTTAAGAGCTCCTTTAAACTAGGGTCCCTTCCTGGGTATACTAGGGACCCAAAAAGGGACCATAATTTTGACAACCACCCATGTAAGGCTTCCTTGAAGAGCTGAAAATTCACCAAGGAATCCTCTTATAGCCTTATAGGCAACCCTTAAGGGCTCCGTTAAGGGATCTATATCTACATATGCAAGAGTTCCTTTACGCGCTCCCTTTAAGGGCTCAAAATCTTACCTTTGGTTAGCAGGGAATGGAAGAATGGTAGTAATAGTAGTTATAATTATACCCCATTCAACCCCTACAAACCAAAGGTAAGTTTCGGGCTCCCTGAGGGGCTCAAAAGTATCTATATGGGTAGTTCTCTAAACTAGGGTTCCTTTCTGGGTTCCCTTAATCGTGGGTGCCGTATCAGGCTTCCTTAACAGCTTACAAAGGAGCCCAGGCCTCTCAGGGATGGAGAAGCGTCCCCACCGCCCACAGGGCGGCCCAGCATCTCCAAGAGTCCTCGCGAGCGCTTTTGAAGAATTTGATCTCGGAGTTTAGGGTTTGATCTGGGATCTAGGGCTCAGAATGTGATCTCGGGTTTTTGGTTTTAACCTAGGATTTAGGGTTTATAGGGTTCATGATTATGAGGTTTAGGGTTTTGAAGGTGGTTTTTGCTACTAGGGTCATTCGACGGGTCCTCATAAGGGCTAAGTCAGGAACCCTAAGGGCTGGTATTGGCCATCATTCGCGCTTCTGCAGCACTCCCTCAGGTAGCAAAGATCCATGGAATTGCTGATAATTGCGGCAGAAGCGGCGGCGCAAGGCAAGACGTGACCATGCTGCGCCAGAGCCCGCTGCACGGCTTCCAGGGCCCTGGGCTTAGGGTCTAGGGCTCCTTCAAAGGGTACTGTAAGGGTTCCTTAAGGGATCTATGGGGTTTAGGGTTTTGGGGTTTAGGGTCTATAGGGCTCAAATGTGTGGACCCGCTCCTTGTCGCTCCTGGCATCTCCTATAAACGCCTAGGGCTCCGTACTAGAAAGGCAGCATGGTATGAACTGTCTTCCCTGAAGACCTCGAGGTCCGGGTATGGGCTTCAAGAAATGCTTCCAACCGCGACAAGCCGACAATCCTGAAGCTCTCAAGATGCGCGAAGTAAACACTCATCAAAGCCGTTTCTGCCTGTAGCCGCTGTAGCCTCTACCATTGGTGTACGATTGGCCGTCTACTACCGTAGGACTTCCCTTATGGAGCCTCTGACGAAAGCAAGAAGCCCAAATTAAGGTAATCAACCATAAACGCCTACACCCTGCAATCTACACACACTCGATCAGCCGTGAAGCCCAGAGGTTCGCGCGTTGCAGTGCCAGTCGCGGCAGAGACAAGCCAAGGGCCTTCATCAGGTCGTGGAGTTTGGGCTTAGGATTTTCGGGATGGGTTGGATTTCGGGGTTGGGGGCCAGCCTTGGGACACCAGAAAACCTTTCGCATGTAATGGGAAGCACCCTCGCGTGCAAATTCGCTGTTCTGAGTCCAGCACGTACATTCGATAAATCCTCCTCAACACAGCTTCCTACGATTGAGCAAATCCAGCCAAGATCAGGATGTATGACTTCTCAATCCTCGTGGCAGAGCTTGTAACACTCACGGTGTATCTTAGGACCTCCTATGGTCTACGGGGGCACTCCAGGTGTGACGGCTCATGTGAGAAGCTTTCGACAACCGAGGTTTGACGTCTGGCACTGCCATGAGGGTAGGATTTCTTTACACCAGGGTTTGGCGTTTAGAGCTCAGGGCACACTGATGCTTCGTTCGGGCTGTCAGTAGGGCCCTTGAGCATTCAAGGTTTGCGAATGCCAGACCTGCCAAACATGAGCTCACGACATCTGGGGGCTTCTGATATTCATTGACCAGTGCACACCGGACTGATTCAGCCGCCACGTCCAAAACTTGATTTACACACCGAAATCTGAACTCTCAGACTCGAAGCTCGTTCCACTGCTACGGTTTTGGGCTCGCGGGATCATTGAGGCTTCGACCCTCAGTGCTCAAACAACTCACAGTCAACCTTGCCGAGCTCTGACAACGGCGGGCGTGGGTCGGGCACCTCGGAACGGTCATTCTGGGACGAGCATGGGTACGCACACGAAAATTCGGATAAACCTGCAAGGAATCCCTTCTGACCCCTGGCCGTTAACACATGCGCCAACTGCCCCGAACCTTCAATCCCCAAGCCCCTCAAACTTCAAACTCCAACCAGTCGGAGCACCACCACCACCACCACCACCACCACCACCACCACCACCACCACCACCACCACCACCACCACCACCACCACCACCACCACCCACCACCACCACCACCACCACCACCACCACCACCACCACCACCACCACCACCACCACCACCACCACCACCACCACCACCACCACCACCACCACCACCACCACCACCACCACCACCACCACCACCACCACCACCACCACCCCCACCACCACCACCACCACCACCACCACCACCACCACCACCACCACCACCACCACCCCCACCACCACCACCACCACCACCACCCCCACCACCACCACCACCACCACCACCACCACCACCACCACCACCACCACCACCACCACCACCACCACCACCACCACCACCACCACCACCACCACCACCACCACCACCACCACCCCCGCCACCACCACCACCACCACCACCACCACCACCACCACTAACAACAACAACAACAACAACAACAAAACCCCAAAGCTCAGGTACATACCCAAAGCCTCTTACACATCCGACGCAAGATCCTTCATGCACCGTCCCTGACCCTTAAAATCCTGAACCCTGACCCGTAAACCCCGTTCACTTAAAACATCCCGCACAGGATCCCTCATAGAACCCTGAAACTAGTTCATGGTTGGGATAGGATTAAAAATGTAAATTTTATTCCTTGTTGGATATAAGTACCCATAAAAATATAAAATGTTACGCAACTATGACAAAGGAAAGGAACCCTTATAGGAACCCTTCAAAGAGACCCGAAGCTCCAAGGAATCAGAGGCACCGGAGACCAGGAACGGCCATGGAGGCAGCAGGAAACCTTTCCCAAAGGATCCCCAGTAGGACCTCCTCAAAAAGGGTGCTAAGGTTCAGGGAACGAGGGTGCGTGTATAAGGTTCGAAGTGCCCTTGTAGCAGAAAGTAAGGCTACCATATTAATACTCGCACTGTTCTTTGGGTTGACACTGGTTGGGGGGCTTTAAGTTGCTGTTCCGTTCATGGCTCCCGGGGCCCGTGCTCAGGGACCTACACTTTCATGTTACGCTTCCACCACAGCGCACGAAACATATTAGCTAACCCGTCTAGAGTACCAGGGAAACTGCCCGTCAAAAACTCTGCAAAAGCGTCACTTTGAGCAAAAACCATGCTTCCCTTATTCTGATAAGTCATGTAGAATCCCTAAGTAAACATGGACCATGGTTCAGGACAAGGCACGCAAGCTACTGGCGTCAAACATCACAAGTACAGGTTTTCGGTGAGATGAGACCAAAAAATACAAACACATCAGGGAATGGTCTCACATACAAGCGCCCATAGTCAATCGCCTGCAAGACCCGTGTAAAACCCTGAACATCCGCAGAAGACCCTTTCAGAATCTAAGCCATCGACAAGGCCTTGGACGACTTGGAAGACCCTTGTAGATCCCTCGCGGAATTTACAACCCTCTTGCTTGTACAACCCTTAATGCCCTACAGATGCCGGAATGCCAGGCAAGTACGAAGGTCGTCGAGAAGCTAAGAAAAGTCCCGGCCGACGTGCCGGTGGAAGCGACAGGAGCGCCTCGAAGTGTTGGGCTTTGCAGGACTACAGGTTTAGATGGGTTCAGGGGTTTAGGGTTCTACCTGAACTCCCCACAAAGAAGCAAAAAAATGGCCAGACACCAAACAGATAACAGGCTATTCAATTAGCATTCTACATACTTTCGAGGTCCAGGTAAAGGTCTATAGGTCTTACCTGCAGGAAAAAACCGCCCTTCTTAGGGCTCCGTATTATTGTTACTCCTCAAAAAGGCAGGTTCGTTTGGGCCAGAGGTAGGGTTTGGGCCTTGGGATCCGAGCTTTGGCGTTCAGGATTTGAGCGTTGGGCTTCTGCTCTAAAAAAGCTGGGTTCACTGCCTTGGTAGAGATTAGGACTTCTTGTTTTCTTGCTTCAGGGTTTTTAGGGTGATTCCAATTTTTAGGGCGATAACTACCCTAAACCCTAAACCCCTAAACCCTAAGTCTTATCCCATAGGTGGTGCGGTCGTTTCCGGCTCGGGAAAGCTTGCTTGAAAGGGCTCCGGTCTTGAGGCACCTCGTCCTGTGGCTACAAAGCGCCACCCTCAAGATATTACAGTAGTAATAATGATGATCATAACAGCAATAGTAAATATAAAACAATTAAACAGTAATATTAATTGTAATAAATCATTCTACGGATTTAAAGACAAACGGCCTTGTGGGCCCGGGTGAGGGCTGGAGCATGTTGTCCAACGAGTTCGGGTTTCGGTTAGGTGGGGATGAACCAGTACCCGGGCGTGTTCTGCAGCGAAACATCCGGCGCGAGTCTACAGCGTAAACCTGCTAAACTCATACGAAAACCTGAAAAAGCCGAACAAGAACGATGGAAGCCCGTAGACTGCCTGCAAGACCTGTCTTTCGGGGTCCCAAGTTGGCGCCTCTGATGCTTAGTCTAGTCGGATTTTATGTTTGCGTCTTCGGTCGTAGCGCTTAGGGCTTGTGGGCTTCTGTAGTGAAGATAGATGGTCTTGCCAAGAATCGCCAAGAAGTCAATAGAGTCTCTGGAAAGCCCGGCCAGGCTTCGTCGCGAACCCCACTGGAACACCTGAAGCCTAAAACCCAAAGCCGCAAAACCCCTGAACGACGCAAACGCTCCATGACTTGGGAAGCCTAAACCTCATCATCTTACGTCCCTTATCGACTAGACCACCCTAAACCCTAAACCCTGTACCGCCCCCGCCCCATGAAACCCCGACGCGCCTCGATCGTGAGATCACCCAGGCGACCACAAGGATGCAACGCTACTAAGAGGTCCTGTTGCTTGCAACTTCGTCCATGTAAGGGTTTCGTGTTTAGGTTGTTAACCTGAAAGGATTTCAAGGTTTAGGAGTTTAGGGATACTATAAGTTCTCACCGGGATTATTTCGGTGTGCGGGTTTTGGAGTGAAGCGGTGAAGCGGACGACCGAACCCCCGATCTTCTAGAAAGAAGAAGCCCGTAACTAGCCCCAAGTAAGTATCCATGTCTGTATACACGTATGTATGATGGTATTTCTGTATGTATGCATGTGCGTGTAAGTTTGTGAGTGAGCAAGTATGTATGTGTGTTTGTGTGTATGTGTGCATGTGTGCATGTATGTATGCATGTATGTATGTATCTATGTATGTATGCGCATGCTTTTGTCTGTTTGATTGTTTGCTTGGTTGATCTCGCTTGCATGTGTCCATGTGAATATGTATGCTTGTTTTATGTATGTATGTGTGACGCTATCTATGGGTTTATGTGTGTGTATGTATGTTTGCATGCATGCATGCATGCATGCATGCACGGATGGATGGATGCGTGGATGTATGTGCGTATTTATGTATGCGTGCATGTGCGTATGCATGTATGTGTGTATGCAGTCGTGTGTGTCTCTGTGTGTGTGTGTGTGTGTTGTACGCCTTCTTGCATATTGCTATATGTATGTATATATATATATATATATATATATATATTATGCACATGCAGTTGCATAAAAGATAAATACAAAACTATAAGTCTATAATTGTTAATAAGGCCCCTATAGTATATGCAAATCTAGGCGCTGCCTGGGGCTCCAAGAGGGACACCAGGGTCTGCGGAGAGCGGAGGTCGCAGACTTCGAAGGAGACCTTCGGTCTTTCTTTGGGTTTAGGGCTTAGGGGTTTTGGGGTTTAGGGTTTAAAGATTTGGGGTTTAGGGTTTTAAGGGGTTTAGGGCTTTAAGGGGTTTAGGGTTTAAGGATTTGGGGTTTGGAGTATAGGGGTTTAGGGCTTTAAGGGGTTTAGGGTTTAAGGATTTGGGGTTGGGGTTTGGAGTATAGAGATTTAGGGCTTTAAGGGGTTTAGGGTTTAAGGATTTGGGGTTGGGGTTTGGAGTATAGGGGTTTAGGGCTTTAAGGGGTTTAGGGTTTAAGGATTTGGGGTTTTAGGGTCCAGGATTAAAGAATCTTTTGTTTCAGGGCTCAGAGGTTTGGGGTTGTAGGCTTTCTGCTCTGCTCGACGAGGTCGGCTGATTGCTTTTCAGGCTTTAAGGTCTATAGGGACCAGAACTTAGAATTCTGGCTAGGCCTCTAGCGGTAGAGAGTTTTTTGGCCTTTGTGCGATCTTCCCCTGTCTTCTGGAAAGGCTGAAAGTTGAAAGGGTTTCTGACATAAGGGGCCCTTTCGGTTCAATAGGGGCTTTATCGGCCTTACCAGCGCGTTGGAAAAAGTCCTTTGCGACCTTCAAATATTGGCTCGTTTGCTTGACTGCTTTGCTCTCCGATTATGGGACCCCGGCCACGCACCGGCGTATCCCTGAAAGACACTCCTGCAGCTGGATGAACAAGCACAAGCCCTTAAACCTTCCAAACCCCCATACTCTCACCCTAAAGTCCCCTAAACCCTGAAACCCAGACCCCTCAACACCTAATTAACCTACAGCCCCTAAACCCTGAAACCAAGACCCCTTAACCCTAAATCGTAAACCCTAAACCCTAAACCCCTAAACCCTAACCAAACTAAAGCTCAAAGCGCAAAGGCCTGGCTGAGCCCCTCAGCATGGACAGCCGCCCTGGAAGTCGGATTGCGGTGTTTCCCTAAGGGTCCATGTGCCCATATAGAGATACATGGGCCCCAAAGTACCTATATAGGGACTACATTAAGGCCAATGTATATACTACATGAGTACATGGACCCTTAGGGTTTGGCTTATCCAGGGAACGAAACCTGAATAGGTCCTACATAGGGCTTTTGTACTGGATATATAAGGAATAAAGTTAATGAGAGGGTTTAAGGCTAGCTTCACGATAGCTCAGGGCGCAAACTTTGCAAGTGCAGTGACCCCTAAACCCTAAACCCTAAAGGGGAGGATCAGGGTTGCAAAGCTGAGGTAACTTGGTCTTTGCGACGATGCTCGGGGGTTCAGGGTTTGGGGGTGAAGGGGGTCTGCCGGTCAGCATAGAATAGGTCAGTGCATTTTGTTCAAGGGCGTCAGCATGTACTGACTGATGTCTTCAAAATCAACATGTCCTCCATAACAGTTCTTTTGGGAGCTGCGGCTCTTGTGTCGAGACGCTGAATGAACTTGGCGCTTAATGATTAAGAAGAAGGTGTTGAGGTATTTTATGCAATAATCAAGAGAAGCCCCAGAATAGGAAGGGTAATCACTTAGGCCAATTTAGGTCCTAATTTAAAGCTCAGGATCTCAGCCATAGAGATCGTCTAGTTCAGGGAGCAGACCTTGTCGCTGCAATTTTGTGGGGCCGACGGTGAAGGTTCGACTGCAAGTCTCAAAGGTTTAGGGCTTTGGGGTTTACGGCTTAGGGTTACAAGCCTCTTTGAAGATCAACTCGAAGAAAATTGTCGGTTGTGGGGTCCGAGCTTACCTGCAGCCCGACAGCCTTTCAACTTTGCACCTCATAAACTTCTGCGAAGTCGTATATGAATCCTATAATGATTACCCCCAACCCAAAGGGTCCAAGTATCATTATGGTATATACTTCGACCCCAAAAATACCCTATAAGTATATACCATAATGATACTTGGACCCTTTGGGAAACTACGGCATAGCCTCCCACCCTGCCCACTCCAGTGCTTGCGCCGCACCTCGCGCTGGCGACCTGTGCCTCGTCCAGCTCAAGCCCAACACCTGAGATTCGTAATGATACTCCGTTAGATAAGTATAGCATAATATCATAATATTAGAACCATATGCCCCAAAACTTGAATTAATCTAGTTGTTCGGGCCCCTACAATACACTGAAAGCTCAGCTTGCCCTTTGAAACCGACTTTTATCTTAAACTGACATGTTCCTATCCTGAGTTGAGACGCATGCCCCCTAAACCCCCAAAAGTAGGTAAAATTAAAAGGCTATTCTTCAACAAGTTTTTAGTGTCCAGGTTATTAAGGCCTTTCATGGTTTAGTTCAGGATTCCCGCTCGGTCTTTGTCTGGCGCTTCTCCATCAGACGACTGCAAGACGATGAGCAAGTGACGGCAACATTACAACGAAAGCCACTGAAGGATGATAGCTGATAGCAATCCGGCGATAAGGGACATGATGAAAGCAAGAGAACATCCAGATGACAAGATAGATGACGACCTCAACGATGACCCTAATCAGGCCCGCATGGCGGAAAGTCTTGTAAAATGTCGACATGTCAAGTGGATCCTGAACCCTAAGCTGGGGTTTAGGGCCTAGGGCCCTAAACCATAATGTAGGGGTCTTGGGGTTTGCGGGGTATATTCTACAACACTTACAACAGGGAACCCCAAGACCCTAGTCAAATTATTAAGGCCCCTACACTACACCCTAAACCCTAAAGTCTAAACCCCTAAGCCGTACCTTCTGGAACACTACGATAGCTCCTGATAGAACCCTTTAAGGATTAAGGGATTAAGGCTTCTACATTACCTGCCACGCTGAGGGCAGCGCTCGGCTTCGCCAGCGCTGCTCGGAGCGCACGAGTGAGCCATCCTCTACCAGCACCGAGATCCTCCAGCTTGTTTCTGTTGAGGGTTTGGGGTCTATAGGGTTTTAGGGATTCAGGGTTTTGGGGTATAAGGCTTTAGGGTTCAGGGGTTAGGGTTTCAGGGTTTAGGGTTTAGGGTTGCTCGTCTCTGGTTGCTGGATCTCACATGGAAAGGGCTAGTGTCCTCATTGCAACTCTAAACTTGTAAAACTGCTGAAGTAAACTATGAGGTATGTCCTAAAGACCTGTGCAGCGAACGGATTTGCCCCGTTGGTTATGATAACGTTTGCAGCCAGCGGGTTGATGGTTCATTGCGGTGACTTTCATGCGAAGAACCCCAGCCTGATCCTTGTAGTGCTTGCCTTGCGTATTTAGAGTGCAAAGAAGTCTCGATTCGATAAGGCCCAAAAACCTGTCGTGGAAAAAGTGCCATGACTCTCTCATAGCTTGCTATGACGTAGCACAATTGTTGGCAGTCGTGTTTCCAGTATTTCCGCTGCGTTTGGGCTTATCATATCACAAGACTTTCTCTGTACGCAGGGTTTCAAGTCCATGACCTCGGAAGGCAGGACACCGGCGAGAGAGAAAGATAGAGAGAGCGAGCGCGAGAGAGAGAGAGAGAGAGAGAACAAATGAGAGAGGCCGGCGAAAGCTACAGAGCATTGTGAGTTTAGCTGTTTCTGCTTCTGTGTTCTTGGCACGGACCTAGGATATGCTGGATTTGACCTTTGGGATATCAAGGCCCAAAGCTCACCCTGTCGGGACTTGAAGAACTTGCGGCATGTGAGTTCAGGTTCCTCCAACCTTCACCCCTCCTGCTCTGTCTTCTAAAACCTGGACCTACACAGCAACAGCTAAACCTCACCTACCTGCATGTCTGCGGCCCTAAAATTCCGAAAATCCTACAACTGAGATGCGACACCCTCGATTGCCCTGTCCACGACACGCGCAACGCGTTCAAGGTCGAAGTGGTCGCGAAGGGCCTGCAGGAAGCTTGCAGCTTGCCCTGACCTACACTGTCCGGACTTTTCAAGGAGCTAAAGTTAAGCACATTTGGGACTACTTTTTCCTGTTTCCAATATTCCTAGAGAGCTGTTGATATGCAGGGTCATTTGGGGCTAACACCACAAAAAACGCAACTAAGTCTACGAAGCTCACCCTAAGGCTCAAAATAGCCCCAAAGCCTTATATAGTATGGTCTTTAGGCCCAAGACTTACCGTTGGTTAGTAGTGGAAGAATGGTAGTAATAGTAATTATAGTTGTACCCCATTCCTCCATTCCGTACTAACCAAGGTAAGAAAAGCCTTAAAAAAGGAGTCCTTAGAGCCTAAGGCTAAGGCTTAGAGCCCAGCGCCTTGCTGGGCTCCGTGGTCTTAGGGCACAAGAAACCTGCCGCAAATGTGTCTTGCGGTGCCTAAACCGGAACCCTAAAATTATTGTTATTATTATCATTATTATATTAGTATTTTTGTTATTTTTATGATTATTATGATTAATATGATGGTTTTAACGGACATCAGCCTAAACCCAAACCCTGAAACACCGAAAGGAGCACAACTGCAAGTTTTGAGAGTGGGCTTTGGATCTCTAAGCTGCAACAAGGAGAAGCTCATGTGAACATGATGACAAAGCATTGAAGAAGCCCAAGGAAGGTCCGACAGAGTTGGTCCGACCACAATCCGAAGCGCAGCTCTGCGACTTAGGTTCCGAAGGGTTCCTAACCATTCAAGACAATGCGCTACAGTCACCCAGCCGGGAGGATTGATAGAAGCCTGCCAGCGACGCGAAAAACACACAAACCCTTGAGAGGTTCTCGAGACCCTGAAAAGCGAAAAACCCAAATCCCAAACCCTGACAAGGAGCCGAACCCTAAACCCTAAACCCCGTATACATCCTAAACCCTAAACTTTAAACCGCCTAAAGAGCCCATCCCAGACCCAAAACCCTCGAGGCCATCACATCCGACTAGTACGCACACAAAGGCCTCGATGCAGCAGGCCACCTGCCTTGAAGTGCAGCCCGCTTTTACGCTAAGACTTGGGGGACTTCATACAGTACAAGTTTTAAGGGCGCAGGGCTTAAAGCGTACAGGGTGTAGGGCACAGTTTGGGTTGGCTACGCACGGCTCAGAAATCGAGTTTGCTGTTTTAGTTGGTCTCAGATGCTGCGGCACAATAAAACACAGTATAGTATGATCTGGTGCAGTGAAGTAAATGGATAGCACAGTATGGCAAAGCATAGCATACATAGCATAGTCATCAGCCTTTTGGTCCTGCCCGCTAGACCCTCGTGCGTGGGAGCTGCTGGGCTTGGCGGTGACGTGGAATTTGGCTTGATGAAATGACATGATATGAAATGACGGTTTACGCTCTCGCAACTCGCCAGACGAAATCACGGTTTAGGGTTTGGGGTTTTGAGGGTTTGGGGTTTATACGGTTAGGGGGCACCTGGACCTAGGGGCTGCTAGATGCCCGGAACCACTCATTCTGAAACATTGTATATACCTGACGCGCCTTTTCAGGGGCCCCCATATAAAGAAGACGCAGCTCAGCCAAAAATACCTCATGTCGGCTTTATCGAAGGACTAGGGTCTATACGGGCCTGCCTGTTCTCTTCAGAAGGGCGGCTGCCAAAACCGGCCTCAGAACCTCTGGCTCCAAATGCTCCAAACCTATGCAGCCCTGCAGCCGTGCCTTTTTTCTGGCTTTTCCTGAAAACCCAGTATCCCTCTCAACACCTTTAGAACCCACTACTGACTACAGATCATGATTTTCTAGAAGCACTCATAAGCAGGCAGCTTACAGAACGAACTCCCTGGCCCTAAATCCTGCACCCAAAGCCCCGAAACTCTTATCAAATAGAGCCTGAGATACCCTGCAACTTGCGAGTGCCGAGGAACTCCGCCTTCTTCTGCTTCATGCGGAAGGCTTTGATACCTCACATGCCAGCTCAGACCAGCACCTATAAACCCCCAGTGCTGGGAGTTTCGGACTTGCTACACCCTTTAAAGCGCAAGGTAGTATCTGTACAATGTGACGCGGCACTCGAAGAACTGCACTTACACGAATTCGTGCGGGGTCTTGGCCTGGCGTGCCCAGCACTGATGTTCTGCATGAGCCGTCTGGGTACACCAGCACAAGCACTCCACTAGGGCTTAAAGTGAACGGCATAAGGTTGTTGGCGCCAAGGCTTAATTAGCCCAAGCATATGTGTAGAAACCTCCAAAATGGCACCAAGAAAATCCAACTATCGCTTGGTGGCCCGCAGGCTTTCCGGGCGCGGCGAGTAGCCTCCGGATGTCCAGAGATCCCACTATCGCCCTCTAGTGATCCTTCTCGTACCTGGGACTTATCCAACTTAAACTCGATAAGTCAAGCGGTACTGGGCGCGCTGTAGAGAATGTCTGAAGGCGGTCTCAGGCAGAGCTGGCACCTCCGGTTTAAGGAGTAGCGCTCTGCCTTTACAGGGCCATAGAGACAAGACCTGCGCGCTTCATTGATTCATCTGACCACCCCAGGGCTTTCCTAAGTTGGAGCCTGTGTTGAGCCTGTTGAGCCCGAAGATCGTAGTATTTCAAGCTTTAGTTGGAGCCTTATGGAAGGAGTCCGAAGCCAGCCCGTCACCAAAAGGAATGACTGACCTAGCTGAACCTAGCTTACGCCAAGTGACCGTAGCCTTGTTTGCTGCAGAGCCGAGGTCTAAAAGTAGTACAACACAGACGACTCGTCCAGAAGCCACTGGCTCACTTGGGAAGCCCCAAATCAGGAGCCCTGATCCTAGGCACTAAAAATGGCCAGAACATCCTCTTCCCATTGCACAGGATTCTCGAATGAGGGAACCGCTTCTAGAAGGCATCAAAGTGCATAAAGCTTAGATGATGGGCCACACAGTGCTGAACAGAGTAGACCTCCTCTGGGGAACCAGACATGGACCCTGACTTGCAGAATTACCAGCGAAAAGTTCACCGGGTTCTGGAGCACAAGGGCGCCTAGAGCAGTGGCGGCGCCTCTCATGCTAGATTGCCTTGATTTTGGGGTTCGGGCTTTAGGGTGTGGCGGAACTATGTAGGGTCTGACACTTGTTCGGACGCCGAATTTTGACTCCGGTACCAGGAATACGGTTCTTTAGCGACTTCGGGTTCTCTGATAAAGCCGATCGGCACATGTTCGCAGGTTGGGGCAACGGGTGAGTTCAAGGGCCTGGGGTTTAGGGTTGCGCTCTACTTCAGGCACAAAGCTTAACGCCAACCCGAAACAAATAAACATGCTACACTCTGAAAAACCAATCTCAATTTAACTACCCACCCGGAGTCCTGACCCGAATCCCAAACCAACCTTGCTTCGCAGCTCGACAGCGTTTGCAGCAGCGTCTCCAGCCAAGGAGGCTTGGTTGCCTCGATTCCTGTGGGATGTGGTTTCTGTCTATGCTAAACCCTAAACCCGCAAACCAGAAGCCGGTTTAGGGTGAACGTATAAAAACCCCAACCCCAAGGTGCTTGCAAAACTTGCACGGGACTTTACTTCAAAATCACCATATCTTCTACAAGCAATGGTATAAGAACCCCTTTTTGCATCAGGACTTGTGCAATCTCCTGAAAGTTAAGAACCCTCTCTCTCTCTCTCTCTCTCTCTCTCTCTCTCTCTCTCTCTCTCTCTCTCTCTCTCTCTCTCTCTCCCTCTCACACGGACTCGAGTCGATCATGCAGGGAAGAAGCGACCCTAAACCCTTAAAAGCCTGAAGCTCTGTGCCTTGAAGACCGTAGGCCTCGGCAGCCGTCAGGGCTGCGTCGTCGAGGGCCAGGAGAAAGCTGAGGTCGGAGATTCAGGTTTAGGGTTTAGGGGTTCAGGGTCTTTTTTATGTTGAGAAGCGCCCCGTTTCCGAAGGTCCGAAGTGCTGACATTTTGCCATCAACTGTGAAACAGGGGTTTGGGGTTAAGGGTTGAGGGCTTAGGGCTTACAAGGTGCAGGATTGAAGGTTTGTCGCTCACATTCGGGGCTGTAGAATGTAGGGTTGAGGGGGTTTGGGTACAGGGTTATGAGGCTTCAGGAGCTTGAAACCCGTTTTAGGAATCAAGGTCTAGGAGAACTATATAGAGCAAGCAGGAAGAACAACAATCGTAACCGGGAGCCACCCAAAGACTCAATTTACGAGGTAGCCAGTACCTTAAGCTTGGACCCTCGTAGGATGTGTGTTTAGGTCTGGTGTAGGGCCGTGTGGGGTTTGGCACCCAGGATTTGGCTGAACATCTGACAGTGTACGGATGTGCGCAGCATCCAACAAGATATCATATATACAGCACCACAACCATCGTCATAGACGAACAATGTAATTTCAAGTCTGAAAACTGAGGGGTTGTAAACCTCATGCTATACGTCTTCCAACCTGACAGGAAGGTTTTGACTTCGTTGCGGCCGGGGTTCTCGGCAGTAGCGCCATCCATCCAAGTCTGAGTTGAGGGAGGGCCCGGGCTTATCGCAAAGGGCTTTTGGCTCTTTTGACGTATACTCGGACATGTCCAAAATGGCCAAGGAAATTTTCCTGCAAACGACACAGCGAAGTCGGAAAGTGAGAAGCCCGGTTCGACTCCCCACACTTCCGCACAACCGTCACAAGACGTCACACGTCACACGCCCAGCGCCCGACAGGCATGAGACGGGTAAGTACTACCTCAACGACGGCCTTACCAGCAAACAACAGGCTTTAAACGCCAAGCCCACAACCTAAACGGTCCGCAAGCAAGGCAAGGCAACTGAAACCAACATCTTTCGGGTGTATCTGTGGATACGGAAGGCATGCCTCGGCTTGTGGAAAACATCCTTGGATTTCCCACGCAGCTGCAAAATCCAGGGCAAAATGGGTTGAAGCCCGCTGTGCTGTGATTTCAAGGATCACTTGGTTCCAAAAAAACCTTTCCGACATAGCCTTGGCCTGGGTTCTGGTTTCAGGGTCTAGGGCTTAGCCCATCGCTGAGCAAATTGCCTCTAAGGCCTCTGAGGGCAAGTGCAAGGCAAGATTGACACACAAATCCCGATCAGAATAGGTCTGACAAAACAACAGACAAGGCACGACTACCACTACCACGACGACTACTACTACGACTAGATCTACAACTACGGCTAAAACCAGAACTAGGAGGACGGCTACTGCTCAAGTCGGAGGAAAGTCGCCGGCGCTTGCGGGCTCGCTGAAGACAGACGGTTCTGCAACACAGGGCCTGGGGTTGGCAATCATATCCAACAGAGCCCTAATTATCTATAGTATGTGTATATATACATACATATATATATATATATATATAGATACACATGTATATATATATATATGTACATGTTATATATATATATATATATACACATGTGTGTATATATGTATGCAGATGGCAGAAAGTAGAAGTTCTATAGTACTGTAGGAATTGCTGTTATGGTTTGGGCAAGTATCCAAGCGGTATAGGAATACTTAGGACCCTACGGATATGCAGCTTCCTACAGGACTCCTTCATAGCTCTTTCAGGGTTCTATAAAGGTTCATAATTAGGCTTCCTGGTCTGCTCGAGGGATTGGGTTTAGGAGTTTAGGATGTAGGTGCCGATGCTCTCCAATCTAGTTCCGTGTCTTTGGTCACCTGGTTTCCCTTTTTGGAAACTATAAGTAACTCGTGAAGGACTGATTCTTGAAGGATTCTTTGGCTGCTTCCGTATTCGAAGCTTCAGCTATTCCTGGCATTTCGAACAGAAGCAGCAGACCAGGTTGGGTGGTTTGATGCTTAGGGATGTGGGGCTAAGTGCTTGAAGTTCATGGCATAAAAGTTTCCTGTGCATTCAAGAGCAAAAGGATTGAAACAAGAGGGAAGATCGGCATGTGAAAAAGGTCAATTCCCCGCCAAGCACGGCTTCAAATGCGTGAGGCATCACAGTCTCACTCACAACCCAACTTCAATCTTCCCCTACTAACAGCAGAAGCCTCCGTTAACACAAACTCCCCAATGTTGCAGAGCTCCAGCAAACACTACCACGTTGATGTAGGCCTCGCAAAAACTCGGCACATCGGCGCAGCCCCGCTCCAAGCCCCTGTTTGGAAGATGGTGCTTGCAGCGTTGAGGGTTTGGGACGTACGGCGCTTGCATCTTTAACCTTATGACGCCCTTTATCAACTCCTATCTCACCCCTGGCGCACCCCCAAAGTTCCACGGACGGGATGCAAATTGATCGTCCCGTGATTTGACGGCACCATTGGCTTTGAGGGTGCTAGAGTTTCCAGCTTCAGGGCGTCACTCTGTGGCGAAGCTTGGGCGGCGAGGAACTATTCTCCAGGCTCCTGAACCCGTATAAACCCTCTGTGCGAAGACACTGTACCCTAACCCGCTGGTGATCCCGCAACCCTAAGTCCCGAATCCCTCGACCGTATAACCGACGAGACAATTGTGGTAGTATGCCCTCGAAGATCATCTAATTGTCAAGGCCCCTGCAGCAGATGCTGTCTACAGAAGAGAATCTCAGGGTCCTTTGGGTTGAAGCCATGCCAAAACGTTCAAGGTGCCTTTTCGAGCTTCGAGTAGGTCCGTTTATTGGGTTGGCACTGTCGATGTTCAAAAACATCCCACGGGGAGAAAGCTTCTTCCCCGATCTCGCGCGACATTTAGATGACCCAGCCCGACAATGGCACTGAGGCCAATAACGCAATGCATACCCCCTGCTTGGTTAACACTTGATCAACATGACTGGAACAATAGGAATCCCAGTGTTGCGTCCTTCAAGAGGGGGCGTCTAGTAATCACTAATGACAGCAGAACTCTGTCCTCAGAGCCTTCGAGTGTAGGATCTTAAGTTTAGGGTTCGAAACCCTACCTAGACCCTGCAGGACCTATACCTTCTTAATGACTTGTTTGAAGAAGTCATAATATAGGGAACCCCAATATGGTAACGTTCTGCAGGGTCCAGGTAGACCCTATGAGCCCTAGCAGGCAAAGGCTGAAACAACATGAGTCCTTAGTTGGGGCCACAAAAGCACATAAGCAAAATTTAAGATAGAGATATCCCATATAAAGGCCCTTATAATGAAGCCCAATAAGGTAGGGATATCCCGATAAAATGCTCATGCTTATGTGCTATTGGTGGTCCCTACTTAGAGTCTCAGGGCACCGGCCTCGTCGCTCCGACCCGGAAGCAACACCCCACGGCATCTCAGAAGCAGCGCGCAGAGGAACCATCGTAGCATCAGGCTCTGCGAGTCTACTACGAAGAAGCTGAATGGTAATATAGGGCCTGAATAATTAGAATAGGGCTTTGGGGCTGTATAAAGTTACAAGTCTAATAAGGAACACCAAAAATAGTATAGGTAATTTGTGAGGTCCTTATATTATACGCTGATACTTCAGCCTGAGCAGTAAGCCGGCATCCGCTTTGCAAAGCCAAGCTGCTCACAAAGCTATGGAAAAGATCAAGGGCAACATTGCTGCGCCTTCTCACGAAAGTTGAGACAATGAAAACCCTGAACCCCAAACCCCTAAACCCTAAACCCTTCCTTCAGGTTCATTGGGTCCTGTGCTTCAGGGCTTCAACTCAATGCTGTCGGGTGTGCGAGCCTCTCCAAAATCTAAACCCACAAATCATTCAGCCCCCAAAGCCCTGGAAGTCTAATATTTTAGGGTTTAGGGTTTTAGGGTTTAGGGGTTTAGGGGACTTAAGGGTTTAGGGTTCAGGGGTTAGGGGGAGGATCTTAAATTCTAAACTTCAGTTTAATCTGCAGAGCTCGCTAGCAGAGGAATGAATTCCATGCGCTCCCCGCCTCTAGGGTTCATGATGGCGCAAAGCTGTACGGTGCAGCGACAATACGGAAGACCTGTTACTCATTAATCAGACCTCTATATCAAACTCCGACCCCTGAAGCTTAGTTTTCAAGGGTCTATAATCGTACCAGACCTCTATGTGACATAGGGCGTTTGTTACTGCTCCCCCCATCCCATCATAACATCCAAAACCACGCTCACCACCAACATTCAAAGAGCCCTACATGCACTCACCAAAAGCCAAAATTGAAAGCCTGCCTGCTATCCGGCTCGACCCTCAGCCGCAGTAAACTCTACATCCTAAACCGTGGGCCCGAGATCGCATAAATCCTAACCCCACCTCAGGGCGGTCCGCTGCCGACCAAGAGGACGCCTGCACGACTCCAGAATACTCCGCAAGGGGAGTGCTGGGCTTGAGGGTTTGTGGGTTTGAAGGTTTGGGGGGCTCATGGTTTTAGAGGTTGGGGGGGGGCGGGGTGCATCTGATAGTAAGTAGCGCGTGCTGTGTGCGTCGAGGACCTGGCAGACGGACTTGCCTACGTCCCACAGCTTTTACAGTAGATTTCCGGTCTTGGCTGAATCTAGCTTTTGTGTTGTCGTCGTAGGGAGGAGAAAGAGTTTACGGTTTAAGGTGTTTGGGTAGGCCCCGAAAGGAAACCAGCAAAGGCTGCATGCAGAGAAACTATGTAGGATTTGCGGCGAACATAACGAACTAAATCTCAACGACAGCTCCTCTACCTGCATCACGACCACTGTGGCCAGCACATCCCCGCTGAAATCTTAACTTCTCTTGGCACGTAACCCTATGCTTCCAGGGACCTTAGTATTGGGTACTTAAGGGGTCTCGGGCCCTTGAACCCTAAGACCCCCCCACTACAGAGGCCGTAAACCCTAAACCCTAAACCCCCGCATAGGGTAAAGCACGATCTAGCATCTAGAAGCCTTAATCTGACCATGACAAATTGGCGGCTTGGGTGTTTAGGGTCTTAGGGGTTACGGCTTTTGGGGTTTAGGGTGTAGGGTTTTGGGTTTTATTTGAGGGCTTAGGAGTTCAGAGGTCACTTCCCGGGTTGCATGCGCATTGCTTTTGTCTCGATGGTTCCTTTCACCAACATGCGAAGTTTGTCTGAACCGGCGCGGAGGTTTCCACCTATGAGGCTCGCTTGGCAGGCAAAACAGGAAATCAGGCTCACATCCAAACATACAGACGAAAAGCAGCGTGCAGTTGCTGAGTTCGGCCCCCCAAAGAGGCTGCTGCCTTTCTATGTATGGTAGGGGCTCTGTACCCCGATGAATAGAAGGTGCCCCAGGAAGCTGATAAGATACATATGCAGACACCCCTGTGCATTCAGGGTTTTTGAAGCACCCCGAGCAAGAAAATGGTGATTCCTGACCTCGCGCCCTGCAAAACAGCACCTAATTACTCCTATACAGGCCTCCTGCCGCTCCAGATGGTGCCTAAACCCTAAACCCCTAAGCCCCAAACCCTCATGACCCAACATCCACGCTGGGTCGTAGCCCCCAAGTCTAACCCTAAGGCTCAAAATAGCCCAAAAGCCATATATAGTATGGTCTTTGGGCCCAAAAACCTTAAAAATATGAGTCCCTAGAGCCTAAGGCTTAAATAGGGGACCCTCATATAGTACCCTAAATAGTAGGATCCTTATGAGTCCTTAGAGCCTAAGATCTAAGAACTCTCCCCAGGCCCATTCTTCACAGCTCCAAAGGATCCGAAGCCCCGACCAACACCCGAGACAAAGCCTCGCTGCTTGTGCTTATCTTTGGTTACTACGTGTAGGGAATGGAAGCATGGTAGTAATTGTAGTTATATGGTAGTAATATGACAGTAATATGATGGTAATAAGGTAGTAATATGATAGTAATATGATAGTAATAAGGTAGTAATATGATAGTAATATGATAGTAATATGGTAGTCATATGGTAGTAGTATGGTAGTAGTATGGTAGTAGTATGGTAGTAGTAGTAGTAGTAGTAGTAGTAGTAGTAGTAGTAGTAGTAGTAGTAGTAGTTATAATTGTACTCCATTCCTTCATTCCCTACTAACCAAAGGTAAGTGTGGTGCAGATATCTTCAGACTGTCATATTGGCTACCCTAGGGCTCCAGAGTAGTTCCTCTTTGTGGTTCATATATAGTATCCTGTAAGGTAATCCCACAAAGGAACTACTATGGAGCCTATGGCTACTTATGATGCCTTCTTGGAACAATCCACAACATAGCAAAGCTTAAACATAGCACCCAACAAAGACACGGCTGAAAGTCGGACCTTAACAGGGGCCAAAAAAAGGTGTCCT
Source organism: Symbiodinium sp. CCMP2592 (assembly GCA_905221615.1). Taxonomy (NCBI): domain Eukaryota; class Dinophyceae; order Suessiales; family Symbiodiniaceae; genus Symbiodinium; species Symbiodinium sp. CCMP2592. Next base: position 835,340 of record CAJNDT010001180.1, read on the forward strand.
ATGTCGAAATCATTCGAAACTGAAGTCCCTCCTGAAACAAGTCCATTTTAGTCCCACAGAAGGACTGTACCTCATGTGAACCTGTCAGCAACACTGCTGTAAAGTCTCTGCTTTGCCAAAAGCGGGGCCTTAATGCCTAAACCGTGAATCAGATGCCTTCCAAAGTAGTTCTCTTTTGGTTTCCCCCACGTTCAACTGAAGCTCTAAGTAAACCCTAAGCCCTAAACGCAACTCAGCCCCAGCCATACAGAAGATTGGGGTACCAGGATTCAGCGACCCTTAAAACTAAATTTAACGGTTTAGGGTTTAGGGCTCACCTACACCATCGTGTATGCCAAGCCTGCCAAGAGCTCTCAGCACGAGCTAGGATGGATGCTGACCCTGGATGAAACAACTTCGGCAGATCCAACACTCAGGGATTCTAGAGTAAAATGTAGTCTAGGGGCCTTAATGTACATTCAACAACTTCTTACAACATCAGGAAAAGGCTACGAAGTATATATATATATATATATATAGGTAATTCTTCAAGCTTCCATGTTAGGGTTAAGGCTTTAGGGTCTGCAGCTTTGGGACGCATCCATCAAGTGAGGCGGTGCACGAGTGAGCGGAGCATCTTCCTAGTGCCATCAAAGGGCCCAGGGCTACCACCCGAAAATGGGTTAGGGCTTACATATAATGTTCAGGATTCAGGGGTTTAGGAATTCGGGTCGGGTTCAGTGAGTTCAGTATTTGGGGCTTTCGCCCCTAAACCCTGAACCCTATTTTGATGGACAGTGGTGCAGAGGACGGCCCTGGGATGCATCCAGCTCACTTTCGGCACAAATTCTTGCAAGGAAAATTTCGCAACCCCATGAGGGGCAGTTCAGACAAGCCGTGGTGGGAATAGGGTCTGCAGCGGGTCGGGTGTTTAGGGTCAGATCAGACAACAACTGCGATCTCGGCCGATTTAAATGGGCGTGACACACAGTGTGGCGCAGCTCATAAAATCGACGCCCCGATGGAGCCACGCCAAGCATCCAAGACCATCCATCAACACTCATCAAAATCGTGACCTTTGGAATTTTGAGCACATGAAAGTAGATCAGGCTATTACGATTACTATTACCAAAACTAGATGCACGTAGGGGCTCTAGGGGAGGTGATTCTTGTTCGCAAAACCAGTGTATTACTCTGCACCGCTGCCTGGTATTTGCACATGCGCGCAAGAAACCAGGCCCCAACTAACCACCCCCAACCCTGGTATAACCTCGCTTAGCGAACCCATATAACAGACCCCTACTTGAAACTTGGTCAAAACCCACTGTAAAGGCCCCGAAAAGCCTACAACGCCCGTCCCTACACTCACACTCTTTCCCGGTTTAGGGTTTAGGGTTTACGGCTGCCGTAACCTGTTCGGCCGGCTCTGGAGACAAATCCTATACTATACGCTTTGGGGCTTACGACTGGCTTAGGTTTGCGGTTTGAGGTTTGCGTAGAGGGACCGTGCGACAAAGCAGGTTCTAGCACAAAGCGAGCCCTAAACCCAAAGGCGGTGTCGACAAACCTGACTATTCATCGACAGGGTTAGGGTTGATGGTTTAGGATTGAGGCTACAACCTGTACCATGAATCGCTTGCAAACACCCCAAAACAAAGCACAGACACAACCACCCTCCCCGAAAAAAGCCCGCTCCTCTTTACGCTACAAAAAATCTGCAGAACAACCCCGACACAACACATACAACTGCCGAAAGAATAGTATAGTATACCATACTAGAGTATACTATAGTATAGTATAGTACAGTATGACATACTATGGCATAGTATGGCATTATATACGATGATAGCAGAGAAAGGTAAAATTAGAGTAGTATAGTAGTATGAAAAGTACGGTACACTACAGGCAAGGACCTTCGCCTGGCGGCTCAAGCGGGACTCTCGGATTCTCACCTGCCCAGCCCTCCGGCACGGACTGGAGGTTTGCCCTGGGGCTTTAGGCTCTTACCCCTAAACCCTAAACCCTAAACCTTACGGTTTGGGATTGTAGGGTTTTAGGGTGAGGGTTTCGGGTCTAGGGTTTGAGTGTTTAGGGCTTTAGGGTTTTATTCGGGTTTTAGGGTTTAGGGGCCCTGGGGCATCATGTGGGCCTTAGGGAACAATCACGGATCTTGCGCATGGTTTAGGGTTTAGGGTACTATTCGGCATAGGATGTGAATGGCCTCGTACACTACGCCCATGGTTACCTACCAGAAATCAGAAACAACAAGGTTTCTTTGTTTGAGGTGCTCACAAAGAGTGTTTGTCCGAGGATTGTTGACTGATGAGGGTGCAAACTTGCCTTCAGGCATTGCAGCTTCATGTAGGGCCAAAAAATTACCTATACTGTGTTGAATCTTGGGGGCGGTTCCCTACTAGAAATATAGTACACTGGGCCCTATATTACGGGTTTGAGGGCTTCCAAGTCCGCCATGTGGACTTTAGCCGGCGGCGTGCTAATAAGGCTCAGGCGTTTTTTGGCGGGAGTTGGTCTTGGTATGCAGGTGTGTAATGGCTGCAAACACATATACTAGATGCATGGATGAATGGATGAACTTTAAAACAAGCGGACGGTGTGTGTGCCCTGTGCGCATAGCGTCGTTTTTCGAATCCCGGGCTGAACACTTCTAATCCCTGGACACTGAAGCCCTTCATGACAACATCTGCTTTCATCCACACCCTCAACCAAAGCCCCGAAGCAAATACCTGGTTCCAGTTACTTCCCGAATAGCCATACACACTAAAAGACAAACAAGGACTCAGAACCATCCTCAGCATGCATGGCACATTCTTGGATACTAACCTGATATGCAGTGTGGTACGACCTAGAAAACATAATCGAGTCGATCTGAGCCAGTGAACCAATCGAAAGACAACACACAGCAGTACGTCGAATAAACCAGAGATACTATAGAGTAGCAACACGAAACACGCCAAATATGAGATAGCATGAACTATTAAAAGACTATAGTCATCACGAAAACTCCGTGTAGCGTAGCATACCATGATGTAGTAGAATAAAGCACAGTACATACAACAGTAAAGAAACACATTGTCTCACTATTGTATCATACCGTCCAGTGCCATACAGTATCATAGAGTGAACAGTCTAACCCTTAGGCTCTGAGGACTCATACTTTAAGGCTTTTGGGCCCAAAGACCATACTATACAAGGCTTTTGGGCTATTTTGAGTCTTAGGGTAAGCTCTGGATAAGGAGGTCGACTACCCAAAGACAAACGCAGGCCCGTCTTCGGCAAGGCTGCAGGGATGTGACTTCGCGTCGGCTAAGAGGTACGTAGGCGAGGCTCTCCACGTCTTCCACCATGAACGTCCCAGAAAACTGCATTACCTTAAGGACCCTAAACTATGGGAATTATGGCATATTCCTTATTATGGGTAATGCTTTATATGTCCCATACGCTGCTACCTTCGGTCATTTATTGGACCGAAAATTTGCTATCGTAGCTCGGGGTTTATCCCACACCAGAAAATTCCAAACCCCATTGAACAAAATCCCAAGGCCTGCAGTCCACAGACCCGCAAGGTAGCTGTGTTACCGGAGGCTGTATATTCGTGACGCCCTTTTTTGCTTTCCAAAGATTTCGGATTTAGGGCCGCATGGGGGCCGAAGCGATGACAAAGTTAAGCGAATCTAGGGCCTACGGCTTCAGAAAATCCCAAAACCTAAGGCGGTAGATCCCGATCCCGGACGAACGACCATACAGGGAGAGCGAAGCAAGGCTTGGCTGTGGGTCTGGGACTTTTAAGCTCTAGGTTAGGTGTCTACAGAACTACCCCGGAAAAGCTTTGTTCTAAGCTACGCTGAGACGTAGGAGCAGGGACTTGAAAATGTATGTCTGACGCGAAGAGCGACGGCCATGATGAAGTCTAGAATTAAAACCTCAATGCTCGAAAACCCAAACTGCCTAAACACAAAACACCAAAGCCTAAGCTCAAAACCCAAGACTTACTGGGTGACATCGTCTTCAGATCCCTGAGTGCATGATCGTGCGGGAAGTTGGCTTCAGGGGTAGACTTGCGAGGCCACCTAAATCGTAAAGGGGCTATGAGGAGAGACCCTCCCACCTCAGCTCTATCCGACGCGATCGGTCAAACATCGACTTTCCACACGATCGCTCGCGCCGATCTGGGTTTGACAGACCTCAAATTCGCTTCACTAAACCCTAAACTCCCTAAACCCTAGAAGTTCCATCTTCATGTCAATGTGTTGCCTTGTAAGTAGTACATAAGACCTTAAACAGGATCCTCGTGCACACCGGAAAAGTCCGACAAGATCTTCACATCTGGATGAACCATTTCCAATTAATTTATGGGTAGGGCCGGCATCCCAGAATCACACACCATCAAGCGATTCATCGAGAACAAGGGTTTAGAAACCTGAAACTATTTACGAAGCCCCCTCCTACCTGCATCAAGCCCGTTACCGTAAACCTGAAAGCCTGCTTCCCGGAAGAAGTAAAGCCATTATCTATTTCGAGGCTCTAGGTATGTCTGTTTCTCTCTCGAGTGTGTGAAAATTTAGATGATTGCACGGCTGATGAACAAACACATAAGTGTTTATCTCTCTCTCTCTCTCTCTCTCTCTGTCTCTCCCTCTCTCCGTCTGTCTGTATCCCGAGGCAAATACACAGAGGCACACTTGTACAAGTGCACATGTGTATATAGCTAGCTGTCTGTATTTGTATTAAGTATATAGTATATGTCGATGTGTGTGTGTGTGTTAGTTAGTTAGTTAGTTAGTTAGTTAGTTAGTTAGTTAGTTAGTTAGTTAGTTAGTTAGTTAGTTAGTTAGTTAGTTAGTTATGCATGCATGTAGATACCCACAGCGCATTTGCCCGTCGCGAGCATGTGAACTTTTCTGCATTAGGGAGTCTTACTTCAACGAGAAGGCGCATCTGTCTTGTGGAAAGCCGCTCTATCCCCAGATCACAGTATGGACATTGTCAACTCCACTCCGCTGCTCAGCTCACAGCACACGCGCACGGAGGCTCGATGGTTGGGGCTCACTTAGGAGTTCCCTGAAAGGGATCTATAAGGGTTACGACAAGGGCTATTAGAATGATTCAGTATAGGATGCTCAATAATTACCTATAGCGCCACTACAGCCCGATCCAATTTCGCTCGAAGCAGGTCAAGATAAGAGCAGTCAAACAAACAGTAGTTGTTCAGGCTTTGCGATACTTTGGCCGGCTGAACTTGAAGTCCATAGGATAACTTGTACCTTCGCGAGCTTGGCTCAGGCCGCACTAGCAACCTACACCAAATGCAGTTCTTTGAGTGCAAAGTCAGTCTTGAAAATCGCCAGCACGCAACCTACAGAGCCACCAAATTCCATGATTCTGGGATCTGTGTTCCTTCGATGAAGCCAAAATCAGGCTACAGCTTCACAAACCCTCACAAAATCCTCTAACTTCCGCTAAAAGGCACCAAACACGGCACCAACATCAAACCTTAGACATCTCAAAGGCCGAATGCCTACGCAGCAGGCTGTGCCGAGAGCGCCGAGCAAGTTTGGAGGGACTTGATACTTCTGAGGCCGAGATAGAAAAAAACACACATCACTCGTCCCGCCGAGCCGGTAGCCAAGACTTTCTGTTGACTGAAGGATGCGTGCGTTTTAAGAAGTCTTGCTGAAGGGTTTTCGAAGGGTTCTAGGGGTAATGTTCTGAGTTGTAGCTTATTCAGGAGTCTGTGCAGCGACTATCCTCTGCATGCTGCACATCCAGCTTAGGGTCCCTTCTTTCTGAGCATTCAACGATTAGAGTAGTTTACGCTCTCACAACTCGGACTGCGCCAAACGAGGTCTCTCGATCCGTGTGACACTTACTCCTGACCTCTGAAGTTTAAGCCCAAGAGTAGTTTACGCTCTCACAACTCGGACACAGCCAGGCGAGGTTCTTAGGTAAGAACCTCGCCCAGAGTAGTTTAGGGTTTGGGTTTCCTGCGGTTTTTTCCCTTTCGTGACACAGTGCGGCTGGTTGGTAGCATTTGCAGTTTGGATCTCCCTACCCTCCTGTGAAAGTTGACGTGGGGACGTAGAGTCGTTATACACTCTACGTGGGTTGAGTACGTGGCTTACACCTACTTGGAAGGGCAGGGGACTTAGTAAGTAGGTTATAAGTAGAGTTATAAGTACCCTAAATGGAGTTACCCCAATTATAACCCTACTTATAACCTACTTACTAAGTCCCCTGCCCTTCCAAGTACCTGAGGCTTAGGGCCTTAAGGCTTGGAGCTTTTCGGTGTTTGTTGTTTACTTAGCTCCAATGTTTTTAAGGTCCTCGATTCATGGCTCGCGGCTTCTGTGGACCAATGTGCTGTAGAGGGCAGCCGGCCAGGTGCACCGAAACTCGATCGGTAGCCGCCGTGGTGGCGTGGTCTATTCTCGGAACCTATGCAGTTTAGAGCCCTGATTCGTATAAGGGTTTCGCCTCAAAGAACTGACTGATGTGATGCTTGAGGTTAGGGTTTTGGGCTGAAGGCTCCAGGTTTCAGGCTTTGGATATCGAGCAAAGGCAGAAGATGTAGATACTCGAATGCTAGCGGCCTCGGTACCTTCATGCATCGCGGGCATTACCAGTAGCCTAGCATGGGGAAAACCTTGTGCATGTAGTGCCTATTCTCCAAGCAATGTGAACACTAGAGTACGAAACCCTAGGTTCGGTTTCATTCGCCTCATATCATAGATCAAACTGCTAAGTGCTCGTCTGTCGCTGTGGCTCCCTAGAACTTAAGACACCTATCCTGAAGCCGCAATACTCAAAAGCACTCCTCCAATACCTAAGGCGATTAATTTCAGGCACACTCCCCACTTCAAGCATATAACTACATCTCCCTTTTGCAACTGGCTTGCAACGTCACGCCAGGACAGCTGACTCGCTCCGGGCAGCACTCTGCTGTCAGGAGTACTACATCGCCTTAAACCCCAAACCCTCTAAAAACCTGTGCCCCGGCCGGCCACGGGCTTCGGCCGCTGCTAGCAGCGGCCGATAGGCGAGACCGTGGTCGTGAACGAGAAGTCGCCCAGACCTGAGGTGTTGCTTACATAAGGTTTAGGGTGGAGGTTTGTGCTTTCTACTAGGGCTCATTTCCGTCTGCGTCCGGGCACGGCCGGTTTTAAGGTTTAGGGTTTGAGGCCCAGGGCTGTGTGGAGTATTAAAGGTCCTTTTGGTGGGTGTATAACTGGTATTAGAAGCGTTCCTGTCGAGTTTCTTGCATGTCGGAAGTTTCTGGAGCATTGTAATTTATACAGGATTCTAGCATCTCTGCCCAGGCCTTGCTCTCCATGGCCGGCACGGCGTGATTCTTCTTTGATTGTTGCTGAGCGCCTTTTTCCTTTGCCTCAAAGTCTCTATAGACTCCGGCTTAGGGTTTCTTGAGGGTTAGAAAAAGCTTTCTCGTCCTCGTAGGACGAACCTGCGTCCTGGACCTCAGGATTTGGAACAGTGTCCTGTACTACTCGGAAGTGGAAGGTATATTCCGTGTGGGTTGCAATAGGACCCTGAATAATTCGAACAGTGTTCCACGACGAGGAGATACTGTAAGGTAAGAGTTGCCATGATTCTAGGGGTACAGAGTATCCGAAGTCTAAGCCTAAACACCAAACATCAGATTTCACCTTGGAGCAGGCCGAATCCCTGAAGCGAAGCGCCCGGGACCGAAGAGCCATCCTGTACTGTAGTCTTTCAACGTACATCCTCGAAGTCCCAATAACAGGCGCCAAACTACATCTGAAGAGCACGATTTGCGCACCTCTGGTCTTACTTAGAGTCTTAGATAACAAAAATTACAGGAAGAATGTGAGGCTAAAAGCACCGAAAATGGCCAGGTTCAGGGGTTGAGTTTCCTGAGCCGGAACCTGAGATACTTCGGAGCCACGGTTTGTGGTCTTTCAGTGTCTACGATTTCAGAGTGTAGGGTTTAAGAGGGTTCGGGCTATAGACTCAAGCGTCTTGGCAAGCCTGGTAGTGGTGCGATGCAAAGCTAACACAAAAGCTCCCCAGGGAGACGTCAATAGTAGCTTGTAAGTGTCTAGCCAGACTTAGCGGCACCTACTACTTCAAGCCGCTAACAACACCTGTTTTCCGATCCACCAATCCAAGCGGCTTGGGCAGTGGCTGAGCCTCAGTACCGAAAATAACAAGGCAAGAGAAGCTAAATCTGGTCGAGTAGGGTATTTGTATGCCTATGTCCTATGTATGCATGTATGTATATCTCTCTATATGTATATATATATATATATATATATGTTCACCCCCCCCCATGACAGACCGTCGTGGGGAAGGGGAAAGGTGGTGGTGTCCGTCCCCAGGCAGGATCTGTCAACGGATAGGCGACAATCACTTCTCCCAAACTCAATTCCCAAATGGTCTTTTAGATGGTTGGCAATTTTTGGAAATTTCTACATATGCATGCAACGATCCTAGTCCTAATCTTAATCTCTTCGTACCACTATTACTGTTTGTAGTAATCATAATTCTAGTATCAGTGTTAAAATCAGTATTAGTGCTGTGGTGGTATTGATATTAGGACGAGTATCAGTTTAGTATTAATTTGTATTCGTATTAGTATTACTAGCAGTATTAGTATGAACTATGTGTACTAACATTAATAGTAGTAGTAGTGGTAATAGTAGTAGTAGTAGTAGTAGCAGTAGTAGTAGTAGTAGTAGTAGTAGTAGTAGTAGTAGCAGTTACTAGTCGTAGTAGCAGTAGTAGTAGTAGTAGTAGTAGTAGTTGTAGCAGTAGTAGCACAGTAGTTGTAGTGGTAGCATTAGCATTGGTATTAGTAATAGTATGAGTGTTAGTATTAGTACCTAGTATGAGTACTAGTATTAGTCTTATAGTATTAAAAGTAACAATAGTAGTAGCAGTAGTAGTAGGAATAGTATTGGTATCCGCCGAGGCCAGAGGCGCAGGCGTCTTGATGGTTCCCTCAGACACCCTCCACCTAATCCTCCTTCCTGCAGGCCAAAATGTTTGGGGACACCCGTTTTTTGCGTTCGTTTGCCACCCTTGTCCGGCTTCCCTTCATTTTACCTGACTTTTCTGCCTCCCCCCCTCCTCCCCCTCCATCCCAGTTGGGTGTCAACAACCAACCGTGTAAAGGTTGGGGTTGAGAGGCCCTAGCATGTCTACAACATCGACTGCCCCCTCGCCCTGCCGCTAAACAGCCGAGGCGGGCCGCGTAGCGTTAAAATTAGAATGGGTATTAGTAGTAGTATTCGTAGCTAGTATTAGCACTAGTTTTTGTGTTAGGATTAAAATGTCTTGTTCTTAGTTCTTAGTACTGCTATTATTGTTTGTAGTAGTCCTAACCCTAGTATCACTGTTCATGTTAGTAATAGTTTTGTGGTAGTATTGATATTACGGGATGGGTACTGGTTTAGTACTAGTATTGATATTGGTGTTTAGTATAAGCATTAGTATTAGCATTAGTATTAGTATTTGTACTGGGTAAAAGTATACATATCACTAATAGTAAGTATGAATTGGTGATTTTGTTCGTGTTGGTGTTAGTGCCACTGTCAATTTCAATGTCAGTACTAGTACTCGTGTTAGTATCAGGAATAGTACTCGTGTTAGTATTTGTATCAGTATTAGAATTAGTTTTGAGATGTGAGTATACTGACTGGTTCGTACATTAACAGCTTAATATGTCAATACATTAATGTATTCGAACAATGGTATATTTGCATACTTGTATATTAGTATGTGAATATGTTAGTACATTAGTGCATGAGCACATTAGTATATTGGTGTATTATGATATTCGTATGTTAACGTATTAGTCTATATGTACATTACAGTCGTCCATTGCTAGATTTACTATGTTCGTATATTACTAATAGCTCATAGGTATATCAGTATGTTGGCATAATAGCATGTGAACATGTCAGTATACTGACAGTAATCGTATATTAGTATACTAGCATATTTAGTGATAATTAGTGCTAATGCCAGTGCCAATGTCGATGTTAGATTGAATCAGTCTTAATGTTGGATTTAATATCAGTATAATATTCGCAGACGTGCTAGTATTCGTATCAATACTGGAATTAGTTTTGATATGTTAGTGTACTGATAGATTCGCATATTAACAGCTTAATATACCAACACATTAATTTATTCCAACAGTAACATATTTGTATACCTGTATGTTTGTATGCTCTTAGTATAAAAATACATGCGTACGCTCGTGCATGAGTACATTAGTATATTTGGTGTTTTACTAACTTCGAGTATTAACATATAAGTATATTAGTACCCTGGTATGCCACTACATTAGGTCGTATATTATCTAGTAATTTAAATAGGTATATCCATATGTTGGTATACTATTGCTATATGTCAGTATACTTGCATAGTTTTAGTATTCGTATCTTAGTAAATTAGCATATCAGTATAGTATGTTCGTACGTTAAAAAGAAGTATATTGTTACCTTGGTATATGGGTATATGATACATACGAATATATTACGCTAGTACACGAATGCATTGACATATTTGCACTTTGAGATAGTGGTATGTATATTTATGTGCATTAATATACGCAGGTGTCTGTTCGTATTGCATTAATATCAATATGTATGACTCTTGGTAGTCGTAGGAGTATTAATGTTCATATTCGTATTAGTATTATGCATATTCGTATTAGCATTAATATAAACGTCAATATTAGTATTAATGCTGGTATTATCTTCATTATTCAACAAATTATCAATGTCAGTATTGGTATTGGTGATAGTATTATTATCATCAGAGAATGTGAATTAATTTCACAGTTGTATCAACACTTATATGAATAGTCATAATAACATTAATATTGGCATTCGTAGTAGTGAAAGTATTAGCATTAAAACTCATATGCAGATGTTGATGTGTATTCGCATGAATATTTGTAGTAATCCTACTCTTGACTTTCGTATTAGAACTGCCCCAGTTCTCGAGCCGAAACGGGGGGGTTTGCCTTGCAGGACTTTCCAAACAGTCTATGCGCAGGGGCAAGGCCGTGACTGACACAAGGATGCACCCAAAACCAAAAAAAACAAAGTTTCACGGCGAATGCACGGACAGTTTTGTTTTTGTGGCATTTTGTTTGTTTGGTTTGTTGGTGTTTTGGATTTTTGGTTTTTACATAGCGAAACCAAAAAACCAAAAAAAAAAAAAAATACAAAAACAAACACAAATCCAAAAATCCAAAAACAACAAAACTGCTCCGGCATTCTCCGTGAGACTTTGGTTTTTTTGGTTTTGGCTCTAGTGTCGTTCTGGACAAACGAAATCAGGGCTCAAACACGATACTCTGGAAAAGCACGAAGTCGCCGGTGGGGGCGGTGTTTTAAAGGGGATGGTCTGTGAAGGGGGGGGGGGTGACCATATATATATATATATATATATATATATACATATATATATATATATGTATGTATGCATATTAATCTATTTAGCTGTGTGCTTGCCTGTGTGCTAGTTAGTTTGTTTGATGTAAGCTCGAAACATGCACCTTGGACCCCACCTCTGAGAGACCCTACACCCACAACAGATTGGCGCATTCGTCCCAAGAGTGATAGAGGCGAGGTTTATTCGCCCCCCTACCCTGAAGACTGGGGTTTGCTAGATTCAACCTGCTTCGCTTTAGGGTTTGGGGTTGAGAGTTTCAGAAGGGTTCATGTCTTGTGCTCCAGGCCGGGCAGAATTTACAAGTTGTATGGGGCTTGCAGGGTTTAGAGGTTACGGGGTTTGGGTCGTGTGCGATTTTTTTGCTGAGGTTGTGGAAACCCGTAAGAACTTGAAAGGTCAAGAACACCCGAAGCCAGCATCAAGACCTAAGCCAGCATCAAGACCTGGTACAGGCAGCCGGTGCCAGATTTCTGAGCAAGTCCCATTGTCCTAACTCACACCTTGAAGTCCTAAACCGCTGTTCACCCTACATCCTGAACTTTGGATGCATGCTACGCCCTGAGTCCTACATAGACGACCATCTTGCAAAGAAGGCGCATGGAAGGCTTCATGACAGGTGATGCCTGGGGCTTCGGCACTGGAAGATCCGAAAACCTCTTCACCCTACACCACCTGTTACTGCCTTTCGTTGTCCAGGATGCCTGTGTAAGCCCTACCCCTGAACCCTCGACAAGGATGAAGCCCGAATCCCAAAGTGCGACTCACCCAAGAGTAGTTAGCAGTGTTCCTCTTGGGTTCCTTTGGTATATGTCATACTAAAGCCCTCAGAATCCAGAAACCGCATCGAACTATTCAGGTCCTCACTTTTCACGCGGTGTGAAATGATGAGCAGGGTTACCGCTACTTCTTCGGTTAAAACCTACTGCGAGGGTCATACCCTACCCCCCTTTTTCAGTACCTACATTTCTCTATCTTACAAGCCCTACCATGGAAACTAAGTGCCATCAACAACATGGGGGTAGGGTATGACCCCCTTGGTACTGCGACAACGAGCAGTGTCATCAAGGACGACGACCAGTCCTACGACTTCTGCTGCCGCTTGGACATCACTCTACTCATGGTGACTATTACGTGTGCTGCGAAACTATCAACACTACTGTACCATAAACCCTTAACCTCTAAACCCTCAACAGAGCAGAAGTTGAGATCCTGCCTTGCTCTTCTGACTCCCGCTGCGCTTGGCACAGCGTGTGGCATCAAACCTAGGCTTGCGGCAGCACACGAGGTGAAGGTTTCTTCTGCCCAGAGACGGAGTCCTAACCACCTATACACTCTAAAGCTCTGCCGCCTCGACTCCGCGCCCCTATACCCTACAGTTTTAACATGCTTACAGGAACTCCAAACCGAATGCCAGTTTGTATCCCTTAGAACGAAAACAGCAGTCAACATCTTCTTGAGAAACGGATGACAGCAATCTAAACAATACAGATCTCTTCGTACGTTGGCAAAACACCCAACATACCAAAATAATCTCAGAACCATGAACGCAAAATGCAAGCCATGCGATAATCTGAAAGCCCGACAGAAAACAATCGCAATCAATCCCTATAAACACTACTATGGGGGAACCCCAGGAACAGCACTTGCAAATTCTTTCTGGCTAAACCCCAAACCCCTAAACCCCAAACTCATTAATTAACCCATAAACCCTAAACTCTACAAACCCGCAGACAGACCCCAAGCCCCTAAGCACAAAAACAAGGCCCTCAAGCCAAAAACCTACCCTAAACTTCATGCCCACACGCCCAAGTACAAGCAAAAAGACAGCCGAAGAAGCCCATACATGGTGCAGCGCTGCTAGGCCCCCCCTCCCCCCCCCCACCCCATGGTATCCCCCCTCCCCCCCTGTGGTTCCCTGTGGTGGGGGTTCCCCGCTGCCCCTACCCCCTGTGGTTGCGTTCCCCCTTCCATGGCCATTGCTGCTTGGGTGTCCGGTTGCTAAGAGTTTGGACCTTAGGATGTGATACACTTCCACTGAAGTCCGACCTGCCTTGAGCTCCAAAGCCAATGATAGTGATGAATATGATGGTAATGATGATGACGAAGATGGTGGTCATGATCCCCATCCGCACTCTCCTCCGGTCCTTGCTCAAGAGCCCCGAATGAGAATCATTCCAAAACGTGCTCAAGCTTACTTTTAGCGAACCTAACCGAGACTGGGCTTGCAATGACAAAGATCGATACAGTTTTCGCAAGAACATCACAAGCCAAGCAAAAGAACATGCTTTGCCGAAGCCCAGAGCAACAGCCGAAGCCCAGAGCAACATAGGAGCAAAGGTGCCGCCAACAGTCACACTGGGCATAGCACATCATTGTGCGCAACATCATCCCCATCATTCTCATTTGTATGTCGAGGGGAGGTGAAGGGGAAGGGCTTATCCTTCCCCACCCCGCCCCTGTGGCTCCCTTTCTTGTGGGTTATCCCTCCCGCCCCCTCCTTTTGCCAAGGCCTGGCTTGGGGGGGGAGTTACGCGGATGACATGTGCCTTATTGCTGGGACGAGAGCCTGCCTGGCTTGGGGGGGGGGGGGGGGGGGGGGGGGGGGCCTGCGACGCGGCGACGCGGCACCATACATAAGCTGCCCCTCCCTCCCTCTCTCTCTCTCTCTCTCTCTGTCTATCTCTCTCTCCCTCCCGGGTATTCGATATGAGCCGAAGCCATAAACCCGAAATCCTCGCTCCAGCCGAAGGGGCCGACTCCGGAGTCGCTTCGCAAGGTCGTCTTTGCTCTCGCCCTCCTCGACTAAATCGTTTAAGGTTAAAGTAAAAGCCAGAAAGTTGGAATATGATTATCCTAAACCCTTTATGGCAAATTATAAGGTATCCTACCCTAAAGCCATATTCCAACTTTCTGGAGTTCCCTTTAGTTCATAAGGGAGTTTCCGAAAATTAGGGGTACCTTATTTTGGTGTCCTTATAATAAGGATCCTACTATTTAGCCTTTATGGCAAATTATAAGGTATCCTACCCTAAAGCCATATTCCAACTTTCTGGAGTTCCCTTTAGTTCATAAGGGAGTTTCCGAAAATTAGGGGTACCTTATTTTGGTGTCCTTATAATAAGGATCCTACTATTTAGGGTATTGTATTAGGGTCCTAGACTAAATCGTTTAGGGGTACCCAAAGGCCCCAAAGAAGTTCCTTTTTGGGGGTCGTATGTAGAATCCTATAAGGTAACCCCAACAAGGAACTACTTTGGGGCCTCTGGGTAGTTCAAAGGGTTGCCGTACTATTACGGTTTCCTACTTGTCCAGTTATCCTAGGGGAACTAAAGCTCTCCAAAATTATGGTCGTCTCGGTCCTTCCTTGTGATTCTACGGGCACTTTTCTTGCAATAAGGTCCTTTTGGAAGGGTGCCGTACTAATTTTGATGCTCACACCCGGCAATACCAGGCGAGGTATGAAGACGACTTTGAACTCCGCAGAACAGGAGGTACGGCTGTTCGCGCCGTACTATTACAGTTTCCTGCTTGTCCAGTATCCTAGGGGAACTAAACACTAACCGGTGGGCACACATGTAGGGATTATTGTACTCTACTCTTAGGGTTTAGGGTTGGGCCTAGTATTAGGGGCTTGGGGTTTGGGGCCCAGCCTTAGGTGCTTAGGTTTTGTTCGGGCTTAGGGTTCGGGGTTTGGCAGGGTTTGCAGTTTGTCTTGCGGATATTGCTCTGAGCCTGGTACCCAACGCTGACCCGTAAACCCTAAAACCCCAAACCTAAACCCTGAAACACTCTACCATCGAATTGTGGCTCCTTGGCCTCTTCTTCCGATCGCGTGTGTGACATACGCCCGTCCTCTGACCTTGGCAAAGTTCAAAGGTTGTTCTTGCTGCAACTAATTCGACGGTTAGTTGCTAATAAGAAGCAGTACTTGTACTATAGGTTGCATTTGTAGTGGTCGTACAGTAGCAGTAGTCATCGTCGTCGCAGTGGCAGTCGTAGTCGTAGTGGTTCTGAAGACGTTGCAGGAGTAGCAGGAGCAGCAGTAGTAGTAGTAGTAGTAGTAGTCGTAGTAGTCGTAGTAGCAGTAGGTGGTGAGATGGGCCCTTGCATATTGAAGCCTGATGCAGCGAAGGGCAAGGCAAGAAGGCGTCCCTGAACCCAAAGCAAAAACTCAAGAGCACCGGCAGAAGATACCATACCAATCCTAAACTCTACTTAAAATTACTTAAAGAACAGTGCCAAAGGGACTTTCCGTCGTCGGACTTGGCATCTTCGCTTCGATCCGAATCGGACTTACCCTCCTGGCATGGAAGAAGCATTGTAGCATAAACACTCAAGCATTCACATCATTGAAAGCATACTTAGTTGCTGAGTTCATAAGCCCCGAAAGGTTTACACTTTCGGGATTATAGTGGGTAATGTTATGCCAAAAAGTGTATAAAGTGTATCCACTCAGCTACTAAGCATACCGCCGAGCCTCAAAAAACTTAAGCAAAACACATGACCTCAACAAAAGGAGCCCCAAAAAACAAACGAACAAGTTTTCGAGCTTCCTGTATGACAAAGGAATATGTAAGGAATTTTAATAAGGCGTAGTTAACCCTGATCCCCAAAACGGGTTCTAGTTCCGGCCTCTAAACTCTAACCTAAACTCGATAGCCCAACCACAACTCCTGAAGTCCTCACCGCAAAGCGTCCGAACTCATTCAAATTCAGAAAAGGTATTCCTTCTCAGCCAAAAAACCAGGACCCTGCATAATAGGTATTCCTTGAAGCAGGGACCCTAACACGTCTGTCTCTTCTAGAGCAGGCGAGCCACTAATGAACTGTAAACAAATTGCAAGCTTTGCTGCAAACCCCCTAAAACGCAAAGCCTCCGAGGACCCTAAATACTATACCCCGAAAAACCGTCTGAAACCAGGGTCCTCCAAACTTTTCGTCTCTTCGACCCTCTTTTCCTCGATCGCAGGCAGCCTCAAGAAATTGTTGTCCAGGGTTTAGGACTTGAGGCGGTTGCTTGCATCGCGCCCCAGAAGGGAGCTTCCGAAAATTAGAATAATTACCTCATTTTGGGGTCCTCAAAAAAGTAAAAAAGGATCCTACTATTTCGGGGACTATATTCGGGTCCCCTAGCCATAAATGTCAAAGTTTGATGGACTTCTTACAAGCATGTCCGCGTCCACACCAAAAGAAGCCCTGCAAGGCAGAGTCATCTGGGACAGGGGCCTATTCCTATGGGTCTGAATAATTAGAATAAGGCCTTGGGGCCCATTATACTACAATGATAATAAGGAACCTCCAAGAAAATATTGTTGGTAAGCATTTCTGCCCCGGTAATATCCCGATGACGATACTCCGACTAAACTTTGCCTCCTGAAGCGTAACTTGAGCTGACTGCAGCTCTGCCACATATCCTCCACCGGATGAGATGGCTTGGCCTGCCATGCGCGGTTCAGGCTTTGGGCATTCGTGTTTAGAGGCTTTCGTGTTCAGCATCTTAAACCCTAGAAGCACGGCAAACCGAAGAGCGCAATGTTCCAGAGTTCGGTTTAGAGTTCAGGGGAAATCGGAAGGCCTTAATCAAAGATTGTGCTCCATTTTGCAGGCCCTCAAATTCTGCAAGCAAAACGCTGGATCATGAAAGCTTCAAAAACACGCGACCCCGACTTTCAGGACATCGTGCTCAAGGTTGCAGGGCACGGTCAACAGGAGATTCACGCAGGGTTTAGTGATTGCAAGCTCTCCGTGTAGCGATGCTTTTGTTCTAGGAATGTCAGTATGTTATGAAAGATGCGCGGTTGAACAGCCGAACGCCTCAGAACCGACATGTCAATAATCGCGAGAAAGAGCTTTTGCAGCAGGTGTAAGAGGGAACAAAGCCATGATCACACCAGCAGCCGAGCACCATGAACTCCGCAGACGTGGAATCTTGGCAGGAGTAACAACAACAACCAGAAAACACCAGCAACATAACTTTGCTAAAAACTTGAAATCTGCCCTCCTGCTCTTAAGCTGCAAACCCCACAAACTTCTGAACACCCACCCCTACATATTCAATAACCGTACACCCTCAACAGCCCTAAAGCCGAAGAAGTGTCCTGAAACCCTTGGATTTTGTGGGTTGCCGCCTGCGGAGGCGGCTCTTCCAAGGCTTTGGCCTGCGTTGATTCTCTTGTTATTCCTACCTTCGCCGTCACCCCCAAAGCATCCCAAAGCCCTATAGGGGAGTTGCCGAAAATTCGGGGTACCTAATTTCGCTGTCCTTATGATCATCATCCTACTAGTTAGGTTGCTATATTCGGGTACACATTTTCGGAAACTCCCCTTTGCCTACCTGGCTCTTTTGGTTCCTGAATACCATGCCTTCACTTACAGTAGAAGCCAGAAAGTTGGAACATGGCTTTAGGAGGATTAGTGCTAGGATCCCTTATACTTTACCTTTAGGGCATGAGGAGTCTAATGTTCCAACTTTTTGGCCTCTACTATATGTCCTTCACAGATCAGGCTCGGGTCTTAAGGTGAGGGTCAGGGTTTCGGGATTATGGTTTACAGGGAACTCCAGAAAGTTGGAATATGGTTTCAGGGTAGGATACCCTATAATTTACCATAGAAGGGTTAGGATAATCATATTCCAACTTTCTGGCTTTTACTTTAGGGTTTTGGGGTTGGCTACAACGGTAGAAATATCATGAGATACCCTGAACCCCAAAGAACCCTGACAAAAGACCTCATATATCCGTTCTAAACCCCTTGAACTCAAAACCCAGGACCCGAAACCCCCTGAAACCCTAAACAAACCCCTTGTAAGCAAATATTTAACCCCATTGAAACCCGATGTAAACCTTGCCAAAAACACAAGAAACCCATAAAACAACCCTGATAAGCCCCTCCTAAACCCAATATAAGCCGTACCTGGACCCTGAAGAACCTACCTTTCTCAAGACTCATAGAAGCGAACCATGATAAGGAGGCTTAAAATCTATGTTCTTCCGGATCCGGGCTTCTAAACCATATATATATATATATATATATATATACCTATGTATGCATGCCATAATACAAACCAAATCAGCCCGGGGCCTGTGCCGCCTTCGCGGCTTGAGCCGCCTTGGCTCTCTCGAGATCGAGGTTCCTGGGCGGTCGATTTCGAAAAAGGTCCGCAGAGGTTTGTTTGTCTAGGGTTTATAGGGCTTATAGAGTTTGGGGCTTAGGGCTTGGGGTTCGATCGGCGGTATGAACACCTGGCCTACACCTGGAATGGGTAGACGCGTCATAAACGGGTGTGTGCACATAGATACATGCAAACATGTGCATACACACATAGATAAATATATATATATATATATATATATATATACATGTGTATATATATATATACATATGTATGTATGTGTGTGTGTGTGTGTGTGTGTGCGTGTGTTCACCTGTCTTGTAATGGCATTATGCGTATGTATATGTATGTATATATATATATATATATATATATATATATATATATTATTTTGAATTTACGCTTATGGATGCACATATACATACTTAAATCAGCTTACATCTGTCTCTATACGTATATATGTTTATATATACAGAGAGAGAGAGGGAGAGAAAGAGAGAGAGAGAGAGAGAGAGAGAGAGAGAATGCCTAAAACAGTCACCTAATTGCTGTGCAGGTAGAATGGGCTTCTAGGGCTGCAACGACGGATCCTTCCTATTGCAGGGACCCGGCTGGTCGGATTGGAAGATGGAGGCTCGGGATACCGGGGTTTAGGGTTTACAGGGTTTAGGAGTTTCATGTAGGAGCCTGAAACTGAAACCCTTCTCACAGCCTAAAGCCCCAGACGAAAGCAACCTTCTACCCTAAAGCCCCTAAACCAAAACCGCTTGGAAGAAACACCGTTATAGACAGTCTACAATCTGAACAATTGCAGCCCTAAGCCAAGCCCTCATCGACAAGACCTTCGATTCGATCGCTTCGCCGAGCTTCGTTGCTGCCGAGCTCGGCACCTTCTCCTCGGACAAGCTTTCGTGAACTTTAGGGCTTACTGGCTCTTGTTAAATAACTTAATTTGAGTTACCAGAATAATGGGGATCGATAATAAAGAATATGGTTTCCTTACAGTGGCAACCTGCACAAAAGCCCTTGACTCCTTAACGAGAAGCCAGTAGAGCTTAGGGACTCGGCTCAGGATTTCAGCTTCGAGTTGCGGGCTTGAGTTTGGATCAAAGAAAAACTGTCATTCGAACTTCTGAAAAAAGCGGTGTTGAAGATGTATAGAGTCATAGAGTAACTACTTGGTCCGCGAGCTGAGGGAGTGCAGGGGAAGTGGCTTATTCAAGAAAAGCAAAAACAGCAACAACTGGTCAGGACGAGCGTGCGGGGCTGTGAGAAGCCATAATGCGGATGATTCGATGGTGGCGCAGATTTGTTCTCTGTGTGCGGGCCTTCAGCAGTATGCCCGGTCTGTCTTTCGGCGTTCTGTCGGGCTACAGGCTCTGAGACCTCGGAAACTGCATGCGCTGCGGCTTGATTAAAGGCTCAGCTTCTAGTTTCTCCACCAAATAAGCCTGCAACCCATAAGAAGTCTTTGACTGTCAACACTGAAAGAGAAAGTCTCATTGAAGCCCTTAGCCCGCCGCCCACAAACATCCTCAACCCTCCCTTCTTTAGGGTTTGATATAGAGGCCTTGATAATTAGACTAGGGTTTGGGGGGGCCCATTCTGATCAAATGAAAATAAGGAAGCCCCAAAACAGCAGAGGTAATTATGAAGGCCCCTATATGAGTGGCTTATGGCTTCGTTTGCACCATTTCCCCCCCCCCCCCCACACCCTATGACTTGCAGAACAAAGGTCGATTTGGAGACGAGGTGGTAGAAGGGAGTTAGCACCTGGTCTGCTGATTTGCTGTTGTCGTGGCTTAGGGTCGTCTATGCCTCCAGCACAGCCTTTTTTAGTCTAGTTACTTGTTTGTTGACGTGAATCTAAGGTTCAGGACGGTTCATGGGCTTTTGTTTCGGGCTTCCAGGAGTGAGGGAGCTTAGCACTGGCATGCCATACAAGCCGAAGCTCAAGGGTACCCAAAACTCTCATCCCCGTCCTGCGCAAATCCCCTGTCTTCATGCTCCCTGCATGACTGAGTTCCATGTCGACAGATCACTCTCTACACAAACTGCATTGCATCGCTTGGCCAGGCATTCAGATTCAAGGCATAGTCTTTACTTGTGGGGTACTGGGCTCTGAGCAAAACCTGGGCACCTCATGCTGCACACCCTCAACCTTCACCAAGTGTGCTAAGGACGAAGCGATCCACGTCCGTGTTCATCTCGTTTACCACATCTGCAGACGAGTTGGCATATTGGGATGTTTTGCCATTTACAGGATTCAGTGCCTACGTATCTGAGGGCGTTCGGGTTGAGATCCTTCAGTGAGACGAAATCATACCCAGTTCTGGCATTGGAGCCCACAACCGAAGCCCCAACCCTAAATGCAGGCCAACACGAAATCATAGTTGCACAGCTATCCTTCGATCACGAGACACTGCACAACGAAGGTGGGTGCAGCTCACCAGCAACCCTAAACCCTAAACCCTATAAACCCTAAACCCAAACAAGCAAAAGGCCCCAACGGCTACGCCTTGGATGCCAAAGCCCAGCCCAGATATCTGGAAGCCCCGTACACTGCCCCAAACCCTGAACCGAATAAACTAAACCAGGAAACCCCAGAAGCTGAAAGCCCCAAGCCCTAAACAGTTTGCGGTTTAGGGTTTCAGAGTATAAATGGCAGGCACTAATGCCCCTAAGATATGGCGAGTTAGGACTAGGGTTTTGGGCTTAGGGTTTGTGTGTTTAGGGTTCAGGGTTGTAAGTTCTGAACTAAACCTCGAACTCGGCCCCCCGAGACCTTAAACCATAAAGCCGAAAGCACACTCAAAAGCCATCAGCCTGCACCCTAAACCCTCAAAACCCCCAAACCCTCTAAACCACCCGAAACCCCAAACATAGCCTAAAACCCTAACACCCCCAGCCTTTCCACGGTCGCCGCTCTGCCCTACCCAAGTATCGGATACGCAAGCGTACCATGTCCTGGTAAGACTTTACAGAGTTTAGGGCCAAGGGCATAGGCAGGGTTGACTCAGGGTTCGCGAAAACTTAAAGGTTAACCTTTGGGAGTACATTGGGACTACATGGTGGTTGATTAAAGGTTACCTACGCTACTACTAGGTAGGACTATGAAGGGTTCAATGTCATTGGTTTAGGCTTATAGGATGGCCTACAGGTTCATCTTCAAGCCGATCAGCTCACGGTGGACAGCTGCGGCTTGCGCTAAGATAAGGCCCTTTGAAGTCAGAGTAAGGTCTCGGGGTACATTATGGCAATGGTGTACCTGTTTATTGATTAGTAATTATGCAGGGTCCTATGTCTCAGGGCTTCGGGGTTGTTGGTCATTCTTGCTAGCATCCTGGGGCCAGATATCATTCTTGCCTTTCGCCAAGAGAGCCCAATCACCCCCGCACCCTGCACCACTCAAGCAAGGAGACCAATCCTAGAAAGCCCTAAACCCAGAATTTCGGGAGGATCCAAAAAGTAGATCCCTTAATGGCGGGTTCCTAAAAAGTACCCTTGGTAGTATAGGGCCCCAAATTAGGGGATCTACTTTCTAGATCCTCCGGGGGGTCTGGGAATTGTTTCAGGCATTAGGGTCCCTTTTTTTAAACTTCAATCGTCATGCCGACCTTCTTAAAGCAAGCCTCTGGCCTGAATTGACCATATAGCAACTATGGCTCTGCTTCAGTGGTTCATCATAGGGTCCCTTATAGGGGGGCGTGGGGGGGTAGGGGACTATATTTCCTTAAATGGGCCTCATATTAGGTCCTTACTATGGGCATTGAGGCCCCCTACCACCCTCCCCCTACCCCCCTAAGGGCCCCTATGAGCTCAGGGTTAGGGTTACAGCTGAGGCCAGGAAGCTGGAACATGGCGTTAGGATGATTGGAGCCGGGTTTCCCTGGTTCTACATTGGGGCCATGAGGATGATCATGCTCCAACTTGTTCGTCTTCAGCTCATATTGCACGTCAGGATTACAGATGGTTTCTAATCTAGGGGCATTACAGATGAGAATCGGGTTCTTGGGGGGGTAAACTCTAGTATAATCCTACTCGGGAGCCCTAACGAATGGCTTTGGTAAACTATTTCGGCGGCTACTATTGCAGCCACTTTGACATCATGCCCTGAACCATGCTAAGGCCGGCGGAAATGCAGCAAGTCTCCTGTACTGCTTCGGTGCCAACGCGATAGAGTCCCTGTGGGCCGGGAGCTAGTTGTTCGACAGTACGGCCCTTGGGTGTTTAGGATCCTGGGAGGAAAATTGTCATTGCTTTTCAGCACCAGCATTGCTACGAGTTCGGCCTGAACCTGTCCATTGTCATTTTACAGTTTGGGTTCCTTCTGCTCCTACGGCTCCACGCCCCGTCTTAACAACATGCCACAGCTGTTGGCAGTGGCAGAATAACCTGTGCACAAGCCAGCCAGACAGAGCGCAAAGTACTTCTTGTTCTTGCGTAGTCGCAGCAATACTAGTACTTGTACGGGTATTTGTGCTAAGCCCTTAAGGTTGGGGGGTGCGCGAAACACGTTAGGTCACCCACTCTAAACTCGCAGAACGCTAAAGCCAGTTGCATGAGGTATCTTGGGATAAGACCAGCTCGACAGAGGGTTTTTCCACATTCTTGGGGCTTGACATGGAGCATCCCAAGAGAGTTTTTCCACACGTTTGGGGCTTGACAAGGAGCATCACACAAGGGTTTTTCCACATCTTTGGGGCTTGACAAAAAGCCTTGCAAGAGGGTTTTCCACACGTTTGGGGTGTGACAAGGAGCATCCCAAGAGAGTTTCTACACATCTTTGGGGGTTGACAAGGAGCCTCGCAAGAAGGCTTTTCCGCATCTTTGGGGCTTGACAAGGAGCAACGCACGAGAGCGGCAACATTTGTGGAAACTCTGTCGTGTTTGCGGAAAAGTTTGCGGAAACATTTTTGGAAACCCTGTCGTATTAGCGGAAAAAACTTGTGGAAAATTTGTGGAAATTCTGGCCGTGTTTGTGCAAAAACTTGCGGAAACATTTGCGGAAACTCTGGTCTTGTTTGCGGAAAACGTTGTGGAAACACATGTCGTGTTTGCGGAAAAGTTTGCGGAAAACATGCCGAAGCCGTAAAATTCTAAACTTCAACACGTTTTGGCATGACACGGACATGTTTTCCAAAATCTTTTTCCGCACATTTTTCCGCAGACCGCAAATTTTTCCGCAGGTTTTTCCGCAAGCACGACCAGAGTTTCCACAAATGTTTCCGCAAGTTTTTCCACAAACACGACGTCGTGTTTGTGGAAAATATCGGCATGTGTTTCCACAACGTTTTCCGCAAACACGACCAGAGTTTCCACAAATGTTTGCGCAAGTCTTTCCGCAAACACGACAGACTTTCCACCAATGTGTCCGCAAGTTTTTCTGCAAAGACGGCAGACTTTCTGCAAATATTTTCGCAGGTTTTCCTGCAAACAAATGTCCGATTGGAGACTAAGTCTGCGGAATCTTTTGGTCTGGACCCGAATCCTGTGGAAAAACGCATCCGTTCAGCACCCAAAGCTGTGGAAAAAGCTGCTCGGTGCAGACCCCAAACTTGCGGAAAACAGTGCTTGTTCAGAGCCGAAAGTTGTGGAAAACCGGGCCTGGAATTGTGGAAAACGGCTCTTTGCACCACGACTTGCAAAAACCTTTACAAGCTGCTCATATAAAGGAAGTTAAAGTTTAAGAAACGTGTTTGGCGCACCCCTCAACCTTAAGGCCTTATTGATACCAACTCCTGCAACCCTTACCAAATAAGTACCTATAATCCCTCATGACGAACAAGCCCGAGTCTGATGGGCCCCAATCCCTGGACAAATTAACGAGGCACCCCAAAACGCTGTTGTAGTCTTTAAGGCTCCTATATTCAGCCTATAGTCCCTCTTACTAAGCCGTATAGACAAACTTATAGCCTCCACCCGCTGCGCGAACCCTATTCCAGTTCGTAGAAGGGCCCTATGCCCCTCCGCCGGTAATCCTAAAACCTGAACCCGATAAGGTCTGCAGTCCCGAACCCTACCTCTTCGGAGACCAGACCCAGATTAAATGCATGGATGGCCGCGCCGACATAGGTACCTTGGCACGGTTTTGGGGGTTCCTGGGTTCCTGTCCTTCAAGGGTATAGTATCAACAGATCGCCGAACGGACGATGCGGGTCTGCATCTAGGGTCTTCGAGCTAAAGCCCGAATGTTGCATTTTAGATTCTAGAGACTGCTCTTTAATTAAGGACTTTATGACTGCTGTTCATCAAAACAACTTTTTGTTGCGCATGTTTTAGGCTTTAGGATGTAGCGCTTTTAGGCACTGATTTTGCGGCATGGGGCGCCATTCGCGAAGCCGAAGAAAAGAGATTAAATGATTCGACGACGGCCCAGCAGGTGAGGGTCCGAAACCTTCTTAGACACTCTGGGACCTTGGGTTTAGGGGTTCTTTAGGTCCGAGCCGATAGTTGTCAAAATGTTGGTCCCTTTTCGGGTCTCTATTATAATACGGCACCTATTCTTAAGGGTACCCCAAAAGGGACCATAACTTTGACAACCGCCCATATGGTTGAATAGGGTGTTGAGCTCTGGGGGCTAAAGGCTTCCAATTTCGGCGCTTTTCTCTTCACGGAGTGTGCCCTTAACCTAACTAAACCCGAAACCCGAAACTCGACCCCAAGCCCATGTATTTAAGTAGAGTTACAGCATTCGATGAGTCCTACATATTATGGGAGCCATTGCACTTCTGCTCTAGGCTGCAACTCGAGGGTATTCGGTCATGGAGGGCTCCATTTACGTTTAAGGCTTCGGTTTAGGGCTTAGGCTTCTGGGTCCAGGTTTCAGCACTCACAACTGCGACAAGCCTGGCGAGGTGAAGGTTTAGGAGTTAAGGCGCATACCTTTAGGGTTTATGGGCTTCCGGGAATTGAAGGTTTAAGGTTTCGGTGACGTGCTTGCGGTGGCACATGGCGCTCAGCCTAGGATTACGTATCGCTGTCCAGGCGGCGGAAAAAGTAGATTCCTCGCTTCTCATATTCCTTCAGCAATGGGCTGGAGGATGGTTCAGGCTGGGCAGCAGGAGAACCCCACTGCGCAAGCCCGGAAGAAGAAGCCTCGTAGATCCACAATGTAATAACTTCGCATGAACCGGCAGCCAAAAGCATTAATAAAGGGGCCTTCATAATTAGAATAGGGTTTTAGGGCCCATTATACCATGATTATAAGGAACCCCCCAACTAGTATGCGTAAACACTTAGGCCCTTTACTAACAGGAGTAAGAGCAATCACGCTAACGGATGACTGCAAAAGCTTCTGCGAGGTCAGGGTTTGGAGTTCATGGTACAGCTTAGGGCCTTAGGTTTAGTGCATAGGGCTCAGGGTGTTTACAGTTTTTAGCCGGGTGTCGGGCATCGGGGCTCAGATTCAGGACAGGTAGGCTAAACAGCTTCGGAAAAGGAGGAAGGCTCAAACCTCCCAATCCCACCCTCGCAGCCGAAAGCCGGAAACATGACGTAAGCCTCAAAGACCCTAACCCCCAAATGCGTGCGGCCCTGCATATTATACTGAAGTACCGTGCCAGCATGCGCTTGGCATGTATAAGGCTTATCCCAAAACCCGAACTCTAAAATTTCTCGTTTTTGTTTATGAATGCAAGATGCAGGACGATGATAAAAACCGGTGCTTCCTTGAGACTCTCCCCAGGCTCGTAGGAAACCAAAGTTCAGGCATTTGCTTTTCTGTCGTCTGTTATGTGGGGATTACCCGAAAAACTGATCGAGCAGCGATTTGGCTAAAACCCTAAACTGTGGCCTTTGAAGAAACCTTCGAAGTTGGGTTGACGATGAGTGATGCTTACACCTTGAGGCTGCTGTACAGGACTTCCCTGCAACAAGTGTCGCCCAAGTAAGCCGGAAACTCTGAAGTCTTACGGAGTCTCACCTAAACCCTAAACCCTAAACATCCTAAACTGAAGCCCTCGGCCCTTACCACCTTTTAAAGGCCTGTTCCAGGTTCGATGTCTCGTCCAGCTGTTCGAAAAGCTCAGACAGCTGGTCTTGCTCATTGGCGACCTATTTGGGAGTTTCCAAAAAAATAAGGGACCCTAATATAGTACCCTAAATAGTAGGATCCTTATTATAAGGACCCCAAAATAAGGTACCCCTAATTTCGGAAACCCCCATGTCGAGCCGACCCAGTCGTTCCGGGTTGCAAAGATTTCCAAACGCGCCGACCCGGCATCACCAAAAACTACACGACACATCCAAACCCTGAACGGTTTCTGCGAGGGCATGTGACACTTTAGGGTCGCAAAGAGATTATCAGGTTGTTTGCTGAGTGATGTGCGCGTGTTTACATCGTTTACATCTTTTGGCGCACTTGTTCAAGCAGGCTGTTCAACAAGGGTCACTGTCTGCCAAAAACCCTGAACTCTTGGTACTAAATCCGGTCGCCGCTCACTTGGCCGTAATCTTTACCGGGGGCTGGATTGTGCAACTTCGGGGCTCGTGTGTTTCACCTGTTAAACTACTATTTGCTTAAGAAACCCCCAAAAAATAAAAATAATAATCCCTATATTACCCCCCATAAGGAATATATTTTTTATTTTTTGGGGGTTCTTAAGCAAATAGTAGTAAACTGTTAGCATAGGAGGTTCACTCGAGGTTCCAACTCGCATTCTGGGCCTGGTATCAATAACCCGAAGCCCGAGCCATCCGCCCCCAAGCCTGGGCCCTGAACCCTAATTAAGTACCCGGGTACCTAATAATCCTTTCAAATGGTAACCCACATAACTACTATCCGAAACTTGAGGACCTAAATTACTGGGTCCTTTGGACCCTTCGGGGAATACCAACCGCGCCTGGTGGATGAAAGCCGCGGTGACGACCTCAGAGCCATGGTACACTCGAGACAGTCTTCGCGAATTGCGAAATGGGTTTAGGGTTTAAGGTTCCCAGGCCCGAAAGCAGACAAAAAAGACAGCCGGTGTTGAATGCTCAAAGGGACTTGACCTCAGAGTAACCTAGGAACAGAAAGGGTGCCCTTTTTGGTTTGAAGGGTGTTATAAGGGAACCTACACCCTCAAAAAAGGAAGAAGGGCCTACTCTGGGTCCTAGGGGACCTCCTCATAAGAAAATCTAGCGCCTCTAAACCTCTCTGCGATGCACATACAGCCAGTTCCGAAAACCAAACCGAACCGCTTCAGCGTTCAACTTAAGTCGTCCAGGCTGTTTCAACTAACGTACATGCCCCACCTCAGTGCATCAATGTTATAATAAAGGGACCTAATAATTAGAATAGGGTTTTGGCGCCCCTTGTAATATATTGTAGTGAGGAACCCACCAAAATAGTGTTGTTAATTAATTAAGCCCCCATATTTTTTGCCCCCTCAGACCACAAACGAAGATGAGAGGCTCCACCAACACCGGCGTCCTCGGATCGGACCAGCGGAACACAACCACCAAATGCAGTAGCAGTTGGGGAGGCAGTTATATATATATATATATATATGTATATATATATATATGCATATATCGGCGTTGCTATTCGGAATCAGTTTTTGGCGATACAGAATAGCGTTGGGAAATATTCAAGCTCGTGTATCAGGTCTTCAAGTTCAGCAAGCTGGGCCTGCGACAGTGCACCATGTCTTACTACTGCCACCCCAAACACCGAAGGGGTGGGAATACCTGAGAATCTAGCCGAATCTAGCCGTTAAGAGGCCCTCGCACCATGAAGTGTTTCGGGCTATTGTTCCCTAGTTTCAGCACAGAACGTTTGGGTTTGGGACCCAAGATCTGCCATGTAAAAATGGCACTTCCCCTGAATCATGATGCCTAAAAACCGAGACCCACCAACTGCAGGACCAAAGCAACCGTAAACTTACCCCCCACAGCCACCTGTACCTATGTAAGCTTGTGGAATAATGTTGCGGTGGCTATTTGTGTCCAACTGTAGTGGTATAGTCACTGTATAGAGAAATTAAGCGCTGCCGCTGAAGACCCCAAACCTGCAGCAACGGAATTTCATGGCGCCCAACGGGAGTGCAGCCAACATTTAGGTGTAGGTTCAGGGACTCTTTTATTAGAAACTTATGACTGAAGACGTATTCTTTGTTTTCTGACAGAGATGCCTTAAAAATCAGAACAAGATGTTTGAGTATACAGCCACACATAGAAACTACGGGACCCTACACGGCAGAGTAATACTAAATGTTCCTGCCTCTGCATTACCCTCAGATTGTGCAGCACGAGCATCTTCCGGGCACTCGGTGTTGTTCATGCCAGTGAGACGCTCTGCACACATTAGGTCTCCCTGTCCGTTATCGCCAAAGAAGAGTGTGGCGCACTCCTGAATTGGGCTCAGAGGCTTCGGTTTACATTGGGAAGAACCCGCAAGGAAGCTCAAAACTCCTCTTACATGAATCACACCTTTCGAACCGCGACAAGCCTGATTCCAAAGGAGACCGACCCAGAGGCTCTAAAGCGGACGCTGAAGCTGGGAGCAGTTGACTGCCTGTTTTCTCAAATCGGGAGGGGATGCTTAGAGAATCAATTCTCCTCCGTTGTTGCTTCTCTCCCTTGAATGACTTGACTACCGAGGCGTGCTTCCGCAGAAGTCGTGGTAGAACCTTACGAAACCTTTGGCGACTTCAGCGAAATAGGGATCCCGGAGTGGAACCGTTATTGTAGAACCTTGGTGCCGAAACCGTAGAACGAGTGCCTACCAATGAGTTAATGCGGATCTATGTACAGCAACGCTTCAGAGTGATAGTGCAGGACACTGGATAGGTAGTTTAGCGCGATTGGGGATTTCAGATGCTTCGTGAACTGTCACACCTGCACAGGGACTAAATGCGGGCGGGGGGGGGGGGGGGGGGTTGTTCGGGCCGAAATCCTACCTGGCATGAGAAGAGCGACGTGTTGTTGAGTCACGGCCTGGGCCGAGACCGGTCTTACCGAAATGAACCCCACATGCAACCCTGCACTCCTACCCAAAACCCTAAACTCTAAAACCATTGACTCTCAGCCCTAGGTGACGCCGATCTTCCAAAGATGCTTCTTCGAAACATACACGGAGTCCGAAGACAATATCAAACACAACCATACTACCACAAAACCAGTACGTCCTGGGTTCAATATTCCTGGAAGATCTGTCAACCAACCGACTGGCTCCCAAACCTAAGCCAAGGAGCACTGTACAGTTGGCGATATTGCACAAACGACTTGATCTTGTCTTCCCCCACTGGCCGCCAAACATCCTCAGCTATCGTGCGGGCAATTTGATACGGTTTAATCAGGACGATTTAAGCCCAACAAGACGGACTGCAATAGGACTTTCACAGGATCCTAAAACTGCCTTCCGTGCGTGGCAGCTTGGCCAAACAACTTGCACCCAGAAACGGAATCCCTGGTCAAAGACAGTAGTGCTTTCGCTTTCGTTGATGTTGTGATTGCTGTCGTTTGACCATGGCATGCACAAGGCGTGCGTTTCGAGAGTTTTGCGTATCCGATTTGATGTACTCCTTGCCCCCAAACAGGCTTACCTTGCAGTTTACCGACTAGGATCATACAAAACCCGAATGGCACGCAGCTATTGTGGCAGCATGATCTCAAAAAAAACATTGATGAAAGCGCCTCAACCCTTGCGGAATCACCTTGGCCTGCTTTAGTTGTGCTGGCTCTGGCAGCCGAGTGAATGAAACATACGAGTCTGAATAGTCGATCAGAGAATGTGCCTGCTCGCACCTGTAAAGACTAATTATGATAGCATGCAAACAATTCCTATTCCAATCATGAAGGCCGCTAACCACTTCATGTCGGTTAGAGTTGAAGATTGGCTGAAGGGATTCAGCACAAAGTGCATTGCAGTCGCTGATCAAATAAAGAGCATGTCGCTGGGGTTTCCGTACAAGTTATTTAAGGCTTTATGAAGGGTATATCAGGCTGACGATTAAAGCTATTTACAGGGCTTAGGGCAATAGGGGTTTGGGACTGTGCACCCCCCATATAGGCGGACAGCCCCCAAGCACATCCACCATGTTTTTGGGCACAGTCCTGCCACACGCACACCCCTCAAGCCGGACCTCAAAAGATTCTGAGACACTGTCCGCTCTTACATCGGCAAGCCCTGTTCAATCCTGAACCGAGCATAGAGTGGGATCCTCCAAAAGAATCCCTCGTTGCTTGAAGCCTTCTCTAACCGCAGATCTGTCCGAATACCCCTACACCCGAAACCCAAACCCTAAGCTCAAGCGTCAAACGCTAACCTCTAAACCCCAAGCCCCGGTCCCTCGCACAGCTGCAGGCAAACGGCACAAACGCTGCTGTGGCTCTCTTTCCTGAGAAACCCGACTGAAAAGGAAGGGTTTTGGGTTGAGGGTCTGACAGTCTGACAGAGTCAGAGTCCATCTTGTACACCCACTTAAGCGAGGATTACACCTGAAACCATAAGGAGAAGCACTGGATAAGCTTCAGGTCTACTTCAAGCAGAATTCCTTGTGAATGACTCGCTGGCTCTGGACTTGGGGCGCAGAACTCTGGAATACTGAACTTAGAACCCTAGCACAAATTGTGATTTTAGCTGTTTCTTAGGGATTATAATAACCCAAAGTTTAAAATTATTTCTAAGTACCCTTATATAAGGGTCTCGCTTCACAGACTGACATGCTCGGCTTTGTGTATCACATCGCAAAACAATAGGGTTTAGGGTTTAGGGCTGGACCGGCAACACCCGGATCAAGAACAGCGACCCAAACAAAACCTTATCACACTAAACATCACCTAAAGCCGAAAATTTACTTCGAGACCCCTCCACCTGGAGCGGTTCTGCTCTTCAACTTCCCTTGAAAGGTCCTAAACCATGTGTCGATTGCAATAGTCCTCAAGATTATCTATGACTAGGTCTCTATATTACGTAATAAGGAAAATACAACTATCTTAAATCGATACCGTGTAGACCCCAGACCCTAACCCCCCCTAAACCCCAAACCCTACACCGACCCTTTTTCAGCATGGGCTTAGATTGTGTTCCACCGAACACTCCTCAACTGCAGGACCTTCTCAACCCCAAACCCTTTTTGAGCACGGACTGAGATTGTATGCCGGCAAGGGCAGCGCCTGAACCAGAAACCTAAACCCTACCTATAGTCTCCATTGTAGTTCCTTTTTTTGGTTTTCCAATTTTATGGTTAGGACCCTATAATAGAGATAATGTGGTTAACCAAAAAAAGGAACTACAATGGAGACTATAGGTAGGCCCTATAAATACTAAACCCTTTCAGGCCCCTTCGAGTCGAGACCAAGGAACCGCGCGGCCACGTAGCTCCAAATGAGCAGCGCGGCGATCGCCAGGAAGGTGGCGTTGAAAACCAAAGGTAGGAGCCCCAAACCTGGTTCTTGATTTTGTTTTTGCTTTGAGTTTTGGGGTTTAGGGAATATAGCATGTAATTTTGAGGGTTTAGGGTTTAGGGATTACGGTTTGGGAGTTTTGGGCTTTGGGCTTTGGGGGGGTTTTGAGTTTTAGGGTTTAGGGGTTATAACTTATAGGGCCACCATGCCAAAAGTAGAAGCCCCAAGCCTACATGTTTCTTTGGTTTTGGAATTGTATGTTGGAACCCCAAGCCTGCTTTCATATTTCTGAATTAAACTTTAGGGTTTAGGGTTTGGAGGTCTTTTGAGTTGAACTGTCGGGTTAAGGGTGGTAACCACAAGCCGGTATCTCTAAAAGCTTCCATCAGGGTGTGCGGAAAACTTGTATGCGCCGCTTGTAAGTGCTATTGATGGGATACCAACCTGGATAAGAGCTGAAGAAGATGGATGACTCAACAGGGCTTAGGGTTCGCCATTGACGCTTGCAAGCCTGGTGTGAAAAACCACGGCTGAAATGGGTTAGGGCTGCAAATATAGGAGCCTTAATAATTAGAAAGGGGGGGGGGCACATATTACACTACCACCATACTAAGGAACCCCCACCAATAGTATAGAAAATTATCAAGGCTCCTATGTTAAGTACACAGGTGTAGGATTGAGGGTCCATTCATCTGTCTGTTGGTGCAGGGTGCGGAGCTTTTGCTTTCGAAGTCCCTAGGAGTTTCGGGTTTAACTTGGGTTTGGCGGCCAGGCTTCCAAATCTCACCATAAAATCCTACAGCGCTTATCCACGGACGAAGGGACATCCGTAGCAAAGGACGACTTGGAAGACACTCCCAGCCAAGGTGTTGCGCGGGTAGAGCAGGACCTGAGCTGAAGAAAGCCGGTCAAAAGCTGCACTAGTCATTGCAAATAGTTAGCTGGGGGTACCACAATCACGTTTGCTGCACATGTTCCGCTTTTGATACAGCACGGGGCTGTTGGGTTGAGCCTGCATAGGAACTCGGTGTATAGGTAGGCTCAAACTCCGGAGGTGACTGCTACTTGTAGCGCGCCCTTTGTCTACGGAGATTTAGATCATTTCGAGAGCCCTGCATGGGTTCGGAAGGTCACTAGATCCCTCAACAATAGCATGTCACCTGTACAATGAGAGTGGTGACGTCGAAAATGTCCGATGTCATCACATTCAGAAGACCTCCTCTCATCTTCAGAGATCGGCTCTGCAAATTTGAAGCTGGGGATTGAGAGCTTTGGGGAGCTCCAGTTCAGGAGGTGCCGGATTCAGGGGTTTGGGTTTAGGACTCGCTTTAAAGGGTTCCTTAAAGGGGGTCTATAAGGGATCTATAATAGGGATCTCTTAAAGGGGGTCGATAAGGGATCTACAATCGGGTTCCTTAAAGGGCTGAAGGGCGTTGGCATGTCAGGTTAGGATTGGAAGAGACCAAACGACCAAACCATGAAATTCCCTGGCCCACAGCTGCCCAAAGGGAGTTGGGTTCGGGCTTTAGAATGTTCAGGAGGGACATGCAGAACGAACTGTTGCAACATAAAAAAAATCAACTGCCACGCCCAATTGTAACCTCATGGTCCTAACCCTAAAACCGAAACCCTAAACTCTATACCCCAACCCTACATACGAAGCCAAACAAAAACACTCATCTTCGACACCACTCGTCCCAAACCCTCAACGTCCTCCAGGCGGTCGGTCACGGACGTCATGTTAAATACCGTAAATCAACCAGGGGGGCCATCGTAGAACGCATGCGGCTATGACATTGGGGTAGATTAGCCTGATCCATGCTATGGATTACAGAACCCGCAGGAATCATATGGGAGTTTCCGAAAATTAGGGGTACCTTAGTTTTGGGTCCTTATAAGAAGGATCCTACTATCTAGGGTGCGATGTTAGGGTCCCCTATTTTTGGAAACTCCCATATTGGTATTTCTTCAGACTTCTACATTACAGGATGCGGGTCGATGGCAAGTTTCTGGCCGATGGCACAGGCGGATCCTTCGGCCGTTGTCAAGGTTGGGGGGGGGTGTACACTGGTAGTTTTTTTTCATAAGAAACCCTGAGCAATGCTACCGGTCATGATTTAGGCTTCCGTATTATGTAATATGATTGTCATAAGGACTGTAACAGGATGCTATTAGTAGTTATGTGTTCCGACATCTACGTCGCACCCACATCCTTAAACTCCGAATCCAAACCCTCCAGCCGCAGACCCTCAACTTTAGGCATTTCTTCGGACTTTATACCCTGGCAATCCAAACTCTGAACCATCACACATCAACTGAACCCCACCCCCAAAGTTTCGTCGCACTCCGCCCTATACGATTTCGTCCGAGGCCGTGGCGACACCGAACATAAAGGCAGTGCCGGAGCTTTTCAGCTTCCCCGCCAGCAAAGTTGGCATGCAATGCCTCAGTTTCGTGCCAAGGGGGTGATTGTGCGGCCTCGTGCCTAAATCTCACATACTAAACCCTACGGCTGCACATCAGAACCTACAGCAAAGTAGGTTAAACGAGCCCATAATATGGTTCTGAACCTGCATCGCACCTATAACCCAAACCGCGACAGCCCGAGTGGGAACACCACAGTATGATCTCATACTGAGTTGCAAAAACACAGGCTTCAGAGGTCTCAACACGAAGTAGGTATACTTATTGCAAACACGATGTCTTCCGAACTGTGGGGAGGCGGCGGGGAGGCAGCTGGAGGATTCGCCTACTGGGGGCCGTTGTTAGCAGCCCTGTGACGTGGGAGGCTCCCACACAGCGTGCTTCAGGATTCTTCTGTTTGTCCTCGGGTTTGGAGTCATCCTTCGAGCCAAGGGTCCTACAGGAGATACTTCAATCCTTAGTTGGAACAGCCTCGACAGATTCAGGGTTTGCAAGTTTAGTTCAACAGACCAGGTTATACTACAAAAACTATCTGTGGCAGGTACCAATCACACTCAAACCCATAACCCCTCAACCCCCTAAACACTTCAATCCTACGCGGTCGGAAAGAGTCCTAATCCTTCAAAGACGGATAACAAGTTAAGCACATGCAGACTGTGGCTTTTTTTGCTCGCCATCACTTGTGTGCAATCACACCTACGGGGACTTGGACCCTTGGAGCCCGGCTTGCGGTGCTCCGACCTCCCCTCCCCATGGTTTGCGCTGATCTTGGTTTGGGTTCTTGCAACGGAGCTTAATGCAAGTTTACCAACTGGAAAGTAGGTTCCTAGTAGTTTATACATTCAGCAGGATTCCCGATAAGGGTAATTAAGTTTGGGCAACGTAGATTCTGTAGCAGGAACCCAGTATTCCTCTCTTCTGAAACCAAACGCTTCGCCGACAGCTACGGCCAGAAACGAGCTTCCACGCCACTACCGATTCGGGGCTACGAGTACCCTAGAAAATAGTTCCTGAATAAGAAGGCCAATGTAAAAGCAACATCTCTGGCGATGGACATGCTTCGCATATTGCACATGTCTTGGCAGCCAGGAGGGCTTAGGGGTTTAAGGTTATAGATTTATAGAACCTTGGCATCAAATTTTGAAGACGCTTTTTATGGGCACACTTTGTTACCGGCGTGTAACTTCAGGGGTGGCGCCTGCGGATTATCCCCCAAACACCGAAACCTGGCAAGGGTTTTTTGGAAATCAAACGCACTGGTGAATTAAACCCTGGGCCCTAGGGTGTCTATCTTGTGTTCTTTCTGTTGTCTTAGAACCCTAAACCCTAAACCCTAAACCCTAAACTCTTCTGCGTGTTCTATTGTACTTCTCTTGCCTTTGTAGGTCGGCCGCAGGATTGTGATGCAAGTTGTGGTTTCATCCATTCCTACTTCAAGCCTATGTGGTTTAGGGTTTAGGGTTTATAGGGCTTAGGGGTTTAGGGCTTAGGGTTTATAGGGCTTAGGGGTTTAGGGCTTAGGGTTTAGGAAACTAAATTAATCGGGACTACTGCTTGCAGCGAAGGGTGGCCGTTCAGAAACGTAGTGGCAGCTCGAACATCGCATCCTGGCCAACACCTACTTGTCTTCGAAGGAAGCCAGCTTCCCACTTTCATACAGCTCAGCCCCCGAAGGCTTTGAACTGTCATACAGCTCAGCCCAGCCGCGTTGGCCCCAAGGTGACCTCGTGTCCTCCTGCTAGCCTGAAGAGTCGTAACGGCAGCTCAGTGGCAAAAAAGGCCTTAACAACGCATACATCCGGTGATTCTGGAGAAAGGCCGACTCCTTTAGGGAGTGTAGTTAGAGGTTCAGGTAAGGTTTCTGGAGTTTGAGGGTTCAAGGGTTAAGGGCGACTCCCTGTCACGGATACTCGGCAACAGGTCGGTATCAAACGAGGCTTTCACAGAAGGCGGTAGGTACCGGTATAGTTGCCCCGAGGCCCCAAAATAGTTCCTTGTTGAGGTTCATACATAGAATCCTACAAGGTTGTCCCAAAAATCAACTACTATGGGGCCTCTGGGTACTCTTCACTGATCATCTTCCTGGTCCACGGCAAAAGCTCGGAACGTGTTCTGAGCAGATCACGAAGCACTCAGAGGCTTCAAACACGCTGTAGACAGGGGTTCAGGGTTTAGGGTTTGGGAATTTAAGGGTTTAGGGGTTTAAGAGTTAACAGTTAGGGTTTAGGGTTAGGGTTTAGGAATTTAAGGGTTTAGGGGTTTGAGGGTTAGGGTTTAGGGTTAGGGTTTAGGCTTCAGGGTTGTGTTTCGACTTTCTGGATCTGCTTTACGCCTCTTCACGCTGCATCGTCGGCCTCAGTCGAATGCTGAAGCAATCCCCAGAGGGTCCATATACACTACCATTATGGAAGTAGGTCCCAGAAAACCATCCCTATTATGGTTTTGGGGCCTGATTCCATAATGGTATTGTATATGGACCCTCTGGGATCTTTTGCATCTCCAACAAGATGGCGATTCCTGCTGATGTGGCTTGTGCTCCCTTGGCTGCACGAGCCCAATCTAATGTAGGAACCTGATTAAGAAACCTTGGGGCTTGAGTAGGGTGCCTTGTATGAATCCTACTGTTTTGGGGGTTATAGGCCGAGGATTTCTTAATCACGTTCCTACATGAATCTCATTCATACAAAGCCCAAGCTCGCAAGTCCCACCCTGACCGATTACAGAAAGCAGTCAACTATAGTGGTGCTTTTCGAAGTTAGGCATCTCGGATTCTGTGCTAAGAGAAAGGAGCGCGGAACTATGATTCCGGCGAGCCCATTTCTATACATTTCCGTATTTGTTGGATGATCTAATACGATACGTACATCTTCACTGTAGCAGCTCGTCTGAAACAGGATGTGCTCCATGTTCAAGGTTTTGTCTTCATGTTGTCTGCCTTCCATGCTAAAGAGATCAGAAAGAAAACCAGACGATCAGACCCCAAAAGCCTTCCAACTCCCTAAACCCTAAACCCCTAAACTCAAAGCGCAAAACCCTAAATTACTAAGTCATGTCTGTTTACCGCAAGATGCCCATCACAGGCCCTAGAACAATCGTACTTTTCCAACTGCCCAGCTGATCATGAATTTCAAATTTCGGTGTGGAGCGGGGGTGTACGACTGAATATGGGATTTGTATGGCATTGAACATGACCATGCCTCCTGCACACGTGATGTATTCGGCCAGCTTGCAAAAACTGACTACAGGCCACCAGAAATCAGTCAGAAATGATGGTAATCATGTCGATCCTACCTGCTTCAAGCTCTGGAATTATCGTCGTACTGCTGCCAATGAAGGCAGGGCTCAAGCAGCTTGGGAGCACCCAGCCGCTGAAGTGACTAGACATTAAAGCATCTCTGGCGCTAATATAAAATCGATAGAGCAGTGTCCACATATAAGGATGTGAACCCTGTTGAGCATCAGCTTGTGCTGATGTCTTTTGGGGGCCGGTCGCCCACAGCAAAGGCGACGCCGTGCATCAATGGGTATCCACGAATCCGAGGGGCTGTTCTTGCCATGTGATATCCGGTCTTGCTTGAGCGCGGATTCTTTCCTCTTGCTTTCCCAGTCATCAACGAGGCCGAACACGCGAAAGTCGGTTCTTGGGCTGTAGGGTTTGCAGACTATTTGGTAGGTCTGTAGCTCGGCGGCCAATCGGGGATGTCGCTTTACTTGTGTCAAGTCAATTGCTCGGGCAATTGACACCTGGCAGGTCTACTGCCACCGCTACCAATCGAACATACCTTTGAACACCCCTCAATTTGATTTTTCGAACTTTGACAGCTGCAGACTCGTTGCTGTACCACAACAAGACCTGTAGTCGCTTCCGGCTGGGGAAACTTTCAAAGTGAAGAGTTTCAGGTTCAAACTTTACGACAAAGTTCGTCTCCTACGACAAGGACCGCTGCTGCCGCTGCTGCTACTTTTGCTGCTCTCTTCTTCCTACTACTCCTAGTATTAATCGTCATCTGAATTACCAATACAAAGAATGGCAACAACGATTTCTAAGACTACTAAGACTACGACTGCAAAAGCGA
This sequence comes from Symbiodinium sp. CCMP2592, assembly GCA_905221615.1. Lineage (NCBI taxonomy): Eukaryota > Dinophyceae > Suessiales > Symbiodiniaceae > Symbiodinium > Symbiodinium sp. CCMP2592. The sequence goes on from CAJNDT010001180.1 coordinate 873,725, forward strand.
CTTTGGCTACCACTACGACGATGGCAACAACAAACACAACCACAACTACTACAACAACCACAGCCGCAACCACAACGACAACCACAACCGGCAACACGACTACAACCACAACCGCAACAGCAACTGCTACCCCAACAACACCAACAGCAACAGCAGCAGCAGCAGCAGCAGCAGCAGCAGCAGCAGCAGCAGCAGCAGCAGCACGAGCAGCAGCAACAGCATCAACAGCAACAACAAAAACAACAGCAACACCACGATTGCGACGGCTACAATACTGCTACTGCTACCGCTAATTTGCTGCTACTGCCTGTTACTAATACAACTGTTCCTAACTGCCACTGGCCCCAAGTCCAGCCTTCGGGACTGACTGCCAAAGAAAACAGTGCCACCAGAGTCTTGGATCTGCTGCGCATTCTTCAATTTCCAACACCACATCCGGAGGACTGCATCTTCTACTAATTAGGGCCCGAAGCAGTCCCTGATGAGACACTATAAGGATGGCCTTTCCCTTGATTATTCATAACGTAACCCTACAGTACATAGACGTATTTCCGAGAATAAGGGTTCTGCTATGCGACCTAGTATCAGCTCCTTACGACAGCAAACTCCTTAAAACACACCCTGGCCCTGGACACGCTGGGGCCGCACGAGATCCTAGTGAACCTGCTTGGCACTTTTGCTGGACGGCGTGCCTGTGGAGGCGATCACGGAATGACAGCGACCTTTTGAGGCGCGTGCTCACTTCTCAGAGGATGCGCCCCCTCTGTAGTGGAGCTCAAATATTGGCTCAGGGTTTAGGGTTTGCGGGTTTAGGGGTCTGGGTGAATGCTACCCCGCGGGCTCACTGTGTAGAAATGCTGCCCAGCTTAAGGCTTTCGTTCTATATATCTATTACCTACTTGGGGGTATTTTGAGCCCGAGGGCTAGGATCTGCCTCAGATGCAGGCAGTACAGCGGCAAGCTGACCATCCCAATTCAGCTTGGCACTGTCGCAGCACTGCGGGCTTTACCTGGCAGCTTGGACAATCGGGTTTATACACATTAGTGGACGTGGCCCAACAACAAAGGAACCCAATTTTCACAAAGAAACCTTCAACCTTGTATGTTCAACTAAACCTTACCACACGCGCAGACAGCGACAGTACAACCCTTAACCTCGTTAGACCTATTTAGGTTTGGGATGAACCTGAACCTAAACAAATCCTTTACCCTCAAAACCGAAAGTCCAAGGGTAAAAGGAGGGACCCCCAGTAAGGACCCCGAGGTATATACACATATTATAGCTTTTATATACCCATTATATAACCCATTAGAGGGTAGGGGTCCCCATTAAGGGTCCCTCCTTTTCCCCTTTTGAGAAAGCTTAAAAGCGAAAGACGCTACCCAAAGGCCCCAAAGTAGTTCCTTTTTCGAGTTACCCTATAGGATTCTATATATATATATATATATATATATATACGAGCCCCAAAAAGGAACTACAATGGAGACTACAGGTAAGGCCTATACCGACTGCCAAGACGGTTGCAGCTCAGCCCGGGGCTCCCGGGGTTTGAAGGACTATGACTACCCTGAGGCTGCATAGTAGCTCCTTTTTTAGGCTCCATAGTAGTTCCTGTTTTAGGGTTCATAGTAGCTCCTTTTTAGGGTTCATATTTAGAATCCTATAAGGTAGCCACAGACTACCATAAGGCTCCATAGTACTTGCTTTTTAGGGTTCATATTTAGAATCCTAAAAGCTAGCCTGAAAAAGGAACTACTTCGGAGCCTCTGGGTAGTTCCATGGTGTGGATACCATGATGTGATTGAATTCCTACTGCTTGTTAAGTTTGAGTACCCTTATCTCTAACATGTTACCGAACTATGACAAAGATAGGGTTCAGGTGTAGGAGCCTTACCGGCAGGTTTATAATAGGGTTCCGCCAACAGGTTCTGTTTTCAATAAGGGCCAGGCCTTAATTGCGACGATATAGGGTTTCTAGTACGCGTTCTCTAAGGGTCTCTGCAAGGTTACTATATGCAGGATTGCAAACCACGGGGCCTCACCAGTTGAAATGGGGTTGTGGGGTGCAGGGTACTATGGTCTTTATAGTTTATAGGAACTCCAACTCATGGTCTGACTGACCATTCAGACTTTTATAGTAGCCTGTGGGAGGATTTCGGGCTTGGGGGGGAAGGCTGAGTGAGGGGGTGAAAGCAGGGCCTCAATATGTAGAATAGAATAGTTATGTACTGTAATTACCACAAAAAAAAGGACAAAGTTTAAGTGTAGGGTTTGGGCCGATCGGCTTCGGGTCTGGACTCAAAGTAGGGTTTGGGATTTCGCTACAGGGGGTAATCGGGTCGCGTTGGGCTGGTTTGGTTGAAAACTGTCCGGAAGTCGGAAGAGCGCCTCACGTGACCCCCAAAAAACGCGAACCCCAAAACCCCGAATTCCTTGCGCGAATCCCACAACCCCGGGCTAAACTCCCGAGCCGAACACGCGAAACACCAAATCCTAAATCCCAAATATCCTAGCAGTAACTCCTACCCGAACAGAACCGTTGCAACCACAAGGTTTCGAAAGCCAGGAAACCCCGAACAAAGCCCCCAGCTCAAAATACTTAAGTCGATCTCCAATGCCTGCGAGCATGAGCATCGACGGTGCTGTCCACAACCTCATGGAGGTGCTCAACACCTTGGCCCAATTGTTTACGCTTACCGGCCAAGGGGTTTAGCGTTTCGGTCAATTGCAACATATCCTATCGACTCTCGACTCGGAGCTAGGTCCGCGCCCCATGTCGTAGGCATGCAGCTTCCAAAAGAGCGGGGTTGAATGTTGATTCTGGTTCTGCACTACTTACAGCACGGCTGGGAGATGCTGGTACGTAAGCCCTCCATAGGGACAGCAGGCTTCACGAAGGGGTTATATGCACATTCGGGGCATGTAGATGAAAGCTTTCACACTGAGACAGCTTTCGATTTGGTGAGTGCACCTATTCAGCAGGGGGAGCATGAGTCACTGAGCGTGTTCAACTAGTTGTTGTTCTTGTGCATGTGTCTGGTACCCGTCCGGTATAGCGGAGACAATCAATGGCCAAAGCGGCCTGACGATGCAGAAATTTGGCTTCATCCTGCCTGCCTCCTCAAGTTTCTTTTCGGGGGGGCGGGAAACTAAGCCAATAAACGGGTCTAGGTACCTGTCTATTCCATTACTATAAGTCGACCGCTTGGATGTTTACTTCCTGAAGCCCTGTATGATAAAACGGCTCCGAGTTGCGCTCTTTGCGTGCCATGAACTCCTCAGACTTCACCACGTGAGCACTCTCCTTCAAAGCGAGCTGCAAGTCTCGAACAACGCACTGCTGGGGTTTAAGGCCCAAGCCCGAACCTTATGGCTTTGGCTTATAGAGTTCAGGGGCCCTACAGGGTGTAGAGTTCAGGGGCCCTGCAGGGTGTTGTGTAGGGTCTGGACGCTGGAACTTTCAGAAGCTTCAGGTTGAGCTTGTGGGGCTGAGGATTGAAAGAGTTAGGTTTGCAGGTTTCGAGGCTAACATCGGAGATATCCTTGGGTATGTAGAAGGTTCAAGAGAAGCGCGGATTCAAGCTTTGGGGCTTTTCAGTGTAAGGTTGTAAGGCTCAGAGTGTTAGGGCTTTGGCTCTAAAACTCTTTTGCATGCCATGCGGAGGTTGTCCTTGAGAGAGAGGAACGCGATGCCGCTCGTCAGGAAAACGTCCTTGCAACGATAGGCCACCGTTGAAACCCTGACCACTGCGAGCCGCAAACGACTTTCAAAAGCCGGCCTTCTTCCCCCGAAGCCTTGCGTACCAGCTGAACCATGCCCGCCACAAAACACCGGCCTATGATATAGCCGCAACTGCAGATCAGGCACCATGAGGGTCCAGATGCTTTGCACGGACGCCATGGAAAGGACATCCATGTATCCCAGGGACCTCGGCAGAGTTCGCGGATTGAATGGTGCAGGATCCGTTGAGTTTAAACTAGGCAAGGAGCGGTTTTTTTAAGGACCCCAAGAAGGAAACCTCTACCAGATTTTACGGTTGAGTTGGGGCTGCTATAGAGTTTAGGGCCTAAAGAAATTCCACACGGTGAGTTGACGATGTTGTTGTAACTTGAGCTGGCAGGTCACAAATTTCAAGAAACAGGCATATATGAGCGTAAGCACTAAATCACGCATACAAATGTGCAAATGCATACTACCCACTACATGTCTGTCCGTCTGTCTGTCTGTCTGCCTGCCTGCCTGTCTGCCTGTCTGTATGAATGGATGTATGTCAATAAACAAATAGTATCTATATACATATACATATATATATATATATATGAATATGTATGTGTGTGTGTGCATGCATGTCTATACCAGTCTGTATGCATACTTCTAACTACAAATCTACCGACCTATCTCTATGCATATGTTCCTAGTATGGACTACGGTGCTTCTGTCTGGCGGAGTTCGGTGTACATTAAAGCGTAAGGCTAGCAGGCCTGGAGGCAAGTTGCGCGGTATGTCTGTCGTGGTGTTGAGATGAAGGAGGAGCTCAACTGTGCTTGGGCTGTCGAGCAGCCGTAGGGCTTAGACTCACAGAGGCTTGAGACATGCGGTCTTACACTGCCAACACGAGAGGGCTTCCTTAGCTCCCATCAGAACCGGAGATGCTGACGTTAATGGGTGCAGTCTCATCTGCGACTCTCTGTAGAGTGTTTGTCATCGCGTCATGAGTTAAAGCCCTACAGAGCGGGATTAGTTGTCACACCTTCAGAAACGGATGAACCACAGCAGATTGCCGATGTTCAAAGGTAAGTGTTCTCGCATAGGCCCCGAACATCTGGTGTTGCTGGAACACCACCCAAACAACGGTATTACATCCTTCAAAATGCTGAAACCTTGAAGGACATCTAATCATTGCCATGCGAAACCGGGTCGAAAAGGCGTGTAAAATGCAGATGAGGTGACTGGATCGTGGGATACAAAGATGCCTGGCAGACGAAGAGACCAACGCCTCAGGTTGATAGTTGTATGGCGGCTCTTTCATGAAAGCGTTGAACATCAAAACGGAGTCTGGTGACACATATGCATCACTGTGATTGTTGCTATGGCTAGGTAGTGGGGTTAGGCCCGGGGGCCGATTGTTCTTGGGCGGAATGCTTTGGACTCAGACAAGTTGCATCAGGCGTCAGCAAGGTTCTTGTTGGGCTCGACGATTAGGGCTGCTTTGGGGTCCCTTCCGCTTCTCATCCCGTGGCAGCATGAGGGCGCTTTGCTTAGGCTGAGTTGCGGGGTGTTCAGAGTTGCAAGTCCGTCGTAAGTAGCCTGAGGCGTAACTAGACTAGCAGCCATTTGTAGTGCAGTTGCTGGACCCAAAACCACCTTGAAAGCCTCAAAAGCCCCTGATCCCAGAAGAGGACGAAAAGGACCTAGTGAGGCTCCGAGTGCTCTCTGTTGAATCTGTGCTTCCGTGTTAAGCTTGTGGTACCTTACTACAAGAAGAAGCCCCAACGTGCAACAAAGCTGCAGATCTTGTGCTTCTGCGTCCACACTTGTGTAGTGGGGTTGCGCGGGGCCAGCGTTTCGACGAATTTCGACACTTCCTGGCCGATGCTGCAATGTTTCGGTTTTTCGGGCCAGGTATGTACAGCGCATGATATGAATAATGCACAATGTGAACAAGAACGACAGCAGCAATAGCTGTAAAAAAGAGCCAGTTAACAGTCATGAAGCCTCCCATACACGAGTTTCAAAAGCTGCCTGTATTGGCCGTAGAAATCGGTTGCAGGCCCACTCGAAATCCCAAGCTTTCGTCAGGATTTCGCCTACAAGTACTTCGCGAGCCCCAGAAAACGTGCACCCTGGACCCCAAACTATAGCTAGAATAGTGTTCTGGATCATAAACCATGCTTCGAACTCAGGGATGGGATTCTGTTTCTGTTTCTGTGGTGGACTGTCGTGCTACGGGTCGCTTGTTGCGACGCGGGATAGTCAAGTGTGAAACGGGAGCTTTTGAAGCCAGGAGGGCTTTGCAGAGGGTCGCGCTCCCTCTGGCAGGAATAGAATTCCTAAAATGTTCAGGGAATCTATACTCGATCTCTCCCAGCCACACACAGCCCTTCGCTTTAGCAGGCCTCAAACTCGTAATGTCCGGCTTCCTTCTGGCCTATCCCTGCCCCACTGGCACCCTAAACCCTAACGGCCCTGATTCTTGAACCCGTGAGCCCTAGACCCCTCGGCCCTCAACCCCATATACAACCCTACTATCGGTGCCTTAAGAATTAGAATAGGGTTTGGGGCTCATTATACTACGGTTTTGATAAGGACCCCCCCCAAAAAAAATAAACAAATAATATGGGCAACTATTAACGCCCCTATATTACAACCCTAAAGCGCTTGTCGATCGGCCCCAAGGTTGCCAGAGCTCACGACTTGGGGTTTGTATAGTGAACCCCAGAAAGTTGGAAGTTTGGATTTAGGCTGAATGGTGCTGGGATCCCCTAGACTTTACCTCAAAAGCATGAGGACACTGATGAGTCCAACTTTCTGGATTCTACAAACAGGTGCCGTCTCTAAGGCTCAAAGGGCTGAAGGTTTCAGGTTTCTAGGGCTGAGGATGCAGTTAGGTTAGGGTGTAGGGGTTAGACGTCTTCGACAGAATGCGGTCTCAAGCCGATTGCAGGGATGGAAGCAAACCCTCACATTTGCTAAAACATATAGATCCTAAGCCCCAAACTTCATAAACCTCTTCCCACAACCGCTCAAAGCCAAAACCCAACCCAAAACCACAAAAAGCCTAAACTCTAAACGCGAAACCCTAAACCCTAAACATCCAAAACTAAAAACCCTAGATATCCTAAACTCCAACCCGCCCCCCCCCCTTCCGTGTGAGCACCTCGAGGTCGGCGAGCCCCTTCTTCAGGCAGAGGCCACCGAGGATGAGCAGAGGCCAGCGGAAGTAGGCTTCCCTGGGCTCAGAGGGATTTTGTGGCTTATAGGCTTTCGGGGCTCACACTCGGACACTCCAGGCGAGGAATTTTAGGGTTTAGGGCTAGGTCTTCGGGCTCTTACAGCTCTTCTTGTCTTGAGGTGTGGGCTGAAAGAAAGAATTTCGTGGAGAGTTGTAAGGGCTTTCCCGATTTGGGGGTTTAGGGAGGCTTTAGGGATACAAATCCAGCAGCAAACCAGAAACGCTTTGCGTTCTGGACATTGAGTCTGTGTAAGGATAGGGCTTCCCCATCTGGCATCCAAGGAGATTTCGAGTGCTCAGGGTTTGTATCCTGTCTTCGGCAGATGTGGTTGAATCTGCTGCTGGCGATGTTTGTGGTGTCTTTCGGTAAGACTCTCTTGCAGCTAGCCCGGCGAGGAGCGTTTATTCACATCTCGAACATGTCAAGGTTTCTACGGGGTTTTCAGGATTCAGAGTTTATATGGTTTCAGGATTCTTGACTGCAAGCTGCCTACGGGATATGCAAGATCTTGCATGCGAGTTTAGCAATCGAGGATTTACGACGATGGATTTGGCTTTCGGACTCTGGTATTGGGGTCTTTTGGACCAAAAGTCCAGCTCAGATTCTCTGTCTAATGCGACATTGTCGTCTGAGATCACGTACGCTTAAACCTATGGCCGTTTTAGCTTTCATAAAGTCTTGAGTTGAGGGGCTGAGATCGAAATGTTTAAAGGGCTTCGGGGTTGAGGGGTTGATGCGACTTGTAACTTGCAACCACAAGCCACACATGGCAGTAACCCTGAAGCCCCAGTAACACAGTGTTTTGGAGCCCATTATACTGTAACCACAATGAAGATCCACTCGAATAGAATTGGTAACCATTTAAGCCCCTATATTAGAATCCTTATAATAGCCGTTTTAGTAAGCCTTATAGATCCCTTTAGAGGAACCTTTCAAAGGAACCCTAGCATTGGTAACTATTTAGGCTCTTTTCTTAGCCTCCTACCTGCCTTCAACCATGAAGTGGCAAAGCCGACCCAGAGTTCCAGGCTCGGGTCCGAAAAACCTCTCCCCATAGGCCCCACAGTAGTTCCGTTTGGGGATTACCGTAGAGGATTCTAAATATGACCCCAAAAGGGAACTTATTGGGATTACCTTATACAATTCAAAAAAATACTCTCAATATGAACCCCAAAAAGGATTACCTTATGGGATTCTAAATAAGAACCCCGTGGGTTAGACGAACACCGGTCACCGGTCCTCTAAACCTTCTACACAGATGAAGCCGTAGCGAAATCCACACGGCCCCATAAGCCTTCATTCGCAGGTGGACCCAAGACCGTTACTATGACCAGCATGAGAAATCCTTATTGTGGTTTGCAGTTTTTCATGGCACACTGTCCTGGTCAAGGTGTACTTGGTTGCCTGAACTCTACGAGTTCCAACAACCTAATGAATACGTAATCCCTCTTTTTGACCACATCGTCAAAGCTGAGCTGCTTCGTCGCCGCCGAGAGGATGACTGAGATGCTATACCTTTTAATTAATCACCAGAACCATCTATAAACGTAGGCATCGATGGACGGAGGGTTTAGTGTTCAATGTTACCGGGTCAAGGGTTTTCCTGGGTTATGCCAGATATCCAACATCCGGATCCTCCAGCAACCCTACTGCACTGTTTCTGGTTAGTGGCTGGTAGTGAGGGAACATGGTTAAGAATCCTATGTTAGGGTTCATACAAGAGTCCTTCATTTACTAACAATAACCCAAGGTTTCTCAATCAGGTTCCTATATGTTAAACAAGAGCCCGAAGTCTGCATACCGTTAACCCGGCACCGTCTTGGGACAGGGAAAGCAAGGCTCCACGAAACTGAACATAAAAAACACGCCACCCGAACACAAAAGCGCACAGCATGCTGAAGAGCTAGACTATGACTAGCACCACGGTTCGAGGCATGATTCCTAGTCTTCCTTAGACGTGGGCGAAGAATTGAGCTCGACGAAACACACCACACTTCCCTCTTTGAACCCTACATCATGTCATTGAAAGCTCCCGGGTTACTCTGAACCATAGCTCTTGTCCAAATGAAGGCTTTCAGCATAGTGCATGACCGAGTAACCCGTGAACACATAGTAACTCGCTGCATCTAGTCCCTAAACGTATGTGTACATGTGCTCTAACCCCCAGTTCTTGTTATGTTTCCTCGTGTGTTTGCTGCACAGGTTCTCCTAAACCCGAAACGCTGAACCCCTCAACCCCCAAAAGCCGACACCCCAAAAGCCCAAAAACCCTAAAACCCTCAACCCTAAACCGAAGTTTTGGGCCCTGCTGCAGCGCTGTGGAATAGTGGCAGGTGCTCATATCCTTGGCTCTGAGCAGGATCAGCTGCTCAAAAGAACCCTTACAGAAAGCCTAAACCCTAAACCCCTTTTTTGCAGCAGGCCTCGTTGTCCAGCAGCCCGGTTACAGCAAAGAGCCCCTCTGAAACCCTAAACCCCTAAACCCTCAACCCTGAACCCTAAAGGTTTATCCCGGAGGACCCAGGGAGGCTCAGATATTAAGGTGTTCGGTCCCCATGACCGTATTGTGAAAGCCTTTTGGGGAGACTATGCGGCACCGGAGATACATTGGGGTGAGGGTTACCGGGTTTAGGGTTGCCGACATTTTTTCTGTGACCTCTGAATCTCTTTTTGTTACGCAAGACGAAGAATCAGGACAACACATAAAGAACTTCCAGGGAAAACGTCTGAGGTCGATGGACACGTAGGTCGACGCAAGCCTTATTTTCCCATAGACTGATTGCATACATCAAAATCGCCGAAATCCTCACACAACGAAAGCCTTACAAGCTTCATCTACTGGCAGATTCGTGAAGGACGACCATTCAGTGTCCCCAGAGTTTACGGAAACCGACGTTTACAGCACGACGAAACCCAACAAACAAACACAAAACAATGCCAACCCCACTAATTAATTCAAACTGAAAACCTACGAGACCCTGGGATGTTATTCCTGTTGCACCGGCTTGTATATGGATGCTATTCCCAAACCCTAAATCCTAAACCGACAAAAACACACAACTTATCTCCGGCCAGGAGTCGGCCACACTTCTGCCCGCTAGCCTGCCCAGCGTCAAATTCATCAGCCTCACAGTATGGCCCTAAGGCGCCCCCCCATGTACTCAAGTAGGGCTCCTTTTCCTTTAAGGGGTCCTACAAGGGTTCTATAACAGTACCATAAGGGTTTAGGGGGTTTATGTTTTAAGGGTCCATGTACCCAAATAGTATATTGATTGGCCTTAAAGTGCTCCCTATGTAGGTAAATTGGGCCCACCAAAATACATACTATTTGGGTACATGGACCCTCAGAGCCTGGGGCTTGACGATTTCGGGATATTTCGGGGTTACGCTCCCGCAACTCGGACTCCGCCAGACGAGGTCTCCCGGTTTCAGGTTTAGGGGTTCGGCGCTCACACTCGGACAAGCTTAAGGGTTCACGCCCTCACAACTCGTTCGATGCCAGGCGAGGTTCTTGGGTGTTTAGGGTTCACAGTTTAGAGCTTCAGGGATGGAGGATTGACAGTGCTTAGCTTACAGCTTTTGCAGTTTAGGGGTGTTCCTGGTGGGTTCAGGGGTACGGGTAAGGGTTTCAGGATTTGCCTTGCGAAAGCCTCTGGGTGCAGCAGTTAAGGGTTCAGGACCTCAGAAGCTTAGATATTAGGGTTGACGGCACCGGGCTGAAGCATGAAGGGAAATTGCGCATCCTGCGGCAGCCTGCTTGGTGACTGCAGTGCAAAAGATTGCTGAGACCTAGTTGTGTTTTGAGGGTTTGCGGCTGGGCTTCGGTCTTTTCGCCTTGGCGTTTCAAGCGGCTCAAGTGCTTTTGGGTTTGACCAATATATCCTTGCTTGGGTTAAGACCGCCTTAGGCGAAAGCAGGGCCTGACGAGGAGCGACCCTGGCTTGAAACAGCACGCGAAATGTGGGACGTCACGAGAACTTAGCCAATCCCGACGCCATCCAAGTACACGCAATCCTCAAAACTGAACTTGGTTTAAGGTTGAGGGTCATGGCTCGGATCTACATATGTATATAAATAAACATATATATATATATGTGTGTATATACATATATACACACATGTAGGTAGAACATCTGTGTGCACTATATGCTGGAAGAATATATATATATAGACATATATATTACGGTTGTAAATATATATATATATATATACACACACGCATATACTATACATAAGTCTCTCGCTCTCTCTCCCCTGCTTCCCTGCATAAGTGCTTGCAGAGGGGAGTGGGAGCTTCCTGAAGATCCCAATATGCTGCTCAAGCCACGGCAGATTCAGCGAGTGACCGATGAGATGCACCACCATGAACGGGTTCTGCCTGGCTCGCGCGGCTCGGCGCTGACACCCAGATTATGATGATCATGGCTTTTTATGATGTATATTTCTTATGCTGCAGCAAAAAGGTCTGCACACAGATTTCGGTTTCGGCTTCCGGGAGGGCGATTGAAGATGTCCAGGCGGGGGCCCTCGCGGCGAGGGCTTCATGTTGGGCTGCCTACACCGCTATGTTTCTACCTCCGCTATGTTTCGAACTCGCTGAGGACGAAACCTCATCGAGCTCTCCGTCAGTTAAGAATAGGGCCCCTGCTGAATCTGACCCGACCCTGGGGCTCTATCATAGTTAGAACCCTTAGCTTCCATTAGTATGAACCATGAAGCGAGCATCAGCGCATATGGACCTTAATGCTTCCTCTATGAATACAGGTATGTACACGTACATGTACACATATGTATATACTTATATATACACACAAATCTTTTGTTATGCGTATGTATATGTACATATATTTATATTTATCGGTTTATTTGCGTCTGTGCATAGATACATGCATTTACATATACTTATACATGTATATACATGCGCTACACACACACACACACACACACTGACTGACTGCCACCCTTAGTCGAATCCGCAGCCTTCCAAGGCAACCTGGCTCCGGACCCTGTCGAAAAAGTGACATAAAACGTGTCTGAGTCGCATGGGCTGCATGAAGTCGCTAACCTTACATGCAGGGGGGCTGCCGGTAATTATTCTATTCTGGTCCAGCTTCACGAACTCCAGAGTCATACGGTCCAACGCCTCGTGGGAAGCCAAGAACCCACGGGAATTAACAGGCCAAACTCATCCAGAGTCGTATAGATGTTATGCACGGGACTGGGGTTTTCGTGGCTCAAGCTTGGCTTGATGCAGGTTTCAGACCTTATGCAGCTGTGACACCGTGACCCCAGGCAGCATATTTGCGAAGGCGATGCTGGGCGTCAGCGACAGCGTCATAAATGCTATCTGAGGAAGCTGGGCAGGCTGGGGGTGAGAATGAGAATTCTCGGCGAATTTGGGCTTTCGATTGAAAGTTAAGGACCAAGTTCGAATGAACACAAAACTAGAGGCTCCGGTTCTTGGGGGCTTGCACCCCAGAAAGCACCAAGGCCCTAACCCCAGAGCTCTAAACCCAACAGGGCTGAAGCCTAAACCCAGAGTTCCAAAACACTTAAGGTCTACATCAACCCGCACTAAGCTACAATTTTTTTAGGACTTACATGAGGAACTCATGATAAGGAACCCTAGAAAGGTAAGTTATTCTGGGTTAAGGTAAGGCTTATAGGGTTTAGCCCTACACCTGGCCTTGCAACCGGACTCTCGCACGCCGCCGATTCTCAGATGCTCGACGACGGCTCCAACCCAAGAAAACCCTTTCCATTTATCTTCCCTAAACCCAGAAACTTAACAGCCGATAATCCGGAACCCTAAACCGTGGACCCCAAAACCTTAAACCCCCAGAGCCTTAGACCGTAAAGCCAGATAAAACCTTACACCCTGTGGAAGCCTGTCCCGCCGCTGCCGTCGCAGCAGCCGCCGCAGCAGCCTAAACACTCAGCCCTAGAAGCTTCGCATGATTCAGGGTGTTGAGCGGCTGAGGCTATGATGGGATGCATTGAGTTTTAAAGACTCATTTGTTGAAATCAAGTTTATGGCCGTGTCGGCTTCTCCAAGAATTCTACATCTTCGAATCTGGGTGTAATTTGCACTATTGGCACTGCAAGATTGAAGCATGAGGCCTCAACCTCGAGTGTTTTGTCCTTCGACATGGGGTTGGATGACTCTCAAAGGAGTGTTGGATCAATCCCATCGTTCTAGCCGAGGGAGCCAGATTACACATTGAGGTTGCAGCTCGTGAGGAGCTTGGTATTTGGTGGCCATTTTGTTGGTGCTTTTGGGATGCTGGGGCTGTCGCTCTGCTGCTGAAAGGCAATGTTTCGCATCTTCATGAACATTAAGGGCACACAGCTTAGATTCAGGTTTAGGGTTCATGGACAAAAACTAACCATAACGAAACGAAAACCTAGGTAGACGCAGTCCCTGAGGGTCCATGTCGCCTTAGAGTAGCCCCTATTTGGGTACGGTGGGCCAAAGTATATACTTTTTGGGTACATGGACCCGTAGGGACCGGCAATACCTCCCGGTCTGCAAGCTCCAAAATGAATCCTAAAGGATACTGACTTTCGAAAACTAAATCCCCAACATCCAAATAGCTTACACTACACAGCCACACACAAAAAAACATAGTGTATAATACATCGGGCCTTTGGGTAAGAAGTGTTGCATCCCGAGTGGCCCGGAAGCCCTTGCGCTGACGAACCTCCGGATGCCTCTGTAGAAGAGCCTCGATCGGACGGTCTAATAAGTATATGGGTAGTTCTCTACATTGGGGTCCCTTTTAGGGCTCTTCTTATATATACGGATGCCGCACTGATACTATTATGGGAGCCTAGATAGGGACCCTAATCAAGAGAACTACCCAACATCTATTTTTGACTGTTTGTGCGTTGTGTCGCTGCTCTGCGGTTTACGGCGTTTACCTCATACAGTCTGCAGGATATCAGAACACGGACCCGTAATAGCAAAGGACCCCGAAATCATGACGTACCCCTGCTTTCAAGAAACCCCCATATAGGGTTGCGTGTTGCGCTAGTAAGTAGTGTGTGTTGTCGTGCTGCAGGCGTTCATAACGCTTGCGGCTTATCGAGCTGAGGTTGAACCTTCGGGTGTAGAAGTTTGGGTGGTTAAGGCCTCCAAGATGGGATGTATTGGATGCTCAAACCATCGTAGACCTTCCAACCCTTTCTTCTCAAATGCCAAACCCTGAACCAAACAAAACATCCGCGAGCCCGAACCTTAGGCCGTAGACTTGAGGCTTCGAGCCTAAGATTCCAAAGAGTGGATTTCTCTTCAGAACTTTGCTGGGAGCTTCAATAACTCCTTGACTTCCTGGAGTCATATCAGTACGGTTTGGTTTCATTTTTTTCTAGGTCTGGGCCTTAGGGGTCTTGAGTTTAGGGTCTGGTTTAGGGGCTAAGGTTTAGGAGTTCAGGTGTGAACTTTGATGAGGGGACGTTACGACTACATGGACGGGGATGTCATTTGACGTAGAATACCTTCGTAGGTCAACCAGCCTCCGACCAGTACACCCTCTGACGGAGCGCTCGCGGAACAAGCGGGATCTGCACCAGTGCAGACATGTATCCACGCCAAAAGCTGTGAATGTCTCAGGCAAGTCATATTAGAGGATATGCCGCGTTCCCCACGCGGTGTTGATAGCCGGATCCATACTCTGAAGGCGCGGAGGTGTCCAGGGCAGACGCAACTGACAGACAACCCCGCGCATGATTTGAACGAATGTAACCGGAGCTGGCGCACAAGGGGCACCCAAGACAATGCGACCGACAGATGGTAAGAATGATATGCCAATCCGGCGCTTACCTGACCCCACATTCTTGAAACGTCTTTGTGAAAACCAGAAACCCTGCAATGAACATCGCTTCGCACCCCCCCTTACTATGGGGGAGGATTTACCGCCGAAGCCCTGATTACAACCTGGACAAATGGGAGACACCTCAAATAGAGGCAAGGCACGGGGACGCTCATCGTAAGTACCGATGTGGCCAGGACACTCCTAGACTGCTGTTGGGGTGTGTACTTGTCAAGCTTCTTCCTTGATAAAGCTACCGGCCAGAGAGCCTTGACACCTTTGTTAGGGCGTGTACTTTTGCAGCTTCTTCCTTGATAAAGACACCTTCTAACCTCATACTTGCTCGAGAAGATGGCACTGCAGCGTCTCTTTTGTAGCTACAGGCATTCTGGCCTCCTTCGACATGTTTTATGCTCTCAACCGTGAAACCAAATTCTGAGGACGAAGGTTCTAGTGCAGTGTTCGAAAATGCAGGGACACTTGGTGACATGGATAGGGTCTCCCCATCTTTCTCTTAGGGTTGCTATAAAGGCTATTACAAGTATCTAATTATAGGAGATTCTAGGGTTGAGGATGTTCATGTTTTAAGGGCGTCGGCCTTTGGAACACTTCGAGAAGCCAAGTTCATGGCATAACGCCGGCTTCAGAGTTTGCCATCCTCTTCGCGACGTACCATACGTTTTGACATCCTTTAAACCCCCGGAAACCCAGTAAGACAAAGGGAAAGGATATTGCTGGGTTATGGGTTCTACCCTGAAGCCAGAACCATTTAAAGTTTGTAGACTAAGAAACAGTATGTAACCGTCACCCACGGTGTAAGCAGAGGGGCCTTTTTTGCGCCCCTGAAAGAAGCCTGGAAACCGCAGGTTATCGTAGTCATCACCATCGTAATGACGATGGTGTCAATGGTAAATGTAGCAAGGGCAAGGACCGCAAAACCAGTAAGAGAAAAGACCGGAATATGCACATTGATACTATCTCGGATCAGATCTGCAACCTCTCCGCAGGCTGTTCGGTGTTCGTCAAGCGGGCACAGCGAGGGTCGAAACAATGCATCCAAGAGGCAGCGTATACGTCGTGCCAGTAAAGGGACCGAGATTGGCACCTTGACAACCGTGCTGTACTTTTGGGCGTTAATTAGGCAGAACTGCCTCAGGCTTTCAGGATCTAACCCTAAGGCTAAAAATAGCCTTAAAGCCTTCTATAGTATGGTCTTTGGGCCCAAAAGCCTTAAACTATGAGTCCTTAGAGCCTAAGGGTAAACTTCTCGTGCTCGCGTTTGTCCCGGCGTTATCTGCAAGCTGAGGCCTGAATGGCCTGAACCGGGCTCATTACCAGTTGAGAGCAAGGCGAAGTACAGTACAGTTTCTTGCTGTGTCGACTACTACTACTACTACTACTACTACTACTACTACTACTACTACTGCTACTAAAACTACTACTATCACTGCTGCGACTACCAGTCCTTCTCCATCTGCAGCTGCGGCCCTTTTAAACCACGGCCACTGCCTCCATCACTACTTCTAAGAATATGTTTGAAGTGTTTGCCCGAGTCACGACATCCCTCAAGCCGATTAGGCTGAGATCGGCACTGGCAAGAAGCAGCCCTGGATCCACAGCCGGCATCCCACCAGCAATCTGGGCGGAGCTCCGGTTTCGGAGGTTGCATATCAGTCATCATAGTGAGTTCTATGCTCTCGCTCTCGGACAAGCCTATGATGCGGTTTAGGATTTTGGATGATTTTTTGGCTATAGGGGTGACATATGTTGTGCATCTCGGTGCCAACAGACATGTTGGCAAAAAGGCGATCGAGAAGAAGTTTGCCCCGGGGCCTCCACACACACGGCTTAAGCAGAAAAGACATGGGGACGGACTGCTCACGTTCAACGACTTAGGGTGGGCTGCCGTGGAGGTACTGTGGAATTTCGCGGCGGTTCCGAAAACAGCAAGACACATAAGACGAAATACGTATGCAAGTGCTGCAAGTAGACACATACAAACAGATACAAGTATACATACATGAAAAATTCATACATTCCTACGTGCATACGGCTACATACTGCAAGAACGCAAGGACATACATTCACACGTACCACCATACGGAACGATGGACAGACGGACAGACGGACAACGGACAGATGGACAGACAGGCGCATAAATACATGCATACTTACTTAACTTTTACTTGCTTTACTTCACTGTACTTTACTTATTCGCACGCAAACACACTTACATACTTAATTACATACATAGATACTTACACGCACGACGCATGCAAGACCTGCCGGGAGCTCTGGCATGAAGTGATGCGGGGACCACTGCAGGCCAGGCCGCTGAGGTTTGAGCATGCCAGACTATGGCTAGGGTTTAGGGTTTAGGCTTAGGGCTTAGGGCTATCATTGTTAGTATTGCTAATTAGTCTTCCTACTATTATTGCTGATAGTCCTGCTAGTTAGTATCATTATCATGATTATTATAAGAGCAACATCTTTGGCTCAGTTCGCCAGGTTTCTTAAGTATACACTATGACCCCTTGTGGCGCCGAAAAACTCATCTGAAAGTCAAGTGACTGGGCTCACCTCTGAACCTAAGCCCTTAATTTACTACTGAATCCCAGTTCCTAATCTCTTGCAGTGGCAGGTAGCCGACAGCAGTGCAGAAAGAACCGCCAGCCTCGGTTTTGCCCAAACTTTAGCTTAGAAAACTCCGCACACGTGGAAGTACTCGACTACTCAGCTTCCATGCTTCCCATCTTAAGTTCTTCTGCGGATGGTCGCACCATGTCTTACGATCGTGTTTCAAGTTGTGTCACTGGGCTTTTCCGGAGGAGGGCCTGGATCCTTATCCCCAATTGTGGGAATTCAGGGCCTATGGACAAAAGTGTCATATATTAGGTGTAAAAAACTGTAGGCTCGGGCAGGTCTGAATGTCACGAGGCCTTCCCAGCTGTTCATTTGGAAAAAGCTGTTTTGGCATCCTAAACCGCACGCCAACAATCCGTCGATCACCAAAGTTCAGGGAAAGCTCAAGGCCTGCAGTGGTTTGGGCTAGGGCCTGGAATGAAAAACTGGCAAAAGCACTGAAAGCGTCATGCCCTGGATATCACGGCGACTATTTCAGGGGACCGGTCCAGAATGCTCGACTCTTGAAGAATCCTCCCGTTCGGCCTGGGATCAACTGCAAAACTCTAAATCCTGAGCACTCAGCCCTGTACAAACCTAGCCTAAAATTTGCGGGGACCGTACCCGCAGAAAAGATTCCGGATATGCTGGCCAGAGCCTTCTGAATCCAACGTCCGTTGAATGTACTATCGTCAAATAAAAGGGCTCGTTATTGAGATTCCGTAGTTGAGGGTTATCTAACCCATGCTTACTCAGTGCTCTACATGTGTATTTTGAAACGGTTGGGTGGTACAGTAACCCTATCCAAATTTACTCAGGTTGTTTCGGGTTTCTCTATGACGTTCTTAGCCACTTATTCAAAAATACCTCCACCGAGCTTCTCGTGCCCCACTCGAAGCACAAGGGGTGCACCAACGGAGTCGTCATCCTGCCCCCAGCTTTTTTGTGAATGGTTTCTGCAAGTTGGATGGGGCTTTACAGGGTTCACTGGGAATCTGTAAGAGCTTCAATACAGATTCTTCCGAGCCCCTAATGTTAAGGACTGTATAACCATGGCTGGTAAGCTTTAGGGTTTAGAGTTGAGGGCTTCAATTTCTGTTCAAAGCAGAAGCCAGAAAGTCGAGTTGTCAGTATCTTCTAGGCACAGGGGATGCCGGTGCGACTCGGTCGTGTCCAAATGTTGGTATTTTACGCTTGCGTTAGACTCATAGCCTTCGTCGGCAGATTCAGTCTAAGAGTGTCCACGCAATTGTTGGTGTCGTGTGGCACTCTGTTCACAAGCCTGCTTTCGCAATAGCTTACATGCGGAGCTCGTGTGGCTTGACGTTGCTGTTTAGGCTTAGAGAAGGCTGCCTTGCCATCATGATGCTTGCTGTGCGACTGTTTTGCCTGACCAGCAGGTCCGGGCAGAAACTTGCATGCCGAACTCCTGCACTGCAACTTGCAGCACAGTATGGCCTCCTCGTCATCACAGCATCGCGAATGCCACTTGAGGCTGGCGGGATCTTGAAAGCCAAACACCTCGCAGAGCTGCTAACGGTTTCCGGTTGCCCTAAGGGTCCATGTACCTGTGCTGTATAGTATATACTCCGGCCTGAAGGTAACCGTCATGGGCGCATTTCCTACAACTATGAGCAATAATTCTACGTTGGCGGAACTCCGAAGGCGAGTATGGGGAGGCGATGGGGCCTTAAAGGGATCTATCGCTTTGTCTAAGGAAAAAAACGAGGGTTTCTCGCATGTACGCCTGCACGCTTAAAGCTTATGATCAGGTTCGGGGGAAAATATTAAAATACCAGAAAGCATCGCCCCGAGGGCCCGAAATTGTCGCATTTCTAGGGCCGATTGTCGCATTTCTAAAACATTGACTTTCAGGTCTTTTCAAGAACAATAACAAGTTGGGTGAACTAAACCGGCTTGTCCCTGTAGGAGTAGAGTAAAGCAAGAATATACAACAACAGACACGGAAGGGAGAGGCATATTATTAGTAGTTCTTCAAATTCCAAAACTATGTGACAAGTTCTCCAGCCTCTGAGCGGCCTACAAGTTACCAGTAATCCTTATAACAACTGACGGTGTGGATCAGCTAACGGGCCTGTCGTTAAAAAAGCATGTGTACATGCGCAAAACAATTCTATATCTCTGCACCCTCCGCCACATCCTCATCCTATGTGCAATAAGCTTGATGGGATCATACATTGCCATTCCTGGGTTTGCAGTCCCGTTGAGAAACTTCGTTCGCCATACCTAGGCATTTTTAAGCAAGATGCTTTCCTGATCCTGGTAGCTTTTGAATGAGTTGCCGAACATGAACGAGTTCCCGAACACGGGCCCAAACATTCGGAGCGACTCGAGGCTGTTTCGCGTTCAGGTCGGTGACTCGCCGGAGCGCTCATCTATACCGGAGATGCGATATACCCAGACCTTCCAAAATCCCTTAGTTAAGGAATACACCTTAAATCATAGTAGGATCCCTAATATGATTTAAGGTATATTCCTTAATTAAGGGACCCACCGGAAGGTCCGGCCAAGCACACCCTCAAATTCCACAGATTCGCGTGAAAACTACATTGACTACACACGGCTTCCCTGATACGTACGCACATGCATGCACTCATGCAGTTTTTGCATGCATACATACATAGATGCGTATATATATATATATATATATATATATATATATATAATTTGCGTTTATGTAATCATGTGTGTTTGTCCGTACATATGTGGCACATGCCTGTACATGGACACATACATACATACATGCATACATACATACATACATACATACATACATACACACACATACACACATACACACACATACATGCATCCGGACAGACATGCAAACAAACAGACATACATGCATGCATACGTTACACGTCCATGAAACAGACATACAGAAATACGTAAAGCAACAGAAAAACACACACATATACTTGCATGCTGATGTGTGTACGGACATACGTACACAAAGACAGACAAACACTGACGAACGGACGGACACGCAGGCGCAAGTGAGGAAACCGAAGAGGCCATTTCAGGATTTCATTTTCTCGCAAAAATTCATGGGCTCGTCGTGTGGCCACGCGATCGCCACTCCCAAGACTTGTGGGTGGCCACGTGGACAGGGACGCTGCAGCTCGGCGGTCAGCAAGAGACGACACAGTTCATGACTAAATGTGCAGCTGGATACAAGGTCGAGCCCAGCAGGTCTGCTATTCAAACACGGAAAAAGCACATAGAAATCGGCTTGCATGGGCCCATGGGCTCATGGCAGCATCCGGTGCTCAGATCTTCTCAGTAGTAGGTTCCGTCATCTTTGCCCTGTGCATCAAGCAGGCCCTTCCAGTACCAGGCCTCATACGCCTTCCTCGGTCTGGGTCTCGATTTCAGCAGCTTCCGCAGTTGCTTACTCTGATTGTTAGGGCTCAGGGTCTATATGTAAGAGCCATGACTGTTAGGCAAACTGACAATGATACAAAACTGTATCGAGCTTCTTGGCATTGGTGTCCACGAGCACCTCGACATCGCCGGTTCCTAGCAAGCCGCCCTGACGCACCTCGAAGACCTGGGAGTTTCCGCAAATTATGTAGGGGTACCTTACTTTGGGGTCCTTCTGATAAGGATCCTACTATTTAGGGTACTATATCAGGGTCCCCTATATTCGGAAACCTCCACTCCCACACGGACCCTTAAACCCTAAGCCCCTATAGATCCCTTAAAGGCACCCTTATGGTCCCCTATTTTCGGAAGCCCCCACCAGGAGGTTCTTCTTCTCCACGATCAAGCCGGTCAAGGGGCCGATGACAGGCGGGGAGACGCACCAGTCGAGAAGCTCACCAGTTGTCACCTGGGACGTTTCCGAAAAAATCCGGGGGGAGGGGGGAGCCCTAATTTTTGGGGGTTCCTTTAAAGGGTACTATGGGGGTTCCCAAGGGATCTATAAGGGTTTAGGGTTCAGGGGTCCATGTGGGGGTTTCCTTGCTATAATAAGTGTACTATAAGGGTTCCTTTAAAGGGATAAGAAGAATCCTACTATCTAGGGCTCCCAAATAAGGGATCCAATATAGTACCCTTTTTAGTGGGATGCTTAATATGAGGACCCCAAAATACGGTACCCCTAATTTTCTGAAACTCCCACCTTGAAGGAGGAGCCGTGCAAAGGGCAGACGATCACATCACCGATGACATCGGCCCCTTCGCTCATGGGCGTGCCGATGTGGGGGCACAAGTTCCCGACGCAGAAGAGCGCCCCAGCCTCCGTCTTGCCGATCAGCACATCGTTGCCAGCCAAAGTCAGGGCTTTCAGCTGCTTCGGCTGCAGCTCGGATGCCTTCACGCCCGTCTTGATCCAGGCGAGGGAGGGCAGGATCGTCTGTGTGGTGTAGCGCGCTGCGGTCTTGGAGCGTCTGCGGCTGGAGGCCAAACCAACAGCTGCAGCTGTGCCTGAAGCCACAGCGGCCATCTTCACTCCGAAGCTGGGGCCCGACTGCTGCCCTGCCGGCTGGCTGGCTTGCTTTGGTGCGGCCACGGTCTGCACGGCATTGGTGGATGGGGCAAGGAAGGCTACCTCCATGCTGCCGGCACACTTACTTTCGTAGACACAGGTGCCACCAAGAACTTTTGAGCCCGAGCTTCAGTCACAACACACGTCGTTGTGTATTCGGCTCGCGGTGCTACGTGCATCTGTGCTCGAGACTCGATGAGTCTTGGTGAGGTGACGGAGTATGAAAACACACGGTCTTCGTGGCATCGCCCCTTGACGTTCCAATTCCAAACCGTGGTCCAAACGTACCCGACAAGGTACACCATGAACATGAAAGCTGACAGCCCGTGAGGCGGCACGCTTTGGGGTTGTGCGCTAAACGCTAACACCCGGAACTTCGCATAGGCCTCAAACTCCAAAGTCTATCATACACCACCTAGAAAATCGTCAACCCCAAAGCTGACCCCATCCAAGAAATGTAGAACATCTTAAAGCCTTGAAACCTGACACATGTTGAAATTTCTTTCGCATGGCAGATGGAAGGAAAGCCCCGTACTTACTTGGTAGCTTAGACAGGTCTAAACACTACACCCCAAGCCGTAGGTCGCATAAATATAAACCGTAGCAGGCCGGCCTGAAATGCTCGGAGTTCTGCTGCCCAAGCAAGCTCATGACAAGCTAAAGCCATGGGCATGGGTCCGGATGGGCCCAATGAGCTTACGTAACGTCAAAGTGTCGTCATGAAGAATATAGGCGTAAAATCTGTATAAAGATATATAGCATATGAGTTCGTACATGCTTTATTCTCTTTTGGTCTAATCAGCTGTCAATGCTAAACTAAAGAGACTATAGAGCCCAAAGAACCCATAAACGACCCGACCGTAAACCCCTAGACCTGTGTGGGAATCTGCAAAGGAAGCCCCCGTAGTACCCCTTTTATCGGAACCCTTGAAGGCCTTCAACGCTTCGCCCTCGCCCACTTCGGTGTACGCGAGGACAGCATTTAGTAGATCTGCAGAAGGGAGTTTGGCTGGCGTTACGGCGTGGGTTCTTTGGGCTATCTAGAGATTTCCAATCGTTTATAAGGGGCTATCATGGGCTATCGAAACATAGAAGGGTTTACAGGGCTTCTTGGCTTTATAGGGTTCAGGGTTTAATGTAGGCTTGGAGTTTGCTCTCTGGCTCTGGGTGGCAAAGTTTTCAGATGTTTGCAGAACAATTGAAAAATGTGTCCCCAATGCTCTTATAGTTTGGGCCCTGGACCCTAAGCCCTATGACCACTTAAGGACCCAATAATGCTCTTATAGTTAGGGCCCTGGACCCCTTAAGGACCCAATAGTAAGGTCCCTGGGAGCATAGCGTTCCGTGCCCTGCAGGCACCCTCCTGCTCGAGCCTTCCTGTGGAAGTTTCCGAAAGTAGGGGACCCCAGTCTAACAACCTACATAATTAGTTGGATCCTTACTAGAAGGACCCCAAAACAAGGTACCCCTAATTTACGGAAACTCTCATATGTCAATTTGAGAAAGGATCTGAGAACACAACAAGAAGACTACAACCTGTGAGCCTCCCACCCTGAATCTCCCACTCTTGCGATTTGGGGATAAAGCTCGCCTGCTTCATTACGAATAGAATCTTCGACTCAGCTGTCTGGCTTGTGCCGCAGCATTATTCACGGATACGGGTTATACGACTTTAATTTCGCCTGTATAAGATGCCCATGGCCTAAACGATCCAACGCTCCATGCTTAAACCGAGGGTCCTTCCCCCCTAAGGACTTCCCAAAAGGGTCCTATGTACTGTTACGGGGGATACTTTCCTAAGTCATAATAGTAGTTCCGAATATGGAAACCCTACATTCTACTATATCGGCACCTTTGGGCTTTAAGCAGGAACAAAGTGGGCCCTCCTGCAGTTTTAACCTGCACTGTCACTGGCAAGGTTCAGAACCAACATATCTCCAGTGACCTGAAATTTCAACAGAGTAAAAACAACACGATCCTATGTGACACTCCGTACGCTAAGCAGGATAAAAGTTTACTCAAGTTCCAATATTCGTTTCGAATCTGGGGGCCAACTACTGGTCGTTTCTTCGGCAAACTACGGGTAGAACCCGGTCACTTCGGCCTCGCCCACATGCGTAGATGTCCCGGCCCATGACAACCCATGGGGCCATAAATCGATCGAGCACCTGATCTTGTCGGGTTTGAGGGTTTGAAGATTATATCCGGATGGCCCTGTGTGCCCATGGATCAAGGAACAAATATTTAGAGGGCTTCTGATTTCCGTGGAAAGCATGGCAGAACTCAGAATTCGTTTCTCTTGCTGTTGCTTTGGGTTGACGGGGGTTGGCCTCAGAGACTTTGCACTCGGACATGTCACGTTCCCATGTTGAAAACGGCAAAAACAGCTTCAACATCACTCGACTCCCTTGATCTCTATAAGCTCCAAGTCCAGTGCCCTAGTATAGAGGCCTTAATGCTTAGAATTGGGTTTTGGGGCCCATTATGCGATGCTCATAATAAGGAACCCTCAAGATAGTATTGGTAAATTATTTTGGCCCCTATAGTACATCCTCAAGCCTTGCCCCAGGATCAAAGCCTCACCCGTACAGTACACACTCAAGGCCCCATGAGCCCAAACAGCCCCAAGCCCGCGCACCGTTTCCTCGCGCGCCACCGCCGCGCGGTCCTTTTCCACCATGATCGTCGACACCTTCGCCTTCCAACAACAGTTTGCAGGTGCTGCCCCACCCGGAAGATCAGTGCAAGGGATGAGAGACTAAGCTATATTGTACTTTATCCCATACTCTATACTTTGCATGACATGTATACTGTAGGGAACCTTTAGGCCTTCGGCCGGTAACTTTAAACCCGATTAAAATCCCTCCTACACCCTCCTGCACCCTGCATCCTCTTATTACGGAGAGGGCAGCTCTTCAACGGCAGACCATAAAGCTCCGCTCTCGAACCCAACACCCCGAGGCCCTATAGACTATAGACCCTAAAAGATTAGATCCTAAAATCCGAAAAGCCTAAAATAAATCGCTCAACCCCATAAGCCCCAAACCGATTAAACGGAGGCCCAATAACCCTTTTAATAAACCGTTTTGTTTCTCGCTCCTCCGGTCCGATAATAATTAATCTTGCTGTCCAGGCAAATCGCCCGTCTTGCGTGTGAGCACCACACATCCATGCATCTGCTTCTTCAGGACTCTTTTTCGAATCCCGCAGTTGCGCCGTTGCGCCTGCCACGGCACGCTTCCCGCGATCGGAGCCAGACCGAACGACACCTGGGCAGCAGGGCATTGAATTGAATCTGCGCAGAACCAGACAACACTAACAATTCTGCTCGCTCCTGGACACGTCTCTGAATTCTTCCAAAGTAGGCAGACAGCCGTATCGAGCAGCAGTTGTTAGCTGAAACACTCGTCCCATCAGTGGAGCCCGGAAACCTATCCCTGCCATAAGTCCACGCCTCGGCTCGCATCAGACCACGCGACGACGCCTGCCGGCGCCGGCGGGCACTCCCGAACCCTGGAAAGAGGCCTGCACCTTGGGCGTTTAACTAGGCAAATCCAGAACACAACTGCAGGAGCGCACCCCCCACACAAATCGCAAGAGGCTCCGTGTGCCTCCTGAGGTGAAGGTCGCAATCCTTCTCGTTTGCATCTGAAAGCTGCTGGGCCAACTTCACTGTCTCGACCAGTCGGTGGCGCCTTTGCCCAGCTGAACGTGGCGAAGCCAGACGAAGGCGGAGGAAACTGCGAATAACTACAGGGACCACTGTGAGGTTACCCCTGCTTGCTTGGAAAGACATCTGGAGAATATCTGTAATGATCATCATGATGGTGGTGACGGTGCTGCTGATGATGATGTTGAAGACGAGGAGGAAGAGGTGGGGCGGGAGGGAGGAGGACGAGGAGGAAGAGGAAGACGGCCATGATAGTGGTAATGATGATGATGATGATGAGACGAGGATGACCTGGTGAGGATGAGTATGATGCTTTAATTAAAGCAGCCTTTTAAGCGAGACCCCTGAAGTAAACGCAGCACAAGCGAGCCGAGGGCCTCGGCTGACGCCGACGCAGCCTCTGCTGGAGCCCTTGGCGGAGCCTCGACGCGCAGCAGACATTCACAGTTAAGGCGTCTCCTTTTCTAGTCCTGGCAAGTTCCGTTTCCGCATGATGTCTAAATCTGTTTGTTTAAACAATATGGCGGGGGAATCGAACTCTTGACCGGCCCGGGCGCCTGGAAACAGACTTCCAGCAAATCTCCACGAAGCCCTGTAATGGGGTTTAGGGTTTAGGGCCCAACCCTAAACCCTATCCCTTAGGCTCCAAGAACTCATATTTAAGGGCCTTTGGGCCCAAAGACCATACTATATAAGGCTTTTGGGCTATTTTGAGTCTTAGGGTATATAAACCCCAAGCTCTAAACCAGAAGACCGAAACTGCAAAGAGAGGAAAGACTCCAAGCCACCTTTGGCGCGGGCTCCATAACACCCTTCTGCTCCAAAGGCGGTGGCTCCATGGCCCAAAATCGCTCAGGGTTTAGGGTGGAGAATGTGTATGTGC
Source organism: Symbiodinium sp. CCMP2592 (assembly GCA_905221615.1). NCBI lineage: Eukaryota > Dinophyceae > Suessiales > Symbiodiniaceae > Symbiodinium > Symbiodinium sp. CCMP2592. The sequence goes on from CAJNDT010001180.1 coordinate 900,176, forward strand.
GTGTAGACTATACATATATATATATATATATATATACATTATATATATATATATGCATATATGCATTCATTGATTGCTTTTTGTTGCCCATGTTTGGAAGGCTCGGGGGTTGGGAGCCCGAACCGAAGCCCTTCTGGATTCGAGAGGGCACTGATGAAGGTCTATTGGAATCTTCCCCGCGAGAGGCCCAAGAAGACCTTGGGGTCCGACGTGTCCAAGGCTACCATGGGGGCCTTAAGAATGTTTATCGGGTTTGGGGGGTATATTGTACCACAAATATATTCAGGACCCCCCAAAAAAGTATTGGTAATTATGAGGCCCGTATATTGATGCAAAACTGTGAGCCCCAAGGTCAAATCCCTTCAGAGGCGGGGGGAGCTCGTGCAATGATGCACGCCGTTGTCGCTGGTGCGGTTCTTCAATATCCCCGTGGGTGGCACTAGTTCTCGCCCCTGTTGGCCAAAAACTGCGGTGAAGAGTTTGGGTTCTAGGGTTTCCGCATGTATTTAGGGTTCGGGCATCAATGCGTGCTTAAGCTTAAGTCTCACCGGCGAACGATCATGATAAACACCGCCATCAAAGGCAACTACAACTGCTCAAGTGGTGAGCATAAACACAATCAGCATCTTTTTAACCAGCCCAAGCTGACGATCATCAACACAGTGAGTCTCATCGCCACTGTTCTCAACAAACCGCGAGTGCTGAACGACGGCGCAACAAACGAGTTCCCAGGCGAATCCGTCCCCAAACAGTGGGCAGGGGGTGCTTGGTTTAGAGTTTAGGGTTTCATGACGTCACGGCCGATGCATGTGTGTGTTTAGCCAGGCGGCCCAATAGTGGGACTTGTAGGAACCCTTATCGGGACCCTTATAGGATTTAGGTTACCCTTATAGGTGTACATATATAAACACACATATATACATCTAAACACATATATATATATATATATATACACATGTGTGTGTACATATATATATATATATATATATATATATATGGTGTTTGGGCGTTTAAGGGTATAGGAACATTTGGTGCACTCAGAAATACCAAAGACCCGAAACCCTGAACCCTATAACCCTAGACTCCAAGGTGCATTTTCCCGCTCTTCCGGAGGCGCCGGAAGAGCTGATACGACTTGCTCTCCAGGTAATCCTACGAGAGGAGTTCTATCAGGATCTCCTAGGCACTTCCAGGACTCCAGGGATTGATCATCTGCTTCTATAAAGTGTTCACAGTGGTTTCACAGAGCTCGATACTTAATCCTAGACGGATTCCTGTAGGGGTTGACAGTTGATGCGGCTTCTATGTGGCTTATTCTACGTGTCAGGATTTCTACACATCTTGACAAAGCTGTTATCGGGGCTTTTGAGAGATGTGATGATCCAAACTAAGTAGTTAGCCGAATACTCAGAGAAGTATACACCCAACATTGTACACCTAAACCCCACTAAACCCTAAAAGCCCTGAACCCTAGATCCCCTAAAAGCCCTATGGGCCCTAAACCCTAAACCGTGCCGCAGGAGCCCGAGGAGATCACTTTACCCATGGCTCCGGCAAAAGCTTTAGAGCTCAGTGTTTGGGGTTTGGTTCGACGTTCATACTTTCAAAAGGGAGGCAAGGATCCACGAGAGGGAAATTAGGTTTCAGGCCCCTGGGAGCCCCCATATATATGTGTGTGTATATATATATATATACACACACACACATTTTTCGCGGCCTTTAAAGGGTACTCGGTGCGCTCTGGCTATGTAAAGGGTTATGGCCGACCGTTTTTGCAGGGTTTGCATAACCAGGGGTACGGGGGGTTACGGTCGTACTTGGTTTCGGCATGGGGCTCTCAACATTCACGTCTGAAGGCTCTATAGGACCTAGGGTTCAGGGTTCAGATCTTGCACCTGGGACTTAATTTTAAGGGTACAGTATATATAACTATCTAGCTGTATTAGGGACTATCTGAGGGCATGCCCTTTACTCGTTCTTCAGACCTCTGTAGTAAATCCTGACAATTTCAGCGTTGTTCAGGATTGTCTTTTCTAAGCTCAATATCTGCTATTACTATGGTACATTAGAACTTCGTAAGCTAGCAGGGTGCTTAATTCACAATAAACTCTGGTGAATTCCAGAATGACGGAACCTGGCCTCTTGAAGCACCGTGCAGTCCAAACAAGAAGCAACCTCTCCTCAACACCGAGACCTCAACCGTCCTGTAGCTGAAACCTTGCGCCATCGTTGGAAAATGCTTGCAAGCCCTTGACCCAAAACCCCCCTACTAAAACCTAAACCCTTCGTCGCAAAGTGCAGCACGAGGAGGTGCCTTGTAAGCATGCGGTCGAGCCGACAGGAACACCTAAAGCAGCGGAGGGTCGCCGGCAAACGGCTTCGTGAATGCTAAGCCTCACCCTCAGGGCTTGTGGTTTGAACAAACTCAGCACGAGAAGAAAAAGCATCTGACGAAGTCTTGTGAGCCGGTCCGGGGCACTGTGCTAAGTTCTACCAGCAAGTTCCCTACACAAACCTCTGTCCTATTAGGGGTCAGGGCTGCCGAGACATTTTTGAGCTCAAAATGGTCACTCGCCCAAAGAACCTGGACCAAACACCAACGTCCTTCATTGTGGGGAAATCGCAAGACAAGGTCCCCAAACAACACCCCGAGCCTTCCAGTAGTCTCACTTTTCCACTTCTTCTTCAGTGTCAGCTTCGTTTCATGTTACATCATATGATGAGCCTAACAAGGAGGTTCAGCAAGCACAACTCTCAGCCCTCACGCCACTGGCCACAGAACAACCCTGCACACTCGGAGCACAAACCCCTTACCGAGCCCTACAGGATTAGGCTTTAAGCCTTTGAGCGCGCAGCACCCACACCCCCAAAAAAAAATGTAGGCCAAATCTCGTAGCCCTGAAAGTGTTGCACGAAGAATCAACTTGCCGCCGTGCTGCCAAGTTCGACCAAACTCGGAGCTGTGGAGGATGGAAGCAAACATCACCCTGGCAAGAGGAACTCTACTTAAAGGATCATGGGACTTAGTAACTAGGGTTATAATTAGGGTAACTATACTTATAACCCCAATTAAGGTACTTATAACCTTACTTACTAAGTCCTATGATCCTCCAAGTAACTCCCTAAATCCCTCGCCCCACACGGCCCTGAACCCCCTAGAAACCCGAAATCCTGAGGCCCTCAATCCCAAGCCCTGAACCCCAATATCCTGAAGCCCCAAACTCCAGACCGACAACCCTGAACCCAAAAACTTCGAAAGACACTAACCCCCCTAGACCACATACCCTGCGAAAAGAGCCTAAGCACATGAACAGACTGGAGTTTGGGAGCGCGTTCAAGCTTCTTGTTCAGCCGTGCTCTCAAAGATGTGCACCGCTTCTGTTCTTAAGTGGTCACCCAGGAAGAGAAAGGTCGGCTTGGATCATAAGCTCTGCTTGTGGCTTGACCCAAACCCGCAGGATTCAGGAACATACCCACAGTCCGAACAAGAAGAGCTCTCTATGTTTCGAATTTTTGCACTGGAAGGTAAAGTCATGAATGATGTCGGGCTTCTTTGGTTAGAGTCGAAAGCTTCGCCTGGAAGCTCGTCGTAGGGTTTTACAAGGTCTTAAAGTTTGAGCAGTAGACGGCTAGCGCAGATGCAATGAAAAAGATTCGGGCCTAGACCATCTCAAATAAAGATCGAAAGATTTGAATCTGGAACAAAAGTTATCTTTAGCTTTGAATCTTTGAAGTCGCAAAACGCACCAAGAAGCTCACAGTACCTCTAAACCCTACACCCGAAGACCTAAACCCTAAATCCCAGACCCTGAACTTGAACCGTAAACCTTCATACCCTGAACCCCCAGAACCCCAAACCCTCAACCCAGACATCCAAGATGCATTTTCCCTAGCTGCCTCGCCCAGCAATGAGAGGTCGCCGGCATCCCTGGATCGAGCCACCCGCTCCTGGCGCAGCTCAGAGCTCCCCGGCTTTTGCGGCCTTTCTTGAAGGTTTGGGGATTAAGGTTTCGGCGCTCACACTCGGACAATCCAGGCGAGGCATGTGGTTCGAGGTCTGATGAGTGAAACACTCCAGTGGGAATGGGATTAGGGTTTAGGGGTTTAAGGGTTTTCGAGGTTTCCATCAGATTTCTGCAAGGTTTGTATGAAGTTGTTTTTGAATGCTTCTAGAAGAAGCTAGGCGCAGGTTCCGCGTCTGGGGGCTGAGGCTTGGGCGGGTTTCAGGGTTTGGTATCATTATAGCGTCTAAGCAGATCATCCAAGCGCTGCGGGAAAGTGCGGTATCTTCCCACCCCAGGCAGGGTTTGTGGTTTAGGGCCAGGTTCTGTTTGCTGATCGGTTGGATCCTTCAACTTCGAGCTGAAAAGGGTGCCCTTACTGAATCCTGACCCCTAGGGGCTCGAACCCGGACGAAACCCTAAAGCCCTAAAACCGAAGGCTTGGACAACACCTCTCCGAAGAATCTCTTCAAACAGCCTTCCTTTAATCTAGTCCCAGCAACGGGCTTGATCCAAACGTGTCAATAGTAACATATTGGTATAGTCATTATGTAACTAGAGTTGCAGCATTAGAGCATGATCCACCCTACAACGACTCCAATATTAGGGCTTTGGCGTTTCAGCCCTTCTCGCCCCTATTCCATGGCTTTTGGACCTAACAGCCTTAAAATGTGAGTCCTTAGAGCCTAAGGGTTCTAAACCCTAAACCCGGAAAGTTTGGTCCTGAAGCTGCGCCACGGTTTCGGAGTCGGACACGGAAATCTCCTGGAAATAAGGTGTTGTCGGCTTTGGGGGGGAAGGGAGGGTTGGATGTAGCTAGGGGTTTTGGGCTTACTTGGAGTCTTCAAGGCTTAGTAGGTCTAGGGCTTCGGCTTCTGGGGTTGGGGGGGTAAGGGTTGGATGTAGCTAGGGGTGTTGGGGGTTTTGGGCGGCTTAATAGGTTTAGGGCTCATAGGGTTTAGGGGTTACTTAGCTTCTTATGTGCTATTTCAGGAGTTGCGGGGGCCTTGGTGGCTAAAGCTTGAGAATCTCTTTAGACTCCAGGCCCTTTAAGCTTTTGAAGCTTAGGGCTTGCGGAGTTTGGGGGCGCGGGGCATTTTGGGTTTGGGATCTTGGGGGCGCTAGTTTTGGATTTGGGGCTTAAAGACTTTGTGCTTTAGAGCTTCTTCGCTGCTCTTTACTGAAGACTGGGATTGCCCCAGAAAACGTGTGAACACAGTCGTCCAGGGGCCTTAATGATCAACAATAAGGTTGCTTTCGATGAGATCTATGAGGGTTTCTGTAAGGGCTACTGTTTGTGTTCAAATATATAGAGTCGAAATAATCAAAATATTATTTCGGTGGACATCATACTCTAGGCATAACGGGGGACTGTAAGTAAACGAATATATTACTGACTGCTGCTACATATCTACACTCCCGTAGTATTTCCCTGAATAGATCCGAATTAATACTTGTTTCGGCCATTCCCCAATCCTGCCCCTCTAAACCCCGCAACCTAAGCTCGCGGAACTATAGCAGTGAGATTTGAAATTTGGTAGTCTAGCTGGGACTTTGGGTCCGCGAGTCCTTCAGAAAAAGAGACTATGAGACTTCCCTCAGGAATGGATGGAGACTTGCCGGAATTCCCATATACAATATTAACTCTGCGCCGTAGAACCTTAAATGAGAGAGCGTGCACAGAGGCCCGTGTTTGAAACCAATCGAACCTTACGACTGGAAACAACAAACACCGTCGACCAGATAAAGCCTAAAAACTTGAATGCCCTGAATTCTGCACACCGGTCACCCTTTCTATTCGAGTCCGGTGCGCAACGGTGTAAACTCCGTCACCGGAGCCCGCAGTCACACCTACCCATGCTGAAAGCTGCAGAACACACCACCCCCCACCGAGTCCAGGCTTTTGGCCCCTTAAACCCAAACCCGAACTGATGCTCTGTCCCATGATGTCCTTCCACTGCCGGCCGGGAGCGCGAATCCACACCTTCAGGCAGCTCTCTTTGGGATTTCCCCCGCAAGTGTTCGAGGCTGTTGGTGTTTAACGACCTGTATCCCCAAACTCTACCAAATAGTAGGTCATGACCCCTTAACTACAGCGTATAACACCGAAAATAGCAGGGTTGCTGATATTTTGGTATAGGCTAGTTCTATGGTGCTTCGCGGAGTAGGGCTTTTCGGTGCCTTTCCGACTGGGCGGTTGATGCAGAGAGCGAGTTTAGGGTTTCGACGCTCATGCTCGGAGAACCCAGGCCAAGAAACCCTGCACACCGCCTCACCTCTTCGCCCTGAACTCCACCTTTTTACACCTGGACTACGCATATGCCAGGAACTGAGTCGGCCCCTGAACTCCACCTAAACCTTATAAACCCTAAACCTTAGAAGCTGCCCCCACCCTGTAATAGTGACTATAAGGATTATATTAGGGCCCTATTATAATCCTATTATACCACTATTACAGGGTGGGGCCCCTTCTAACCTAAACCCCTAAATCCCTAAATCCCTAAATCCTAAACCCCAAACCCGGCCGTATCTGCAGCCGAGGGGCTGGGTTAGTGTTGTTGTGTACCCGGTAGCCCAGCAGCCGCAAAACACTGAAGCTTTGCCTCAAGGAGTACGTCTGGGTTCAGGGTTTGGTTTATGGGAGTTTCCGAAAATAGGGGACACTGATATGGTACCCCAAATAGTAGGATCCTTTTTATACGGACCCCAAAACAAAGTACCCGAAACTCCTATATGCGGAACTGAAAGGACCCTTCTACAATGGCAGGGTTAAGAGGCTGGCTTGCCTCAAGCTGCACTCGTCTGTCGCCCAGACTCCTCTATACACACTGGGGAGCACCCTGTGACAAAAACATAAGGGCAGAATTACTCTAGAGTTGTAGGTAATGGCAGGCAATCTTTATGATTCGAGCTGCTGAAAAGTTTGAGGGTTGGCTCATGTTGGCTCTCTCTGGGTTTTCTGCATGATCAGCGGTTGGGCACATCACACTTCAGTCTCCGAAGAAGACGAGCTGACCAGCTCCCGGCACTGCACAGCACCACCCAGAGGCCCCAAAGTAGTTCCTTTCTGGGAAAACCTTATAGGGTTCTACATACGAACCCCCAAAATGAACTACTTTGGGGCCTTTGGGCAGTAAAACAATAAGTAACCATCTAAACTGCTCGCAAATCTGCTGGCACTTCGCATTGCCCAAATTCGTTGTCTCCAAAGCAGACGAGCTGACCATCTGCCCGCACTGCACAAGTATGACGAGAGCCCGCCGAAACTGCCAAAACTGGTCCCACATCTGATGGCACGTCGCATTGCCCAAATTCGTTGTCTCCAAAGCAGACAATCTGACCATCTGCGCACACTGCACAAGTATGCTGAGAGCCAGCTGAAACTGCCAAAACTGGTCCCAAATCTGCCGGGACCTCGCATTGTCCAAATGCGTTCTCTCCAAAGCAGACGAGCTGACCATCTGCCCGCACTGCACAAGTATGACATAAGCCCGCCGAAACTGCCAAAACTGGTCCCACATCTGATGGCACGTCGCATTGCCCAAATGTGTTGTCTCCAAAGCAGACGAGCTGACCATCTGCCCGTGCTGCACAAGTATGATAAGGGCCCGCTGACACTGCCCAAACTGGTCCCAACTCTGCTGGCAGGTCACACCGCTTGGATCCGAAGCAGGCGAGCTGAGTATCTGCCCGCACTGCAGAAGTATACTGGTTGCCCGCTGAGACCGCCAAAACTGGTCCGAAATCTGCTGGCACGTCGCATCGCCCGGATTCGACGGATCCAAAGCAGACAATCTGACCATCTGCCCGCACTGCACAAGTATGATAAAAGCCAGCTGAAACTGCCAAAACTGGTCCCACATCTGCCGGCACGTCGCATTGCCCCACTGAGTTGTCTCCAAAGCAGACGAGCAGACCATCTGCCCGCACGGCGCAAGTATGATGCCTGCCCGCAGAGACTTCCAAAACTGGTCCGAAGTCTGGTGGCAAATCACGCTGCGCATATTTGCTGAATACACCGCTAGCTGACAAGCTATTCCTCGTCACAACACATGTCGTGGAAACTTGAACATGTCCGGAACGTGGTGAGAACGCGGAAGCCCGAGTCCGTGTGTGGATATCGCTGGACAAGGACCCGGCATGTTGAAGCCGTGGCTGCAAGAAGTGTGACTGACCGAGCGCGGAAATGCAAACCAAGCCAGGACAGATTGCAAGAAACGACTGAAATATCCAGAGTGTGGCAAGTGCCAGGCCAGCTTTCATGGCCAGTGAGAGGTGGAGGCAGGAAACAATTTGCAGGCAGGACTCAAATGAAGCTTAAAGACGGCAATCTAAACAAGTGGCTCATGCTTGGCAATGCTATCAGTATTGTGCTAGTCAGCTAGTCGATGCGACCTGAACGCTAAGCATTATTCCTGTTATAGACTGACCATGTCCGTTTTCTCGGGTTGGAGATTTCGAGTTGAGGTGCTATGGTTTTCTTTGTGTTAAAGCGTCTGGGTCGTAAGGTGGCCTAGGGTGGGTCGCGTGGTTGAACTTCTGTTGCGTCTACGGTGGGTTTCTGGGCAAGGGTGTGGGCCTAGAATAGGTCGGGTGGTTTTAGTTTCGGGTGGCGGTGTTGCGGGTAGTTGTTGAAGGGGCTGTGTTTGGGTCTGTTATTAGGGGGGAGTGCGGTAAGAAAATGGAAATTGCCATCGCTAACTTACTAACCGTTTATAAGGTTTATAGGATTTAGTGCCCAATACACCAGCCGAACCCCAGCTACCAAATCGCTCCATGGACCCTTCGGGTGTCTGCAGACATCAGCACGGCTTCGAACTGCAAGCAGGGTGGCGTATTGAGGATATTCTGGTATCGTTTGAGATCATTGGGCTTTGAACACTGAGCCCTTTAAGCCTTCCCCACACGTATGCTTTCTGAACAGCTGCAGTGAGAACAAATAGTGCTTCGCGATTGTATTTGGGTGTCTAGGCGGTGCCTTTAAAGCCTTTGAAAACGATTATAGTAAGTAGGTAAGAAGCCCAATACGAGCAAATCTAAAATGTCCCAAAGCCCTACCTAGGTGTCTATTTGCCCTGGCATGCACACATGCCGGTGGACCAGGTCGAAACCACAACAACCCCTGACATGCTACGCCTTCAGACAAAAGCATGGCTGAATGCAGTATGCACGTTGTGCTGTCATTCTAGGCGAGTGTACGAGTCATCTGAGACATGACAACAAGGTTACGATAGTTGTTGGGCAAAGGTTCTACCGGAACTGCAAAAAAAGGGCGTTCCTTCTCTGACTGAGGCTGTGGCTGCTCGTTGTCGTCCTCCTCTCCCTGCGTTGCGTGGCTCTGTCGACTGTCACCAATTGGCGCCCCGGGCTTCAGGCAGAATTCCCGAAGAAGCATAACTGTCATTCTAGATGTTGAATAGCGAGAACCGACCCTAACCCAATTCGTTGACCCACAAGTGCAGCACCTTCTTCGGATAACGTGTGCTATCCCGAAATGCCCAGCATAGTTTACAAAGCCTAACATATTCATGTCTGATTGCCATGACGATCAGCTGGCTATGTGAGTGCGAAAAGTAAACACTGTGCGAGAGCAGCTGCATAGACGCTTTCTAGCCATAACAGCATCTGAAATCCATCTTTAAAAACCAACAGCCTCAAAGGTTCCGTCCTTCAGCAATGTCTACAGTACTGCAGCACCGCACATACCCTGGCAACTCAAAACCACGGTTCCAGGCCGAACATCCCCAAAGCAGCTGCGACTCTGACCCTCGACCTAGTACGTCTCCCTGAACTCGTAAACTACGAGATATATGACAAAGAGATGCCACCCTAAACCCCTAAATTTGTGCAAAGCCCTCCCTAAAGCAAACAAGAGCGACCCTAAACCATGAACCCCAAACCCTCAAATCCCGTAATGTAGGGGCCTTAATGACTAGACAAGTGTCTGGGTGCTCATTATACTATAAGTACAATAAGGAACCCCGCAAAATCGTATTGGTAATTATACATGTAGGCCCCTATAGTACTGTTGCTAAACCCAAAACCGTAAACCACCTAAACCCTACCCCCCCTAAACCCTAAAACCCCTGAACCCTAAAACCCTAAAGGCCCTAGACCCTAAAAGCCTATAGACCCCTAAACCCGTAAAACCCGAGGCGCCTTGGGCACTTTCTCCTTCTGCTTCATGGTACGCTCGGCCGTGATCTCTTTAAACAGCGCTAGAACCCCTGGATAGACCTGAGCAGACTTCGTGGCGTTTAGGGGTTTAGGGGACTTGGAGGGGAGGCTTCATATCCTAAAACCCAACACCTTATTGAGTTTAGGTTTAGGTTAGGGTAGTGGTCAGGGTTTACGTTTGTGTAGGGTTACGCAAAAGCTTGCTCATCTAGCTTTGGGACTTAAAACGGGACCCTAACTTCGAGATCCTGAGGCCCGTAAACTCTCAGCACCACACCGACGCCGTTCAACCCTAATCAGCCTCATATACCCATAGAGCTCATACCCTTGAACTTGTCAGAACCCCATATGTACATCACCGGAACAGACGCTACAATTACAGAATGCTTGCCCGCCTGGCTTTTCGGAAAGCGCTCATCGCAGCCGGCGGGGAAATGGCCGCCACCTCGGAACACATGTATCTGAATTCGTTCGGGGATGTCATGTACTATGTATTCGGGTGATCTCATACAATAACAAGCGTTAGGAAACCCGAGGGAATACAGTTCTATACTGCTTGATTGCGGAAACTGACTGAGTCAAACCGTGCCCCTATAAAACTGGACTAAACCCCAAACGAGAGGATGAAGTGTTTGAAGTGTTTGGATATGGGGGCTTGGGATGTGGAGTGGGGATTCCTTGAAGTCGCTGGTACCTCCATAATACATCCCAACAGTCTACACTCACCAAATCCCCAATATAGGCCCTACTTCATGTCAAACTTAGGGTAGTTAGGTTGCAACCAAGTGAGAACCTGGCACAAAAAACTGTGATGTCATCCACGTATAAATGACGGCCGTAATGGGAATCGCCTTGAGAGATGAAGGTAGCAAACACACAGCTATCTAAGCACCCGCCCATTGACCCAGTGGCGGAACTCCTCCACACGAACAAAGCTCAACCGGGAACGGATAACTCCCAAACGCAGACTCCGAACTTACCCCGCAGAAGGCTTCCATCCCAACTTGAAATAGCCAAGAGCACTCCCATAGAGCGTGTCGTCCACATCGCTGATAATCTTGATCGGAGCCTTCCAAGGAAACATCGTTCTTCGGGCTAGCCCGAATCCCGAAATCATCCTAGCCCCAGAATATAAAATCACTTCATTGTCCTACGGCTGGCATCGTCACGCCAGAATCAGATACTATGCTTATAGGAGGGTTTAGATACTAGATACGTTGGATTTTGAGATTCAGGCTTGATGCCTTCGGAACGGTGGTAAGGCCTGACTGCTTCCTGCAGTATCCTCAACAGATATTTTGCTGCGGAGGGGAACCCCGGAACAACCCAAGTAATGCACAACCTCCCGCCAGCCGAGCATCCTGAACGGCTGAAATGGGGCTCTGGACTACCTTTTGTTGGCGCTGCTCCTTAAGATGGGGGCTTCAGAGTACAGGACCAAACACTTCCATTTGATTCTTTAGGCTGCAGGTCCGGCTGACGGAAATCAGTGTTGACACCGTCGCACCTGCCTAACGGGTTCACCCCAAACACAAGCCCAAGAAGCACCATTTGCAGTGAAACTCTTACATCAGGCCTTATGCGGTGCGTACTGCTTCGCCATGCGCCGACCCTCCTTCTGAATGTGTCTGAGTGCTCGCTCGTACCTGGGTGTAAGCTTTAGGGGTGTCGGGCCCTGTTTGGTCCGAGGCTTAAAGCTTGGTGGGAAATTCCGAAATTGGGAGGTACCTGTTTTGGGGGTCCTTATAATAAGGATCCTAGTATTTAGGGTACTCCATGAGGGCCCCCTATTTTCGAAAACTCCCTGGTTTGTGAAGGGAGCTTTAGCAAGCTGTAGCATTTTCCAGCGAAGACTCACGCCTCAGATCTGTCACCAAAGCAAAGAGATCTAGATGGAAGCGACTTCCGAAATACTTTGCTCGTGGACTGTCAGGTTTCCGGTGTCAGGGACGATGAAGACAACACCGTGCTGGGTTGAATCTTGGGTGCTCTGCTTCGTTGCTTTGCGTTTCTGCTTCCTGTAGACTTGCATTTCGGTATCTGAGGTTTAGTAAGGATTCAGGGCTTCGCTGCTAGGATGTTGTATGCAGAGCCATTCCTCATTGCCAAACAAGAAGATGCTGCCGCGCCTTGCAAAAAAATCACCCAGGGACCAGCACTGGTGATGTAGATCTGGCTTGCACTGAGAACAACGAGACTCCCCTAATTATGACAAACCCTTCGACTTCCTGTAAGTAGGATGCTTAGAGGACTGCATAGAACCTTTATGGAGCCCAAAGCCATAAGCCCTCACAGGAACCATGCGAAACCTCTACTTCTGCCCACAGGGCATCTCGGGATCAAGGTCGTGAAAGACGAGCTTGTGCAGGTTGTAGAAATCCCCGCCCTCGTCTAAGACGTCCTTCATCCTTCCGACCGAGCTTCGGGCTTGTATGTTTAGGATAGGGTTTAGGGAACAAGTGTTAGCATTTACGCTTCTCGATTTGTCAGTGTTAGCATTTAGGATTGGAGATGTCTTGGCTTCATCCTTCCGACGGCACGGAATGACAAAGTAGCGGTACAATTGGCCAGCATCGTAGTTTGCGTCACTGGCATAGGGTTTATTGGGGTCGGGGGGTTTAGGGCATCATCACCACCAGCATCAATCGGCATCAGCAGCAGCATCCGAGCACCGTGGGTCTCCTCATGGTCTCTACTAAATCCTACTAGTGAAGTCTGGCTCGATGCCACGACCTCCTGTGAGCAGAGACATGTATCACAAATTCCGATCAAGCGCAGCTAGTCTGCAGCCCCGAACAAGTCTTGTGTGACACGTGACGTAACATGCCAATCCGCCCAAACTCCTCCATTGCAGGAGGCCTGCCTGCACACCAATGCATCGACCTCCGAGTCTTGACCGAGAAGCCTGAAATGCAAAACCTGCGAATGCCAAGTACCAAAATGCAAGCCTCCCTCGAAGAAAGCAAAACACGTCCGGCGACAAGAAGCTGAAGGACTCAAAGCAAATCAAGCCCCAGGAAGCTAGACTCCCTGCCAAGTCTCCCAACCTCCCAATCCCTAAACCCAACCTCCCAAGAATAGAAACAACATCAAACCCAGTCATGCGCAGCTCATCGCCGGTGGTGGACTCTAAGAGTTCGACCACCACCTCCTGCTGCAGGCGCATCACCTTCTCTGGAGCTTCATAGGGTTTAGGGCTTTAAGGTTTAGGGTTTAGGGTTTAGGGTTTAGATTTCAGGGCTGTATAAGTATCCTAACTGACTAAGGCTCTATGAAGGTGTTTTTGGGCTTGCGCCCCAGGATGTCGGGTTGTGCACTGCTGGTAGAACCCTGCAAGATCTATTGGACACACAATGTAAAACCTGGTTCCCAGGGTAGATCTTGAAGCTTTGGAATGGTTTCTGACGCTTGCAGAGAACAAAATCGGCTTAGACCAGTCGCGTAGAAGTCGTGCTGCCGCTGCAGCGCATCCACCAATCGCGTCTTGGTTACCTGCGCTTGTAATATTCTCGAACCGTGAAACGTTTAGTCATCCTGAACATTTAGCAATAAAAAGTACGTCGCGGGAAAGATGCGAACACTCATTTGGCCACGGTTTTAGGGCTTAGGCGTTTCATGACTTTTTGGGCTGAAGATTTTCAGGCCTTAGGACAGCGTGGAATCCTACACAAGCAATCCTGGGCTCTAAGGCTTCGCATGAAGATCGTTCTCTGGACCGCACCCGTGATGCGGAGCCCCGGAACAAATGGGCGTTTCCGAAAATAGGGGACCCTCATATATAGTACCCCAAATAGTAGGATCCTCATTATATAAGGACCCCAAAATAAAGTACCCCCAATTTTCGGAAACTCCCAAATCACGACTAGAATTAGGGAGGCTTGGCCTGGCCTTGACTCGTGCCGGCCTGGGGCATTCAACACCGTATCGGGCACTGAACTTCATGATTGGCAGTAACATAACTGAGTTGTCCTTCAAGCCCTTCGTTATGGTTCTCTACAAAAATAGTAGGGGATAGTAAAAAAGATCCCAAAGGACAACCCAGATAACCAAAAGCATGATGTAGGCCGCCGAATTCCCGACAGCCAGGCCCAGAAACCCCGCACAAGACCCGTGGCATGCTGAGGTGTGGTCTAGTGAGCTTCATAAAGACATTATGCTCTTGCCTTCATCCTGGGGTCCGCATCCTAATTCGCTGGAGGTCGGTGCCATAAGGCCGTATCCTAAACCCTGAACCCTAAGCCCTAAACATGCAGGAGGTGGAGGGGAGCGCCGTGTCCATGTGCCGGATGTTCTCCCGCAAGATCTTCAAGACCGCTTCGCTCCCTGATGCAGGGAAGCGCACTTTTGGGTTTAGGCTTTAGGGTTTTTTCCCCTCCTACCTAGCAAGGACGAAGCCCGTGTTGCAGGGTGTAGGTTTTTTGGGTTTAGGGGTTTAGGGTTACGCCACGGTTTAGGGTTTTTGGGTCTGGCAATCGAAGTCTCCGATGAGGGTTTCGGACTAAGGAAAGAAGCTGGGACCTCAGGAACCCTCGTTGGGAGTTGAGCACTACTGCACCAAAGGGCTCGGATAGGAAAAGCTAAACCAACCTCAACCCTACACTGGAAGGTCTATAATTAAACCCGAAGGCATGAAGCCTATCGCGCTCAACCCTGAACCAGCAAGTGCACAAAAACGAACTGCAGGACTAGGAGGTGCTTTCAAAGCTATAGTGCATAAGATCCTTTTAAGCCCAATAAGAGCAAATATGAAGTGTCCCAAAGCCCTACCTAAAGGATTAAAGTCTTAGATATGATTTCCTAACGCCGGTGCCTAAAGCACAACTGGTAGATGTCCAGAACTTCAAAGCCGCTCCCAGAAGTACGTCTTAAACACGCTGAGCTGTACTCCCAAAACTCAAGACTAAATGGTTGAGGGTTACCTAATGGTTAGGGTTGAAAACCTAGGGCTTAGGGCATAAAACCCCAAACTCTACAGCTGCAAGGAGTCTGTGCCCTGCTACAGCCTGCCAACGCCAGGAACTGCGGCAAGTCCACTTCCGAACAGTTCAGCACGTAGAGCAGGTCTTGCGGAGGGTCCCTCGGTACGGCTTAGGATTAAGAGTGTCTTGCGCAGTCTTTGCCCTAAGGCTCTAACGACTCATACATCAAGGCCTTTGGGCCCAAAGACCATAGGGCCCAAAGACCATAGCGTCTGAGGCTCTTGGGTTGTTTTGATAATTTTGGTCTGCTTGGGAGCTCTGAGCGCTTCAGCATGCGAGCCTGAACATCAAGGTCGCCAAGTCGAAATCCCCACTCACTACGCTCACCCTCTCCCAAAACCACCCCGCGCTCAACCGGAAAAAGGTACAAGACCTCCGGTTTAGGGACTCAAATGCGTGGTAGGTTCCAGTTTTGGTTAGGAAACTTCACGCCCACTTGACAATTCCGCTGAAACGTGGCTTCAGAAAAGCTCGACACCGCAAATCCTTATGTTTAGGGTTTAGGATTGTCTGGGCCTTAAGAATCAGAATAAGCTCCGGGTGACCGTAAAATGAGGTTATATAAAGTTATATACGGAGTAATGGGGAACTATCACTAGCTATGTCCCGACCTCTATACACAACTCTCATCTGCCGGTTGAGGCCGTGGCTTCGGATCCGTCCGATGGCAGCACGACTCAAGAGCCTGCAGTACCTGACGCAGCAAACCTGTAAGGGTTTAGCGAATATTTGATATTACAGCAAAAACATTTAGGGACCATGACTATCATCGCTAAACCCTGACCCTAGAAGCTCACAACTACTAATCATCTTCCGACCTCTTTTGAAACTAGCTAGTGTTCCGGCTTCTTAACTCGAAAAGCTTCCAGGACTTACGTTCTTGGAGTTGGGGCTTGAAGTTAGGGTTCTCGTTGTGAGGGCTATTTTCCATCCGGTTTGAGGAAGCATATAAGGTTTGTTCATGGGTCTGTATCACAGGAACGGCTTAGGTTCCTTGCATCTCCTCCATGGCTTAGGTGAAGCAGCACAAACAGAATGCGGTCTGCCTGAGGCATCAGTTTGATGAGATTTTCGGCCAACGAAGCGTGCATGCGAAACAACAGAATGTAGGGACCTCAGCAATTAGACTTGGTTTTGAAGTGTATGGCAGAAAAACAAGAAGCCGAACCTGTGGCTCTCACATGCGCAAATGAAATAAAGCAATTGCTCGAAGACGAGCATCATATCGCCTATATTGGGCCGATAAATCGGCAGCAACTTACCATCCTTACTCAGTTCAGCTGTGCCGAAAGCATACGGAGGAATCTGGAGAAGGACTGTTAAGTCAGCAAACATCAAATGGACTGCGAAGCAAGCACCATTTGTCATAAGTCACGCGTGACTGGAGATATTGAGTTTCAGGCGCGTTTTGCGTGGCGGCATGTTTAAGAGCGGACTTGTGTTTGAAAGACCTTGTAAGTCGAGGGGAAGCGATATCACTGGCTTCTGTGCGGAGGTCTCTCTGCCTCCCGACGAGCCAGATAAACCCAAAACCGCTAAATCGTATACCGTACTCAGCGTCACATTCTCAATGCCAAACCTGTGCCCCAAGCCCTTTTGGGCAGTACTACTATTTGTAAAAGTACCCCTCCTCCTGCTGCTACTTCTGCTGCTGCTGCTGCTGCTGCTGCTGCTTCGGCTTCTGCTACTGGTACCGCTATTGGTACTGCTACTGGTACTCCTACTGCTACAGCTGCTGCTGCTACTGCTAGTACTACTAGTACCACTACCAGTACCACTACCAGTACGACGACTACCAGTTCATGGTTGGGATCGGATTCAGAACGTTACCCAACTACGACCAAAGACTACCCGTGTTCTGCACCTCCTCTTCCAGCCAGTGCATGCGACCAGTGAGGACTTCTTGCAATCGGCCTCTGCGGCTCAAGCTTTTGGTGGGTCGGGTTTGGTGTTGAGGGTTTAAAGGGGTTTCGGCGCTCACGCTCGGACAAAAGGGGTTTAGGGTTTAGGGTGTGTAGGGTTTAGGGTTTAGGGTTGAGGGTTTAGAGGGGTTTCGGGATTTTGGGTTTAGGGGCTAAGTGTCTAAGTCTTACGCCTGCCGCTCCGGGGTCGGAGTTGTAGGATTTGGGATGAGGTTCAGGACTGAGCTGAACCGAACTTAGAACCCTAGCAAAACTCTAATTTTAGCTGTTTCTTAGGGATCATGATAACCAAAAATTAAAAAATATTTCTAAGTACCCCTGAGTGAGGGCTTGAGGTGTTGGGATTGTGGGTCGCGCTTGTGTTTGACGTCTCTTGTCTGTCTCGCGTGATCCGTGTGTGGGAATTGGGTTTCGGGGGGCCTGATCTGTTTCCCTAGACAAGCCCCTAAGCCCCAAAACTAGGATGCCCAGTAACCCAGGAATAAAAGCGCTCCCTTTGTGGTATTGGGCAACTTTATAAGGAACCTAGCACTCCAAGAAGGGAATAAGGGTAGTACTGGGCATCCCAGAAAAAGGACTTGCCTTTGACCCCAGAAAAGCACATAAGCAAAACTTAGGATAGGGATATCCCATATAAGCCCCTTTACAATGAAGCCCATTAAAGTAAGGATATCCCTGTAAAATGCTTATGCTTCTGTGCTTTTTGTTGGCCCCTGATTTCCTTCTCCGGGTTCTAAACCCGTACTGGTGCCCCGGCGCCCCAACCTTCGACCCTGAAACCTCTCTCCTAAACCCGCGAGGCCCCTAGGCCCCACAAACGCAGTAAACCAGCAAAAAAAAAGAGCCATGACCCCTGAAGCCGAGGCTACCACCAAAAAAAAACCGAACAACGAACCGAAACCTCTCGTCGCGCCTGCGAGTCGCTGAAGCTGCCCAGAGGATGTGCTCCTATCCGCGGAGCATTGGATTTCATTTTCAGGCTTTCGGCACGCTTTTGGGTTTAGGGTCTGAGGGTCGAGGCACATGAAAGTTTTGGTTCGAAGTGAATGCAGGGTTTATGTAGGCTTCGGGTTGCCTTTGGGGGGGTTCGACGGTTCAACAGCTTTTTACATGTCCTCAACAGATTCCCGAACTCTCCGGAGGTTTAGGTGATGATCTCCCTCTCGGAACCCCTGACGCCCGCCCGAAATAGAAAAAACCTTAACCATTCCTCACGCTCGGATTTAAGATTCAAACTTAAGATTTCTTCATTCCGGATTTTGGAGGGCGTTAATAGGGCCTGGGTCTTAGAAAGCTTTCAGAAGCTCTCTCTCTCTCTCTCTCTCTCTCACTCTCTTTTTTCCTGGGCGTCCAGTGCAAGCAGAATTAACCCATGTCTCCTCTGGCTGATGAGGTTCTGAATACCTCGGTCAAGACCGCGGCTTGGGGTTTTGGGTTCAGGTTTAGGATGACTGTTCAGCAGTCGGGTTGTAGATAGGGTCGCCGTAAGAATCAAATCTGCGACCTTTGCTGCTCTAATGTTGTTAGCAATGAAACCCGCGCATTAAGGCACCACCTCAAGTCCTGCAAAAACCCTACACCCTAAGCAAGCTCGTTTTTCAAGCTGGAAGCTGCGTGATGAATTCCGCCAGCGTTGAGGTGCTGCAGACAGGTGCCCCTTTCAAATCTCGGACCAAAATAGTAGCCCTAAAACAACCTAAACCCCTATAAACCCGAAGCCGGAAGAGCTCGAAGCCAGGCGGCAGTAAACCGTGAATCGGGCCGCCCCCGTCTCGCCGTAGGGCTTCTCCACCAGCATCTGGAGATCCAGCTCCTGACAAGAGAAGGGCGTCTGAACCCGGTTTAGGGTTTAGGGTTTATAGGTTTGCGGGCTTGGGGTTTAGGGTTGAGGGCTTAGGGTTCACGGTTTAGGGTTCAGGGGTTCAGGGTCATGGTTTTAGGGCACCAACTACATTCCAACTACATCACATGACTTTCCAAACTCTCATACCCCCAGCAATCACCTAACCAGCACAAACCTAACATGCAAAACCTGAGCCCCAAGCCACAAGGAAATGCTACACTCCAAACCCTAGACCCTATGCCCTAAGCCATCGCTTGTGCTTCCAATAGGGCCCAAGATCCCTCAAGATGGTTTTCAGTAGAGTCCTAAAGTCCGGAAGGGGCTTGAATGGTCTGGGTTGGCCTTTAAACACCCTGAAAAATATTTATATGTAGGGTCCCTTATAAACCCAAAGAAGGAAAATAAAAAATGTCCCAAAATCCCACCTAGTGGTGCTGGGAGGATTTGAAACTCGACTGGGGAGGGCCTTAAGTTGCTCTCCACATATGCTGGTGTGCACTTCTGGGCCCGAGATAGTACTTGCACTGCCCAAGCCTTGCAAAGGCACAAGTTACTACCTCCTCACCTTATTTAGCTACAAGAATTGTGGTTATAAATACTATACAATGTCCATTGATTGAACCTGTAAGTACTTAGACCCCTGCACCCCAAACCATATTTCCTGAAACCAAACCCTTACACCTTTGATATAGGTGGTATTCTACCCAAAGAATAGTCGGAAATTGGATGCGGCCTGGATGGAGGATTGCAGCCGTTCGGTCTGTGCCGAGGTGTGGGCCCAAATGCCGAAAAGGCTGAAGACCAGCACCTCACTTCTGTGGTTTCATGATCACAAGGAATGAGGGTGCCTGGAAGAAAGCATAAGCTTCCTAGAAGGGTTGCTGAGCGGACTTTACCAGGGTTACAGAAGAAAGGTTCCACAGGGTTGCAGAAGCGCTTTGTTTAGAGGATTTGTTCTTGTGGCATTACGAAAGCGCTTACCAGGATTATAGACACCGTGACAGTCCGATACCTCACGATACAGCTTTGACGAACTTCAGTTTTGAGCAGCATGACACAAGAAGACAAGGAGCAATGATAATGTCTGCGAGACAGCCGAAGACGGACTTGATCTCGCCAAGCTGTAGGAGCCTTCGACTCACAGGCAAGCTCTCTCTCTCTCTCTCTTTTTTCTCTCTCTCTCTCTCTCTCTCTCTCTCTCTCTCTCTCTCTCTCTCTCTCTCTCTCTCTCTCTCTCTCTCTCTGTGTGGTCTATCAGCGCCACCAATCGAATTGCTGGGCTCCTTGCAGCACGCTTAGGGTTGCAGCTGCCAATTAAAATCTTCAGCCAATAACCGAGAGGTCTAGTTTGTCCAATTCTGAACTCCGGGAGCTGTTCCAACTCCACGGGTGTCCAGGAAAAATCCGAGACCCACCAAAACCTTAAACCCAACACATTGAACCCGAGGCATGCACAAGCACAACGGTCCCCCCCTCAGCATGCTTCTTTCAGCAAGGCCATACAACAGAGACTTCCTCGCTGAACCCGAACACAATGAAGCCACCCCTACCAACACCTACTTGTTGCTTAGGGCTTTGTGCCTATAAGCCTACATTGGGGCCTATGGCAAGATCCTACGACAAGAAGGTGATGGCACCCTATCAAACTCAAAAAGCCCTTCCCCACACAGAAAGTACAATGCTTGCCCTGAGCCCAGTAAGTTCACTGTTGGACTTAAGCCCTTGACCCCAACCATCAACTGGGAATGCCGCAACTCATAGGGACAGTTGGGGGGAAAGGGGGAGGGGGGACTATACTTTCTTAAAAAGCCTTATGAGGCTCCCGAACCCCTTCTCCCCCGACCACCCTGAGGGTCCCCACGACACAACAGTTGAAACCAAACACGAACCCAGGCTTAACGGGTTTGGGGTTTGGGGTGATAAACCTTCATTCATACGTAGCATTGAGCCCGAGGGTATGTCGCTCCAGGCCTACGTTCGTGAGTCAAGGGCTACCGGGAGCACTCTGGACCCTCTGAACCTCCCGCATAAACCCTACAAAACTGATGAAACGCCTCTGAACACCCTTCGGGGACCTGATAGGTCATAGATCTCACCCTAAACCCTGAAGGACTCTTGAGAAAACGCAGTGCTGTAGAGTATCGGTGAGTCGTGCAAGCCTATGAAGATGAAGCCGAACCTCAGTCGGTGAAGAAGCGATTCAGAGCTTGTTGGGATGTTTAAGGGTTTAGGGTTTATAGGGAATTTTAAGGGTTTAGGGTTTAAGGTTAGGGTTTATAGGGATGTTTGAGGTTAAGGTGGCTTTCGGGCATCAACGGGAGATACAGTAGATCAGTAGATGAGCCCCAGCCAGGAGCACTAAGAACTAAACCCTCAACCCATGAAGCCCTAAGCCCGAAATTCTGACTGCAATCACCACGGACACTACATCCTTCATTGCAGTTGGGCGATAGATTTTCGCATTCTGGAAATCCAAAGTAAAAGAATTCAGAAAAGAGGGGTTTCAGTTTAAGGGATTTAGGATTAAACAGTTTTGTAAACGTAGTGGGGAAGCGTGTAATTAGGAGCCCGGCAATTAGAGTTGAGCATGGGGATCTGAGCTTCGTGTCTTTAGGTTTCTAGGCCCTTTAGTGAAGAAGCGCGGCTCCCACCACCAAGTGCAAAAGTTGCCTTGCGACACGCTGGGGGCCCCAACCAGCCGTACATGCACGCCCAAAAGATCATCTCCTCGGCAGGGCTCTGGGTTTGGGGTTTCAGCACTGGGTCTACGGCTTAAGGGTGCAGATTTAAGGCTTGGGCTCTATGGTTGGGACTGGCGTAGAAAGCCTGAAATCAAGCTCCCTCGTAGGAAGCCCCGTTGGCTGCAACTGAGGGTTTAGGTACGGTTCCGAGTACAGCTGAGGCTTGTAATGAGAGCCCGACATAATGATCCTAAGCTCAATCAACATGCAGATTGAACAAACAGGGGAACAGGGGGACCATGCTTTCAGCTCTTCTATAAGAAGGTCAAGGATCCACCCGTAATCCTATATTGGTGGAGCCTCTATAAAACGAACTCAGCATCAGCAGGGCTGCCATTAAAACAAGGAACAGACGTGCGAAAGTACTTGGGGTGAGCAGTTGCTCTGAAATTTCGACTCGCGCACTCTAACCCTTACTCTTAGGCTCTAGGGACTCACATTTTCAGGCTTATGGGCCCAAAGACCATACTGTATAAGGCTTTTGGGCTATTTTGAGCGTTAAAGTAACCGTTAGTTGGACAATGAACGTTTTTTGAAAACACGGAGCCTTAAACCCTAGACTCCAAAATGCAGTTACCCACTTGCTAGCCAGACCAAAGAAGAATGGACACAAAGGGGACCGAGCGCCCCGGTCGAGGCCATGATGAGCGAGTCTTATGAAGGACGATCCTACTAAAGAAGCTCCAACCTTGCCCGCATGATATATGCAAACAACCTTGCTTTCGGATGCTCTCATGGAGTCGAGAGAGGTCTATAGCGGACTAGGTATCCTACTCAAAGAGAGCAGTGAGAACAGTGCTTCGGGCTTCGCAGTGTCAAGCGCCTGCGATATTGGGTTTAGGGTTTAGGGGCGGCAAAGAGTTTGGAAAGCAAAGGAACCCAACGTGGATCCTGAATATTAGGACCGCTATTTTAAGAACCCCTGTGCAGTGTACCCCTACAATTCAACCAAAAGACAAGAACCCCTAGACCCTCAACCAACCAATTCCAGACAAATATGTAGCTCTATATCCATCCATCCATCCATCTATCCATCCATCCATGCCAACATACCCCATGCATTCATCCATGCATTCATCCATCCTGCATGTATGCATACATACCTGCATCCATGAATGCATGCATACATGCATTCCTTCACTCATACATCCCAACATAGCGTTTGAAATACACTGCATTATGCTACATTACATTGCATTACGCTACGTTGCGCTGCATTGCATGCGTGCTTACACACATACATCTGCACATACACACCTACACACACATACACATGCATATGATACTTACATGACATACATACACTGCTATTCGTGTTCCTGCTGCTTTGTGTTCTTTAGCTTTGCAAAGCTGCAGTGATCTCGCGATGGAGAACGGATCGCTCATTGGTGTAGTACAAGAGCAGCACCGTCCTTGGCTTTGGGTTCAGGGTTTGGGGCTTAAGGTACACTAACCCTTAAACCTTTGGGCCAGTTGGCCTGATAGTTGCTTTTAATGGCCCGTTTATAGCTTGGGGGAGGGCCTAGGTTTTCTTTTGAGCTCCTTTTGGGCCTAGGGTTTAGGTTGTGAGGGCTGGGGCAGTCCGAAGATCAAAGCAAATGCAAACTCTAGACTTGCAGTCAATCCTGAGATCGGCAATATTACCCTTAGGCTCTGGGGACTCATTATCTTTTATAAGGCTTTTGAGCCCAAAGACCATACTATATGAGGCTTTTGCGCTATTTTGAGCCTTAAGGTTAACGATCTCCCAATAGTAGAATCGTGGAGCCCTATTTTTTGATTAAGTGGAGCAGTTCCAGGACCACCCCCCACCCTCCCCTGGCACACACATCACACAAGCCCGCACAAACACAAGGGTTTTGGGTTTAGGGGTTTAGGGTATAGGGGTTTAGGGTTTAGGGGTTTAGGGGCTACTTTCTGCGATGCCAGAGCACACTGCCAAGTTCACGCGGCCATAGACGGAGAAGCCTGGAGCTTCATAGCTGAACCACGAGGCGGATCTGAGAGTTTCCGAAAATTGGGGGGTACCTTATTTTGGGGGTCCTTATTATAATAAGGGTCCTGCGATTTAGGGTGCTATACTGGGGTTCCCAAATTTTCGGAAACTCCCATGTGTAGCATAACCGTTGAGGTTGTGTTTAGGTTTTCGGGTGAGGCACGGCAATGTATACTGTGCATTTATATGGTGCTGCACTATAGCATGCTAGCAGTACACTAATGCAGTATAGTCGGATAGTCTAGTCTGGTCTAGTCTGGTAAGTCTAGCAAGGCATAGTCTAGAATAGCACAGTGCATAATTGAGCATAATTGTAGTATAGCAGCATGGTACACTAAGACATCTGAAAGTCTGATAGTAAAGTAGAACAAACTAGAAGAACAAATGGTTTCAAGTTTCCTGGGCCGCAGATGGGACTGCTTGCACACTACTCAAGGGTTTTCGCATAGCTTTGTCTGAGGGTTTCTGGCTGTGCTGTCAGATCGACTCAGAGCATGGCTCAAAAAAACATGACAGGAAGAACGAGACGATTCATTGAGAATTCGAGGAACGCAGGTTTCAGTAGCCCAAGAGATCGAACACGCAGACTTGTTGAGAAGCACTGAAAGCCACAAGTGGAACAGCTGTCTGCGATGCGATGGAGAACTCGGGAAGTCATGACTCCAATGGACGGTGGTACCTTCCCTCTCTCGTGCTTTCGACCCCTGGGGGTTCAAGACTCCACCTTGATTCGTCCAAGCTCGTCCCTCCTAGCTCACACACTCTTTCTGCCGAGCCGCTCAGTAAGCCACCCAAGCTCACGATTTTCAGGAGGAGGTCCAACATGGCTCCGAGCCCACTTTCTAAAATGTGTCGTTCGTTGGATCGGTGTTGGCAGAGCTCTGAGCCCCAAAGTCATGTCCTGCAGAGCTTTTCCTTTTCCCTGTCTGCCCTGCTCGCAGCCTCTAGAACGATGAAACCTTTCATCTTGCAGCTAAATGAGTGTATCACATCTTTGAAGTGCATTGCCTCTATGTTTACAGTCTTGCTCCGTTAGGTCCTGACGGCTTTTTTGTTGCTCAGTCTGAAGACGCTGGGCGAACAGGTGCTCAACACAAGGCCACCGCAGCTCGGGGGTGGGCAGCGGGCTCTGTCCGCGGCTTAGAGTCGGGCCCTTGTGTACGGCCTTACCGAAGGTGGCCCCTGCCCTTGCCCCCCAACTGCCTACAGCACCAGTTTGGATGCTTGGTGGCCTAGTGCCTTCGAGCCGGAGAGGTTGGGGGGACTGCGGCACAACAGATATTAGAGGAGCGGCATGCCTGGGTCAGGGCCCTCAGAAATGTTGGGGGTGTTCTCTCACATTCTATTTCCTCTAGACGCAGACTCTAAGCCAGAACGACGACCGTCTAATTCGACTGCGATCCCCTATGATCCGCCAAACCCGAGGGCCTTTGACCCAAACGCAACACACGCACTGCAAAGATCCAGCTCATGTCGGAACTGGGGCGTAAGCAGTAGTATTACTGAATACCCTTAGGTACGCATACCACGACGTGTACTGTCAGTCTGCGCAGCGGACGCTCTGAAACGCAGGGACAGCAAATGGACCTTGTGTTCAGGTCAACTCTAGTTTCATGCTGATAGCGCAGGTCCCTCGACCCGGTTTAGGGTTTGGGGTTTAAGGTTTAGTTTACGGGACAGAGTAGCCTCTCCCTGCCTAGGGCCCGAAAGTACACCCTCACGAGTAGGATACTTCCGCGAAGGACACCAGAATGGTAAGATACGCCAACGTTGAGAGCCCCCCGTTTTGGCAACTCGGCGTCTCTTGGAACCCTCCAAGAAATCCGAAAAGCACCGTTTAAAAAGCCCTCGCAAGATCCCCTACACTGAGACCTCCATGTGGGTAGTTCTCTAAATTAGGGTCTCTTTTGGGGTCCCTTTTATAGGTGCTATTATTGGGACTGAAAAAGGAAACCTAATTTATAGTAGAAGCCATAAAGTTGGAACATCATTATCCTCATGCCCCTAAGGTAAAGTATAAGGGATCCTAAACCCATGTTCCAATTTTCTGGGGTTCACTATAATTTAGAGAACTACCCATGTCCGGACCGCCTTACTTCAAACGAACGGACCGTGGCAATGAAGGACCTGCGCCAAGGCCCTGAGATGGGCATTCGTGTTTACGGTTACTTTTTAAAGTGTACTGGCTAGGTTGTCCCTGGTCTGTCTCTTACAGACATACACCAGGGTTTCAGCACTCCAGGGTTTAGGGGTTCGGGGTTCAAGGCCTCGGTGAACGGAGGAAGTTTGGAGTGTCGGATGTCGGAAGTCTGCGGCTTGGGGATTCGGGGTGGGAATACTTCCTGACTCTCTCGTTGCTTCAGGTCCTGCCTTCATGGAGTGAATCACGCCTAAGACTTGAATCTAGCCCCGATGCTTCGGAAGTAAGAAGAAAAGCCACATAGTGCTATACCGGACTATACCCTTTCGTGCAAATCTTGAATTTTGCCCCCTCTCAGAAAAATACTGATAATATAAAGATGTATTAGGCACGCAATACCGGCCCTATAATAGGGGGCAATACCCAACCTAAAACTCTAAGCCAAAACTCTTACACGCAGCTCTCAAGCTCGTGTGGATCACCAATATAGGGTCCTTAATTCAATACAGTAGGGTTTTGGTGACCATTCTACGTTCATGATGATAAGGAACCCCCTAAATAGTATTTGCAATTCTTTAGACCCCTATATGGGAGTCTCCAAAAATAGGGGACCCTAATATAGTACCCTAAATAGTAGGACCCTTATTATAAGGACCCCTAAATAAGGTACCCCTAATATCCGGAAACCCCCTTATATCAACCCGCAGTCTGCCGACCCATGCTCGGGTTGAGGCGGGTCTGGGGTTTACCAAGTTTATATCGGGGCCTCCAAAAAAAGAATGGGTTTAGGGTTTTGGGGTTTAGGGTTTAGGGGTTTAGGGTTTATAGGGTTTTGGGGATTCTTATACTGGTTTATAAAATATGGAGCCCAAGGAGTAGTGCCAGCAATTCTTCAGGCCTCTACGTATATTCGGCTTTGAGATTTCCAGTTCAAGCTTTACTCACTAGATTCCCAACGAGGGACAAGGAATCATGTCTGTGTCAAAAAATTTCAAATCGAGCTGCCGTTGTACCGCCATCCATCGTAAGAATCGCCGTTTGCATATTCCTGAAGATCGACCCGGAAACGAGTCGTGCCCAGTACAACAACACGGCCCGATAGATCGCACTCTAGATCTTAAGTCTTAAGCCTACCGCCAGCACAAATACTTAGGTAAACCAGAAAAACCTCCAAAATGAAGAAGTCTCAACCTCAGACTCGGAGGCAAACTGCAGCCTGGCCTGAATGCCTTTGCCGTCCGTGCCGTTTTCCATCATGCCAGGCTCCTGTCACCTACGCGGGTTTAGGGTTGAGGGTTACTTACTCAGCGAATCCGTTGTTGAACAAACTGTCTTAGCACTCGGGCTCGACCATCACACACTAGACGATACTTTTTCCGGCCTGAGCCAGGCATGCAATTCCAGCGAGCTCATAAGCATCGCTTTTGAGAACGAGTGTGAAAGGAAAGCAGTGTCTGTGTCATGCTGTCGTTGAAACCAGAAGGCTCCCCAGAAAGCCCTAATCAAAGGGGGATATACTCTCTTGGCCACCTCAACAATCCAAAAAGTGACGGTATCAGAGTCTCCTAAACAAATCCTACTACTGGGGAGCCTAGAAGCCCATGCCTCTTTCGGTCATGGATACAGCGAGTAGACTCCGGCTGAGGCTTTTTTCTGCCATCTATCCCCATCAACCTCAAAAAGGCTTATCATATTATGTGCTTTTGTTGAGCCTGTCGGGTTTCCGGCATTCTGGCTTGAAGGCTTATGCGGTTGAATCGCGAAAGCCAATTGACTTCAATCCTCTGCCGGAGTCTCAAGAGGCAGTGCGAAAGCCTAGGCACGCACGGTCCCGCGGATGCGGTTGTTCACATAGACGGGGTATGCCATGGGATAGTAGCTGAGGAAGGACGTCTCGCGAGATATTGGATACACGACTGGGGCAGCGCGCACCTGAACGGGCCTGTAGACCGCCGGCTGCACCACCCGCATCGTGACACGCGGTGCGGTTTGGTGGACCTGCTTCACGGGCACGGCAGGGTGCTGGACGCTGCGCTGGAACGCCGGGACCCGGCTCTTTTGGAGAACCGATACAGCTGGGGCCAACAGTGTGCCAGTTGCAGGAACTTGGCGGAAGCCTGCGATGCTGCGAGCTGTTGCATAGGTCTTGGAAATCTCACGAGCGGGGGATGTCTGGCCGACAACATACGAGGCAATGGTGGTCGGCTGTGTTGTCCGATGGGCACGCTGGGAGGTCAGGGCGACTGGGGCACAGGTCGAGGCCAGTCCGGAAACTGCTGGGACGGCCTTGAGCACCTTTGAAACGGGCTTGGGTGCTTGGACCTTGGGTGCCAGCCAACGACGCCTCTGATGCTCCTCATTCTCTGGCTGCCAGAAGAGGTTCTCTTGTCCACTAACGTAAAGTTCGTGACACAAGTCCAGCACCATGCTTCGTCACCACGAGGGAAATGAAAGTACTTGTATTTCTGGTGACGTTGTCTCTTGGAAACCTTGTGTGCTGTCAAGGACGTGAACCCTGCAACGTGTACGTTTTTGAGCGGAAATGCTTGAGCCGTAGCGTTGAACAAGCTTAATGTAGGAACCTGAGTAGGAAACCTTGGGCCTTCATTAGGGCTTCTTATATGACTCCTACTATTTTGGGGTGGCAGGCCCAGGGTTTCTTAATCAGGTTCCTACATTACACGCTGACATACGAAGCCGTTCCACTGCACCTCTGATCAGCAGCTGGCCGCGACTCGTCAACCGCCGGAGAATGTAAAGCCCGTCACTCAACAAAGCTTCCCTAGGGCTCCCATTACCTAAATAGTAGGTTGCTAACCATATTTAAGTACTTAACTGGAGCCCTATAGGGCTTAAAAGATACTCAAAACCCATAAACCTTGGGTACTGCCCCAAGGGCTCCAACATAAACCCTGAAATGTTGGAAGGGACTCAGATCGCCAAGGCCTAATTAAGCCCTACTCACACTCTCTTCGAGACGCTAAACCCAAAAACCCAAAACCCCTAAAGCCGAAACCCAGAAACCCGAAACCCCGAACCCTTTTCTTCGTTGCCAAAGCTTGCGTCAAAACCGCACTTTGGTGGTGCCACTGCCCCAGGGCTGCCCCGGCGCCTCATCAGGAAGGCAAAAGGAAAGAGGCCAGGATCTCGCTTCTTCAATGAAACGGGGCCCATAAACCTCAAGCCTTTTTAAGATAGGCCACATAAAAAAAAAGGGCCAAAGAGTCCAAAAGTCTCCCATTCCATTGGCTAAGTAAGGGATGGTTTAGAGTTCAGGCTCTCTAGGACCCTACTGTAAACCCTAAACCCCTTTGAGACTACAAGGCTGGGATAATTCACAGTTCAAAGGGACTCCGACCCAGGGCCTGGAGGTTACAAGGCTTGGCCCCAAAGGAACCAGAGATGTTTCAGCCCTCCTGCAACCAGTGTCGGGGACCCGGGGAGGCTTCATGAGAGTCTGGCAGGTTTGATAGAGGCTTGACGAGTGAAGAACATGTCCTTCCTAGCATTGAACCTACTTGCGATTTGCTTCTTGCTCTTCGGCGCTCTCGCTGAATGATGCAAGCAAGGCAGCCAACGAAATTCGGTTGCATCGTCAGGCCCCAAAGCACACCGAAACCCTTAGGCCCTAAACCTCATAAAAAGCTTTCAGCGTACTTGCCTCGTAACAACCGTGAAAAAGCTTGCAGAAGCAGAGCCCAGAGAACCCCCCCTCAGGTCGAGGTGCCTTTGGTGCTTTCACCACGGCCTTCGCGGGCGCCGCGCGCGGCGCGGGCGTCGGCGCAGGCGCCTCGCCTTCGGGCCTGGCAGAGACCCCGAAAGAAGTAATGTATTAGGGGCCTTGATATTAATCCTGATAATACTAATCATGAACTAGGGCCCTGTAGTAGAGGCCTTTATGACCATAACGGGGTTGTGGGGTCCCTTATATGGTGCGTTTACTAGAAACACGACCCTATAAGGAATAATGTTGGCAATTTCCGAAGGCCCTAATCTATTACTGCGTACATAAGTAAAAAACATACTCTTTCTATGTATAGAAAAGATGCTGCTTCAAGATATCATCTTCTTAGCTTAGAGTTGTTCCGAATATTGCCGTGGTACCTTTTGTGTACACATCACTCAGTATGGTGCTTTGGAACCTTGGGGGAAGCCCGTAAGCTTGGTTTTGACGTCTTCAATTTAGATTTCTGTACATGCCTCTTGGCAGAGTCTTCGCGGGTTTCTGATCTTTAAGTGTTGCTTGTACAGAAACTGGGCTTTTAAGTAGCCAGTGAGAAAAAGTATCAACTGTCATTTCATCATGGTTCCTTTAAGCTAAAATTAATCAAAGTATGGTGCTGCAAAGCCCAGGAAACTGGAACTTGGGCTTCACGTGGTCTCAGACTGTCGAGTTTGATTTCACAGGCCTTCGCGACTTGTTGGCATTATGGCTTCATTACTATTAAGATCCCTTAAGCTCTAAGGACGCAGAAAAGAAGGCTTTTGGGCCCAAAGACCATACTATATAAGGCTTTTGGGCTCTTCTGAGCCTTACAGTTAATCTGTCGTGGGGGAGTGTTCACAAGCTTCACAAGCTTTCGAGCCGGCTCGGGACTCTTTGCCGATGTAGACCACTGGCAGCGGGAGTTGCAAGGAGCACTGGCAGAAGAGATCCAAAATTAAAGAGACTCGGCTTTGGGGGGCTTGGGGTCTGAACCCCCCGAACCCTAAACCCCTAAACCAGGGAGCATTACTGTGATCCGTATTTCTACGGTTTCACTAGCGAGAACTGCAGTTAAGGGTATAGGGTTCCAACGAGAGCTGCAGTTAGCCTGCAATCTTCTTCATCCCTGCTGGGACACCCAGAGACACTGGAGTTGAAAGACTCCATTTACAAGCTTTTGTAGCCTGACCTAATATTCGGCGGGTATGCATCGTAGTAGGACAGCGCCCAAGCCCCGGTCTTTTTAATACCACCATGAATACCAGTATTGTTATTATTTGCTATTACTACTACTGCTACTATTCTCTGCAGGATTGAGTCCCGTCGGATGCGCCTCTATTTACTATAGGACCTTAGGGTTTTGGGTAATCCGAACATGGCAACCAATAAGGGACCCTTCGGCAGGCCTGCACTCGTTCCAGTACCTCAGAAGCCAAATGGTCCTAAGTACCTATATAGTGGAATGTGAATTTTTTGTATTAGGAATTACGAATATGATTTGGGAAAGTAATCCCCATGACAGGGCCCTTTGGGGAAGCGATTCGGCTTAGATTCTGACTCACCCTCTCTCGCACGCTCTAAAATGAACACGTAAAGTTGCACATATGTGTATCATCACACACCTCTCGAGTGAAACTTCCTGAAATCTGGCAATTGAAACCTACAAAACACCGAGGCCTTCAAGTAATCCCTTTTGCCTGAAGCCGCCTCCTGTCTGGTTTTAGGGTATAGGGTTTGTGCATGCGGTCTCTCTCGGACAGTCTCGAAGCAACCACTTGGAGACTAGACAGGGTTTAGGGTTTAGGGTTAGGGTTCAGGACTAGGGATTAGGGCATAGGTTCGACGCTCGGGTGGAACGTTCCTCAGCCTTTTGCGAGGCATTGTACTTGCTTGCCCACTGAGACCGCGGAATGAAAGGACAATGAGAACTTCAACTTCGGGGCTGGATACCCTAGCCCAAGACTTCCCAAAACGTTAAAGGTTACCTACCCAGTTACTAAGCCAAAAGCTTAACAGGTTGGGTAGTGGAAAGCTACGGCTAGCTTTGTTTTATCTTATGCCGGAAAACCCTTAGACCGGTTCGCTCATATGAGCTACCTTGTGATTTCCGACTTCAAGGACAACCGGTGTCTAATCTGACGCCCCAAGAGTAAGTGATGATGGCGACGATGGTAGTGAGGGTAAGAGTGATGCCACTTGCCATGACCATGCCGCTGCTCTAACCCTCAAACCCCTGTAACCCCTTTTGCCTCAGTTTTTTTACCGTCAAATTTGCACAACATCCTCTTCTTATGATAAGCCTCACAAGCCTGAATTAAACGAACTGATGCTAACGACGGCAAAAACCTAAATGCCTAAACAAAAGCCGTGATAAACCCTACAGACCACTGATTTTGAGATAGGGAGCTCCCGGATCTCCGGTGGCGAGTAGAGATGGGTGTACATGGCCTGAAACTCCTGGGCGACCGAAACCGACGTAGGCTTTCGAGTTTAGGGCTTTAGGACTTTGGGTTTTAGGGTGTTAGGGCTTTAGGGGTTCAGGGTTGAGGGTTTTCGACTCACACACTCGCACGAGGCAGACATGGCTTCAGATACTAAGTCCGTTGAGGGCTTTAGGGCTTTAGGGTTTAGGAAAGCTAAGCATGGGAGCCTGACATAAAGGACCCATGGACATAGCATCTATAGGGCCATGACGTGTGTATACTACATGTAGATCTACACACATACACATACGCTCCTATATTATATACTATCATAGGTGTGTATGCATTTCTGTACACATATTCGTAGGTATCAAACTGTATACCTGTGGACACATAAAGAGGCCCCTTGCCCCTTTAAATTACATCAAGACACACTCGTACGAGACCAAGCTACTATTTCTAAATCCTAAACCCGAACCCTTGGTTCATGTCTCGCCACAGTTGACACGCTGAAACAAAAAGTCCTAGACCCGGGGGTGTCTGCGACAGACACACCAGGAGCCAGGCTTCGTGAAAAGGGGCTAATGCAAACGACTAGAGACTGGAGCTCTATGCTCGTCTGCACAGCGGATGATGTCTAAAGAAGAACACAGTTCATGCTTAGACATACTCTATGGACGGCACATACATGTACAAACAAACATAGATATGTATGTATGATATGTAGATACATACGTACATACTTACATACATACGTACATGCATACCTACATACAGATACGTGTACAAGTATACAAGACCATTGGTGGACAAGTACTCACACAGTATATGCCGAGGCCGCGCAAGTACTATGTACGAAGTTCTTTGGGTACGATGTAAAGAATGATGCAGAAACGAAGCGGATGTTAAAGCCTAGATCTGTAAAACCTAGAAGCTCCAAACCAAAAAATCCTGAACTCCAACCCCTCTAAGAATCGGAAACCCTGCACCCTACATTCAATTTCTATCAGACTAACATCTTTTGACACTATCCTGAACTCCACCCCTACGACTACACCCTAAACCCCCACGAATACACCGTCAAACTCTCGAATACCGACGAATACACCCCTGTAAAACCCTAGGAAGAGCGCTCGTTCGAGTCCCCAAGGCCTTGTACGTTCTCGCCACGCCATCCTCCGGGTCTACTCTCCGCTCCTGGAGCAAGGGCCCATGTACCCAGACAGTATACTTAGGGTTTAGGGTTTAGGTGTAGCTTAAAGGGTGTCGGGGGGGGTGTAGGCTTTAGAGGCCCATGTACCCGTGTAACGTGGTTTAGGGCTTTTGGGGTTTGGGGTTTAAGGGGGATAGTATAGTTTACGTTCTTGGGTTTAGAGTTTGGGCTCTCACGTCTCCATATGGTATATACATCGGCCCTTCTGTCCGTGTTGTATAGGGGTTACTTCCAAGCAAATCCGTGCATTCTTACTATTATGACGATGATCTTTCCCTATGCTTCCAAGGACCTTGTAGTTGAGTTTGGAGCCTCGACTCCTCAAGGACCAAATAGTTCCGAAACCCGAAATCCCACAGGCTCATCCTGTATAAGACTCTGAATAAAAATAGACAGTTACCTGTAACTCCGCACCCTCAACCCTGCTGCAAGCCGAAACCCTAAGTCCGAACGCCCTACAACCTAGACAGGAAAGATATCATTGTTGTGGATCCTCTCGGACTTCAATGGCAGGCTCGGAATAGCCAGCAGCGCCGGAACCTCTCAGGAAGCCGCTTGTAGGCTCCAGGACCAGGGAGTTATCCCGAGGGTTCTAGGTACCCAAGCAATCACGTCAGAAAGTTTTAGGGTTACAGATGAGGGTCGGGCACTAAGGTTCAGAGTTCAAGAGTCTCGGGCTGGGCTTCAGCTCAGGATTTTCGAGTTTAGGGCCCGAGCTTATTAGGGCCTGAGCTTATGGTTTTAGGCTTTTGGTGTCTTGGGGGTTTGGGGGCTGTCCAGGATTTCGGTCGCAGGAGCTTTCTTTGTCAAGACATCGTCCGTTTGGGGTCTGCTCCTCAGCGCCTCATACGTGTTGGCAGGTAGGTTCCCCTGACAGGTCGAGGAGCGGCTTTCGTATCTGGTGGAGTTCCGAGATATAACTTAGAAGCTGCCCCCGCCCTGTAATAGTGACCATAAGGATTATATAGGATTATATTGAGCCCTCTTATACTCCTATTATACCACTATTACAGGGTGGGGGCAGCTCCTAAGATATAACTCTTATACTGAATATCCACAAAAGAACGGGAAACGCAGCTAATGCAAGTCATTTACAGCTGCTAGTGACTGCTAGTGCGGAGCCTGAACTCAGCATTGTACAAAACCCAAACCCCCAGATCCTCAAAACAGAACTGCACTCCTACGAATGCCTAAAATCCCGCAGCCCAAAGCCACGAAACCCTGGCGGCACCCGAAACCAAATTCCCACCAACCCCTAAACCCTAAGCCCTAAACCCGAAGCCCTAAAGCCCTAAACCCTAAGCCCCAAAACCAAATCCCCACATCTGGACCTGAGACACTCCGCTGCGCGGAGGCCGCCGAAGGTTTGGCAGCTGGCTCGGGTCTAGAGTTGGGCCTGAGCGAGATCTGCTGTGTGTTTTGTTCGTGGATGTATGTAGGCTTGTGTCTTAAACTGGGGTTGAGTCAAGGGTTTGGGGTCCAGTGGGTTTTTCATTCTGCCTCGAAGAGTTAAGGTGGCTTTTGCAGGCTTGGGCTCTCTTCGACAAAGTTAGGAGAAGTAGTAGTAGTAGTAGTAGTAGTAGTAGTAGTAGTAGTAGTAGTAGTAGTAGTAGTAGTAGTAGTAGTAGACTCGAGTGGTGCGGCTGTTCTTCCTTTAGGGTGCCTGCACGGCTTGAGGCCCCAATTCCCTAACCTTAGGTTCTATCAGATTCTAGCTGTAGCCCTCTAGAACCCCAACCTTCAACCCAAACTCCAGAGGTGAAAACCACGTAATTACATTTAGAGCCCGTCTAGGGTTCTAGGTTTCAGACTTTGGGACCCCATAACTTATTCAAGTAGCAGGCAGGAAGTCTCATGGTTGTATCGAGGAGGCAAATCGGCAAACCTTTTGTGCTTCTGTTAGAGACCTACCGAGCCGTTGTCGTATATGTCGTATGCCCGTCCTATCAACTCGTCAATGCCAACAATCTTACACCCTGGCCAACCCTGAACCCTGAAACGAACAACTCTACCACATTAAGCTCCCAAACACCTCAACGCTAAGCCCCTTCACGAGGCCTCTGCAGCCCCATCCCTTCCATTGCCAGCTTCCCCAACAGCGCTAAGTGATCACTGCTCCCTGTGCTGGCAGTTTCACCAAAGAAACCCCAACAGCTTTAACGAAATGTCATCGCAATGGGACCACAATCTACTCTTGACAGAATAGCGGCGCGTATAATCAAGGCTCATCGAAATGGATCCTGAATCCTAGAATGTAGTTGCTGAGGTGAACCTGCCAACGCTTGAAGTTACATGAATGTTCCCAGAAGCCCCCCCCTAAGTCCTAAACCAAACTAAACCCAAACTGCTAACTGCAAAACCAAAATATTTGGATATCCTCAGCCCTCCTGCTTCTCAAACCCTATCAAGCCCCACGTACCCTTATCAAACTTCATAAAAAAAAAGCGCGCCCCTGAGCTTCCAGCGGCCGACCCGCGCCGGGGCGGGAGCCATGGCTTGCGGTACCTGGCGCGATCTTGAAATTTTCGGTGTTGAGAATTTAGGGTTCGAAGCTTTCAAGAGCTCGAAGTGGGTTAGGATGTTACATTGCTGTGGGCCCAACCTGCAGAACCCAATACCGCCTCTGTTCTCTCAACCTCTGACAAAAACCTACATGAGATCTTCTTGGATAGAGGTACTCAAGCCCGTTCATAATGGGTGGCTGCCATGTAGTGCAGGCAGCACATAGAACGCATTCTACATGCTAAAAACGCAATCCCAAACGAAGGTGAACGTGATGCATCCTCAAACATCGTAGTCAGGCTTCTATACACCGTAAACCTTGAACCCGCACCCACCATGCGGCCCATCACAGCCAAGCCGGGGCGGCGAGGGGGCGGTGGCTCTTCCACCGGCGCATCGAAGCCACGGCTCATCATCTCGGGGGTTATATACAGTAGAAGCCAGAAAATTGGAATATCATTATCGTAACCCCTTTAAGGTAAATTATAGGGGATCCTACCATGAATCCATATTCCAACTTTCTGGAGTTCCATGTAGGGTAAAAGGAGCTTCGAGGGCTTGTAATCAGTTTGGTTCAAGGTTTTTCGTTGAAGCTGAAGTGACTTTTCGTCTGCTGGGGTGGGCTCTCAACACCAACCCTCTCTCAGCGAACCATCTTCACGGATTTTCTTTGGGCTCAACCCACCAGTCGTTCTTAACAGCTCTGAAATGCTCTTAGTGACGCGTGAGTTTTAGGGCAGGTTCGGCTTGTTCTGCTGTGCGACCAATTTGTGTAGGCTGCTGGGTTTCGATTCTGAAGATGGCATGATTCGGGGTATGAGTTCAGGCTGTGGGGCTTGTAGTTCAGCACAGTGCATTGTCTTTTGGCTGGACCCTGAAGCCTGGAGCCAGGATCAGAGCCATGTAGCACCTGAAGCCGCAAAAACTAGACTAAACCGATGCATCCTGAACCAGCCCTTTTACACAGCCCGGAAACACCTGCACCCCGGTCCGAAATCTCAAATAAATCGCAAGCTCGACACACTGGAACCTCGAATACCCCGCTTCCTGTCAAGACAGTAGCATTGGCCCTGGGAAGAGGGTAATACCCCCAGTGCGGGGCTCTGAAGAGAGTTTTGGCAGCCTCTATACATGGTAGAAGTTGTTTCGGAAACAACCCTGAACGGTAAATCCCTATTCTAAAGAGCAGCTCAAAAATCCCGATAAGTAAGGAACCAGGAACAAATCATAGGCCCCCTCCCAGCAGCCAAACTACGTGTAAACCCAACACCTGTGTTGCACTTTAAAACGCGAAAGCCCCCAAGGGTTCATGTACCCAAATAGTACAAAACTTTGGCCCTAAAAATATTACTTTGTAGGTAGTTCAGGGCCCAAGTAACTATATACTATTTGGGTACATGGACCTTTCGGGATACAAAGCCCGCTTCGATTCAACTTAAACCCTCAAATACAAGCTCTTGCGCTCCGAGGCACGGCGAGGTCCCTCTCGGTGTCCAGCTGCGCATAGCGGCCCTCAGCGAGATCATCCTCAGAAGCAAAAGCCGTAGGGCTTATAGGGTTTAGGAGGTATGCGGGTTGAGGATGATGGTATATGCAGGAAAGAGGCGTTTAGCAGATTACTATAGGTTTCCATCTGGCAAGGTGTTCAATTATAGAGGTCAGACAGGGTTTAGAGCCTGCCACCGTGGAAACATCGATACAATTCGTCCTGAAACTCAAGACGTAGGGGTATGGCTTCCTTTAAACAGCGTGAGCCTTCAATCAGAACAAAGAGCTTCAAAACCGCACATGGCGTCAACCCATCAAGACCGAGATTCCTCAAGCCTCTTTGTCATGCCTCTGTACTCTTTCTTTTCTAGTGGGCTTAAGGTTGTGGTATTACTCGGGTTCTGGCATTCAGACTAACATCTTACTGGATATGGGTCACACCTGCCATGTACACAGGGAGCCCAGTATAGCTGAGATTGAATGCGGACGGCTCCTTAAACCAGACACAACGGTAACTAGAAACAGCAATATGCACTCGTACCAGACTTAGAAAGTGGTTGTAAACCTACCAAACTCCCTATCAAAACATCAAGGCCCCTAAACCCCCACCCCGGACTTAGCACTTAACTATGCGGAAGAGTCCCTATCCTAAGTAACAAGGCCCTGCTTTTTGTGTAACTGCCCTTTGTGCATCCGGACTCAAGAAAGTCGGCTGGCAGTATCCTTAAAGCCCAAAAGACGATAAACCCGTAAGTCCTAAGCTCTGAAACAAGACCCGTAAACTCCTTAGGCCCTAAACCCTCTCAACCCTTAAGACCCAGAGCCCTGCTGTACGAACCTGATTAAGAAACCTTGGGCCTTTATTGAGGTTCTTTATATGACTCCGACTATTTTGGTGTTAGAGGCCCAGGGCTTCTTAATCAGGCTCCTACATTAATCACTACAGTCCTACATAAGTGGGATTACCTTACCGGATTCTGAATATGAACCCAAAGAAAGAACTACTATGGGGCTTATGGGTAAGCTTAAAATCTGCCCCACCTCCTCCGCCTCTTGATCCTCCTCTTCCTCCTGAGCCGGCTCGGGCTCTGCTTCCTCAGGACCTCCGTGGCACGAGCCTTATGATTTAGGATTTTTGATGAAGGTTGAGCGTTTAGGGGTTTTGGGATTTTAGGGGTTTGGGGTGTAGTAGATTACATTGGTTAAGGTTTAGTCTAGCTTCACGGATTACGGTCGAGGATTTGTTGCCATTTCTTGGTCTAGAGTTGAAGGTTATATGTGGGTCTGTCCGAATAGGGGGCGCCCTTCCAGGAGTGTTGGGATCGGGGTATGTTTCGCGGGTATGTTTCAGGGTATGTTTCGGAGTGTGTTTCGGGGTATGTTTGGGGGTGTGTTTCGCGCAGACTATTAGTAGTAGCAGTAGAAGTAGTAGCAGCAGTAGTACCAGTAGCAGTAGCAGTAGCAGTAGCAGTAGCAGTAGCAGTAGCAGTAGCAGTAGCAGTAGAGGTAGCAGTAGCAGTAGCAGTAGCAGTAGCAGTAGTAGCAATAGTAGCAGTAGTAGCAGTAGCAGTAGTAGTAGTAGTAGTAGTAGTAGTAGTAGTAGTAGTAGTAGTAGTAGTAGCAGTAGTCGTCGTAGTAGTAGAAGTTGGTAGTAGTGATAGCAGTAGTAGTAGTAGTAGTAGTAGTAGTAGTAGTAGTAGTAGTAGTAGTAGTAGTAGTGGTAGTAGTGGTAGTAGTGGTAGTAGTGGTAGTAGCAGTAGCAGTAGCAGTAGCAGTAGCAGGAGCAGTAGCAGTAGCAGTAGTAGTAGTAGTAGTAGTAGCAGTAGTAGTAGCAGTAGTAGTAGAAGTAGTAGTGACAATAGCTGCAGTAGTGGTACAGGCATCGTTGTGGGCTGCAGGTCTGGAAGGTCCCGACTTGTCAGGCGGTTAGTATCGCTTCGAAGCGGAAAAGGCCAACGGGCCACTTGGAGCAAATCCAAGTATGTTTCGGGTATGTTTCAGGTATGTTACGGGTATGTTACGGGAAACCTTTCCTGACCTGTGTTGAGCTACTCTACACCTTCGCCCGCTGCTAACTTCATCCAAACGATTTGGATAACGCGGGGGTATGTTTCAGGGGTATGTTTCGGGGTCCATGTTTCAGGGTATGTTTCGGGGTATGTTTCGGGGTGTGTTTCGCGCAAGGACAACACTCCTCAAAGACTACAAATTCAACCCCCCAAAAAAAGACAGACCCATGTGGGTTTCCGAAAATAGAGGCCCCTTATTTAGTACCCTGAAGAGTAGGATCCTTATTATAAAAACCCCAACGTAAGGTACCCCTGATTTGCGGAAACTCCCGTATGGGGGTTTAGGGATGTTTAGAGTCTGGAGTCTGGGGTTGAGAGTATAGCGGCCCGGGCTTAGTGTTTGG
The DNA here is from genome assembly GCA_905221615.1 of Symbiodinium sp. CCMP2592. Taxonomy (NCBI): domain Eukaryota; class Dinophyceae; order Suessiales; family Symbiodiniaceae; genus Symbiodinium; species Symbiodinium sp. CCMP2592. The sequence goes on from CAJNDT010001180.1 coordinate 939,720, forward strand.
GGGGTATTGCGTGGTCAGGATTTACAAGGCAGGACTGCAGGGTTTAGGGTTTTGGGTTTTGGGATTAGACCTTTTTTGGGCCCGGAATCAGGTAATGAGAAAAGCAACAGAGTGCCTAAGCGTGGAGTAGGAATCAAAAATCTTCAAGAGTTGTATCGTGACGGCGTGAGGATAAGGCAGAGCTGCAGCTACCACACGAAATACTAACAGTGTGTGCAGACCCCATACAAGCTAACCAGCATCTTGTAAACCCATGGTTTAGGTTCAGGCTCGTGGCTTCCACACCCCCCCCAGCGGACCTTCTCCTAGTGGCATCTGCTCAGCCACCTTCGCCGCTGCCTCGGCGTTGTCCTCATTTCGGAGGCATCAAAAGCTCCGACAAATGAGCTCTACTGCCCTATCCCTATCGGGTGCCGAACCCTAAACCTCAAAGGTGGCTTAGAAGCTACATGGGATGAAGCGGCTTCATGTTGCGATACCATAGCTGCTGGCTTCCCGGGCCCTCATCGATCAATCGATCCGTTCAGAGGCTCATCTCAGTGACTTGCTTGTTTTATCGGTGGTGCTTCAAGAGCGGGCAGCAGTCCCATGCACTCATTTCCCGTAGTCAGGGTTTGTGAGGGCATCTTTCCGATTTCAATTTCAGAGATGGTTCGAGCTCGCATGCGGTCTCTCACGCCCTGTTCCGCGAGAACCACAAGGGCTCAACAACACATTCCTAGCATGATCTGCGCCTAAACTTTAAACCGTTATAGTACCGTTAATAGAGCCCCTAAGGCCTTAAAGGATTCCTGAATTCACCCTAAACCTTAAACCGTTATAGTACCCATAGAACCCCCAAAGCCTTAAAGGATTCCTGAATTCACCCTGAACCTTAAACCGTTATAGTACCCATAGAACCCCCAAAGCCTTAAAGGAATCCTGAATTCACCCTGAACCTTAAACCGTTATAGTACCCATAGAACCCCCAAAGCCTTAAAGGAATCCTGAATTCACCCTGAACCTTAAACCGTTATAGTACCCATAGAACCCCCAAAGCCTTAAAGGAATCCTGAATTCACCCTGAACCTTAAACCGTTATAGTACCCATAGAACCCCCAAAGCCTTAAAGGAATCCTGAATTCACCCTGAACCTTAAACCGTTATAGTACCCATAGAACCCCCAAAGCCTTTAAGGAATCCTGAATTCACCCTGAACCTTAAACCGTTATAGTACCCATAGAACCCCCAAAGCCTTAAAGGAATCCTGAATTCACCCTGAACCTTAAACCGTTATAGTACCCATAGAACCCCCAAAGCCTTAAAGGAATCCTGAATTCACCCTGAACCTTAAACCGTTATAGTACCCATAGAACCCCCAAAGCCTTAAAGGAATCCTGAATTCACCCTGAACCTTAAACCGTTATAGTACCGTTAATAGAACCCCCAAAGCCTTTAAGGAATCCTGAAGTCACCCTGAACCTTAAACCGTTATAGTACCGTTAATAGAACCCCCAAAGCCTTTAAGGAATCCTGAATTCACCCTGAACCTTAAACCGTTATAGTACCCATAGAACCCCCAAAGCCTTAAAGGAATCCTGAATTCACCCTGAACCCTAAACCGTTATAGTACCCATAGAACCCCCAAAGCCTTTAAGGAATCCTGAATTCACCCTGAACCTTAAACCGTTATAGTACCCATAGAACCCCCAACGCCTTTAAGGAATCCTGAATTCACCCTGAACCCTAAACCGTTATGGTACCCATAGAACCCCCAGAGCCTTAAAGGAATCCTGAATTCACCCTGAACCTTAAACCGTTATAGTACCCATAGAACCCCCAAAGCCTTAAAGGAATCCTGAATTCACCCTGAACCTTAAACCGTTATAGTACCCATAGAACCCCTAAAGCCTTAAAGGATTCCTGAATTCACCCTGAACCTTAAACCGTTATAGTACCCATAGAACCCCCAAAGCCTTAAAGGAATCCTGAATTCACCCTGAACCCTAAACCGTTATAGTACCCATAGAACCCCCAAAGCCTTTAAGGAATCCTGAATTCACCCTGAAACTTTAAACGTTATAGGACCATAGAACCCCCAAAAGCCTGAAAGGAAGACGTGATATTCACCCTGAACCATAAACCGTTAAGTACACATAGAAACCCCAACGCCTATTTTTGAAAGGAATCACCGTGCCTGAATTAAACATGAACACTAAAAAAGGTAGAGTACAAAAGAAAAAAAAAGAATTGGTTTGGGGGGGGGGGGGGGGGGGGGGGGGGTTATAGTACCCATAGAACCCCCAAAGCCTTAAAGGAATCCTGAATTCACCCTGAACCTTAAACCGTTATAGTACCCATAGAACCCCCAAAGCCTTAAAGGAATCCTGAATTCACCCTGAACCTTAAACCGTTATAGTACCGTTAATAGAACCCCCAAAGCCTTTAAGGAATCCTGAAGTCACCCTGAACCTTAAACCGTTATAGTACCGTTAATAGAACCCCCAAAGCCTTTAAGGAATCCTGAAGTCACCCTGAACCTTAAACCGTTATAGTACCCATAGAACCCCCAAAGCCTTAAAGGAATCCTGAAGTCACCCTGAACCTTAAACCGTTATAGTACCCATAGAACCCCCAAAGCCTTTAAGGAATCCTGAATTCACCCTGAACCTTAAACCGTTATAGTACCCATAGAACCCCCAAAGCCTTTAAGGAATCCTGAATTCACCCTGAACCTTAAACCGTTATGGTACCCATAGAACCCCCAAAGCCTTACCCTAAACCCTGAACCTCCTCCAGCCGAGGCTCCATCCTTTTCTTCTCGAGGGTGCGGAGGTTGAGATCCTTCAATAATAGGCCCCATAGTAGTTCCGTTTTGGGGTTCATATTCAGAGAATCCGATAAGGTAACCCCAAATAGGAAGTAAGATGGGGCCTATGGGTAGTTTCATCATCATCATACAAGTAAGAAGAGGAAAACAGCCAGCATAATAATTTGGGCTTTATGGCAATCAAGGAGTTCCATATCACGGTGCGTAGGATTGCTGCGCGCGCCTTCATTCGCAACTAGAGGCAACCAAATCCCCCAAGACTCCATGTGCCCATCAAGTAGGTACTTAGGTCTTCAAGGGGTGCCTATATAGGTGATTTTAAGCCCATAAGAACCTACTATATGGGCACATGGAGCCTTAGCGATCCTGAGCCTGAGATCCGACTTCCCTACTACGCCAAGAGCACAGGGCCCAAGACTTGCAATATTTGGTAGAACCCGGCAAGATACCTCATTAGAGAACACTGAAGAGCCCGGTACGAAACCCCATACAAGTCTGCAACACCCTTTAAACAAGAGTGTATACATGTTTATACATAAAAATATGTACTTAAATGCGACTGTACATTATGAATATTTCTATGAGTGTACGCATATACACACCTATGTAGAGGTCAACCTTGCCCTGTCGTTTTGGAAGCCTTGGCCAGGTCATCCTTGAACTCCACCAGCTCCTCGCGGACCAGGCGACTTCACGTTTAAGCGTGCCGGGTTGCGGCTGTAGGTTTAGGGCCTAGGGTTCAGGGTGTATCATTCCGGGCTGAGGGTTTAGGCTCCAGGGAGCACTTCTTCTAAAGCTCAGGGGGCCTAAGAAGAAAAGGGTTTAAGTAGAGCTATCGGTACCCGAGAAAGGTTGCCAGCTTATATAACTGAAGCCTGCGAAACCAGGGTTGTTGTTGTGGCTCACTGTCGGCAAGGCCAGCGAGATTAGCAGGGCAACCAGTGCCACAGCCTCCCCTCGCAACCGAAGGCAATTAAGTATGCTTTCCTTCCTGCAGAAAAACGACCAGAGATCAGAGACAGTCACGGTTTAGGGTTAAATTGGGGTTTAGGGTTTAGGGACGTAGCACCATCACCACCATCAGCTGTAAGTAAGCAGCCTTGTATAAGTCGCACAAGAAGGCACTGTTGTTCGGAATGCAGCTTCAACCCTACAGTAGAAGCCAGAAAGTTGGAATATCATTATCGTAACCCCTTTAAGGTAAATTATAGGGGATCCGACCATTAATCCATATTCCAACTTTCTGGAGTTCCCTTTACACCCTCCTCCAAGCTAACGGCACCCTGTTCGTCGGCCCACTTCTCTACGGCTGCGAAGTAGGCTTCCAGCCTTAGCATAGCTGAAGGCACCGGGTTTTGCGTGCCCTTGGTCTTGAATTTGTGGTTTCCTGTTTTCGGGTTAATGCACCTACACGCCCAAATTGAAGAGAACGGGTTGATTCATACTTCCAGGTTCGAGTTTCGAGTGTGATATCAGGCATTGGGGTTCGGAGGGTAATTAGGTGTTTTCCACAACCACAGGGTCTTGAGGTTGAGGTGGACACTCCAGCGTGAGTACCTACAGACGATAAATCCCGAAGAGCCACGCAAGCCTACGCCTTTAACAGCTCTGATCTGGAGCCTCAAAACAGCAGTACATAGTCTCTGATGCGCACCCGCCTGATATGGCTTGTAGCAGAGGCTCACTAGGCTCTTGGGTCCAGCCTGCGGGGTTGTTAATGAACCGTCCTGTGGTACCCTAGCGGCACCCTGTTCGGTCACTGGCAGAACCTGACATGCCCGTTGCAACATCCCCTTCAAGCCCTGCCAACGAATAGCCACGCCCTCTACCCAGGAAACTACAAGCCAGAAATATTGGAACAACCGTCGGAAATACACACATCTTACGACTTCTGTTCTACAGGAAACCTACCGGGACCTACACCACCCTTGACACAAAGCCTCTACTAAGAGACAGTCGAGGTAATTATGATCATATACATCTACAGCTGTTGGATGAACCTTACGAATAGCAACGAACATGTACCAATCCATCGGCACGATGCCCTGATCTGCTGCCCCATTGATATACCTGGCAGTCTAAGGCCAGCAAATTCCTCAAGATCGCTTTTCCAATCTATAACCCCCCCAATATCGGGCATGCAAGTCCCGTGCTTCAGCTCGGAGAGGAAGGCCCAGAGACCAGGGATTGATTCCTGCTATAAGCTGGGCTTATAGGTACGTGTTACTTGTCCAGTATGCTGGGAGGCATTATACAGGGATGGCAGCACCCCAAAACAGTGAAAGGGCACCTACTCTACTACTAAATATGAGGTGTGGGCTTGGGTTTAGCCAGCATTCAAACAAGGGTTTAGGGCGGATCTAAGGGGTTGCAGACTGAAGGACCTCGGGCTTGAGGATTTGAGGCTTAGCGTGGTAAGGTTATCGCTTCTGTAGGGTTTCAAGCTGAGGGTTTTTGCCTGTTGTAGGAGGAGGTGGCCCATGTTTTCCGAGCATTCGGGCTCATGCTAAACCCTTTAAACTCCGGGTCAGGAGGCAAGCGCTGAGGATGTACAACTGGTCCAAGCGGTTAAACTGCTCAACCTTACTGTAAATTCTGTCGATTAGACTACCCTGCAGCTCCAAATGCCCGAATTACAATTATAGGGCCTTGGGAACCAAGAAGACTCTAAACCCTGATACGTTCGGCCCGAAAAGACCATTAAGGTTACTTAGGACCTTAAGTCCTGACATAGGAAACTGACGAAGAAACCTTGGGGCTTCAGTAGGGCTCTTTATGGATCCTGGCTGGCTCTATAATTTCTGCAAGGTTCTTGAGGTTTCTAGGGACCGTGTACGGGTCAAGGGGGTTTCCAGGTTTGGCGTGTAAGTGTTTGAGCTTTCAGGTTGTGATTGAAAAGCAAGCCCCCTGTCTGCGATGACGAAGCTTCAGCAAAGAACGGAGCCCTCACAGGTCCAACAATCGAGCGGCACTTTTTCAAATTCGCGCTAGTCGGCTCTTGGCTTGTCTGTCGTCCAAGCGCTTTGGGCTCGCTCTCGAAATCCTACAGCTTCAAAAGTGCACAGACTGTGCTTAGTGTTGTACACACCGGCATTGGGGCTCCATACAGTACCGTCCCTGAGCACCTGGGAGTTCATACTTCAGAGCTTCAGCCCAGCGACCCAGCACCGCCTCACTTGGTGCTCCGATTCCTCTGTTTGTGATTTGTCGAAGCCATCCATCGCCGCCGACAACTCTGCGTCGGGCACGCCCGCCGAGAAGAGGCTGACCATCATCCCGATCTTAGGCCAGCTCTTCACCAAATCAACATAGGCCGGCAGAATGAGTACCTGGCCTGCATGTTCTTTGATGAAGGCGAGGCACGCCTTTTCGAGCTGCTTCGCCTGGAGCAGATGCGCTTGGCAGAGGATGCCACAGACTCCTGAGGTGCTCAATTCATTGGAAAGCTTCGCTTCACACCACAGCTGAAGCCTCTTAACCTGGTACTTGTGACTCACGGCTAAGAGCGCCTGAATCTGCGACAGCTCCCGGCCACAGCCGGAATTCCCAGACTCGCTCGGCATGGGGTTCGGAAGGAGCTCCTGGTCATCCGGCAAGCGATCAGTGTAGAGGAACTGCAGAAAGGCTCTGAAGGTGTCGACGTCGCAGTCCTCGATCACGATGACTTTTGAGATGCTCTCCTGCATTCCTCCCGTCAGCTGCTTGCTGAACACCTCGGATCGTGCACAAAGAACCTGCGAGTGCGCCTGGATCTCCTCGCCCTGCACCATAAACCGCACGTCGCTGCAGGTGCCCTCCTCCAATAGCGCCCGCGTGTCCTCGAGGATGGTTGGGTCGGGCACCTCTGTGGCAAGGTTCAAAGGCAGCGTTCCTACACATATTGGGGGACGGACTTCCAGCTCGAACTTCACAGTGAGGGTGTCGTTCTCTACCCACTGGGACTGCAGGAGCTCCTTATGGCTCAGCCCGAAGATGCCCAGTGAAGCAGGGGCGTGCCCCGGCAAATGCACATCCGGCCCGTAGGAAACAGGCATCCGCCGCTCGTTCCAGCCTTCACTTCCGCCACGATGAACAACATCGCACGTCTCACCCCACTGCACGAACTCACCGTTCCGCGCCTTAACGTAGATGCGATACCGAAGCGCGATGCGCTCTTCTGTGTGCACCGTTATGGCGAGAGTCCCACGATGCTCCCTACACAGATATCCTGCCGACGGGCTGTACTGAAGGAGAAATGTGTGGCTCGCAAGATGAAATGTCGACTCCACACATTCAGACTCCACCTGTTCGAGCGCGCATGGCACCCAGGAAAACCCTTCGATCCTCCACACATATTCGCCCTTAGCCACCAGCGCCCCGAAATTGGCACTTCCACAGCCACTTGCTTGCATCACAGGTTGGGTCTGAGTCTGTACAGTTTCCCAAAGTTCCTCGTCAATGTCACATCGTAAATGGACTTCGTCTGAGTTGCGATTATATGCATCTCCCAGCCTGTCCCTCAACTCCCTCAGCTCGAGCCGCAGCCTTTGCCGCTCCCTGGCCTGTGCCGTCTCAGCCTGGAGCTCCGGGAGCCTCGCCTCCTCGGCTTCGGCCTCTCGCCGAGTGGCCTCGATCTGGGCCCGCAGCTCTTCGGCGGACATGTTTGGAATGGCAGGTGGTGGTGAGAGGCCTGTTTCCAAAGCTGCAGCTCAAGATGAGATGGAGCTGGCTGCGGCGCCGTCTGACGCTTGTCGAAGCCGTGGCCTGCCCCCGCCGTTAATATTTTGGGGCTATAGAACCAGGGTTTCTTAATCAGGCATTCAATCCCCAAATTCACAGACTCCGGGAGTCTCAGGTTAATAGGGTTTAGGATTCATAATTTGAAAGGTTTAGGGGGTGAGGAGGTTGTGGTTTAAGAGGTTCTGGTGTCCGGGGGTTCAGTGTTTAAAACTGCTGTTTTAGGGCTGAGGGTTTCGGCTTTAGCGGTTCAGGCGTTGGTTCAGGGTTGACAGGTTCGGGGTTTCGGATTTTAGGATGTCGGGTTAGGGGTTAGGGGGTGGGGATTGTACCCAAAGCTTGAAGAATGCGTCTGTCTGTTTCATCTCTGGGTCTTTGTGTGGACTGCAGAATCTCAACCTCATGCACCCGGCTGTATGACTAATCACTTAATTCGGGGATAGAATTCAGGGTTGGGGAGTTTTCAACTAGAACCCTAAACCGTGTTTAGCGTTTAACTTAGGATTTACACGGTTTATGAATTAGGAAAGTCCTTGGCTGGCTTGCGAGGCGCAAGAACTGGTGCAGGCGCCGCTGCCTTCAACAAGCGCCAGGGTCCCTTTTTTCAAGGTTCCTTAAAGGGTATTGGGTTTCCATATCGGTACTATAGGGTCCAATTCTTTTAGGGTTCCTTAAGGAGATTTATACGGGTTTCTACTGGGTTTCTTTCCGGGTAGTAGGGTCCCTTTTTCGGGTTCCTTTCGGAGATTTAGACAGTTTCTAGTGGGTTTCCATAAGGGTATTATGAGGGTAGCCAAACACATTCTCCCAGGCGTCGTGATCGGCTGAATGGGAATCGCACGAAACTGCATCCGGAGACTCGGTAGGAGCAAGAATAGAGCCGTTTGACCACGAGCAGCTGAGTTTGAAAGATTGGAGTCTAGGGTCTTGGTTTGGGCTTGGAGCTTTACATTGATAGACACCTCTCAAGCTCTTCCCAAAGAGCCTGAAGTAGCTATGCCTATACATACCATGCTTAGGGTTTAGGGTTCAGGTTCGCGAGGTTAAGAGTTTCCATGTTCCGGACCGGCTTCTGCAAGTGTCCTCATGGCCCATACCGGTACTTAGGAACCTGTTGGACTTCCATCTCATACGTGGCCTGTACGAACGAGCCAGTCCGGATTGTTCAAAAATAGCTGCCCCAAGGAGTCCAAAGGACAGTACGTGGGCTTAGGTGGTCTCAACTTGGGCTCAAGATGTTTTGGAATGCTATGATAAAGCAAGCCCTAAACTTATGGAGAAAAGGGTTTTGGGATATCTCGCTGAGCTACAAAGCAGGAACCCCCAACAAGAGCAAGTAGAACTGAAATCTCCGGCCCCCACATCAAATCAAGTCCTAAGACCGTCGAGCAGATAAAGCAACGCTTTAGAAGGGGCCCCCACCCTGTAATAGTGTCTATAAGGATTATACTAGGGCCGTATTCTATTCCTATTAGACCACTATTACAGGGTGGGGCAGCTTCTAAGCAACACTGAAACAAGAAGTCCGAAGAGGCTCAAAACTCAACCAACCCTCCAACTCCATGCCACATCTTCGATCCCTAATCCCCCTGAAACCCGTAATTAGGGTGGAGGGCTTAGGAGCCTTAAAGCTTCCCCAGTTCTTCAAAGCCTACACCAAAAGCCTCAAAGCAAGCTCCTCTTGCTGAAGCCCTATGCCCTTTTTGAAACCCCCTATGCCCTAAATCCTCAACCCCACTAAACCTGACAAAAAATCCGCCTTCGCTGCCGCCGGCTTCGGCGTCGGCTTTGCAGCCGCCGGCTTCGGTGCGGGCACAGGGGTCGAAGGCGCCTGAGGAATCCGGTTTAGGGTTTAGAGGAAGCAAATTAAAAACTCCGGGATTGAGTCGTGTTCTGCCAAGGGTTATAGGGTTCCAAGAAGCTTTTCAAAGTGGTTCTGTAGGTCTTTAGGATTTAGGAGCATTTGTAAAGCGGGGGGGCTGTAGGCCCGATGTTCGGATTCGGGAGTAGCGCTGTGGGATTAGGGTGTGGGCAGGGTTTAGGGTCTAGGGTTAGTTTAGGCCGTAGGCTGCAGGGCTTAACACGTTCGTGAATAGATTGACTTACGCGTTTCCAAGCCACGATTTCAGGGCTTCGGAAATCACCCACCGCTTGTTTGGAAACTGTGAATGAGGGGCCTGAATATGTAGCACAGGGTTTTGGGGCATATAGTCTGAGAGATTATTCGGGTCCCTATACTAATTAAAGGTTTAGGGTCTCCATTACAAAGGGACCAGTCCAGCACTGGCGAGGCGTGGCAAAAAATGATCCAAAGGGCTGGTATGGAAAAGAAGCGATGTGAGCAAGCACGTGCGGGTTTGCCAGGTGCTCGCTAGAATTCGTTGTCCTGTCGAACGCCATTTCTTTCCAACAAGTCTGGGGGAGGGCTTTGTTGCGGGGTGTTTTTGAAACGTCAAATTAATCGTACATTATATCCAATTATTACTGTTTACTATCTTATACTGTACTATACCAGAGCATACTACTGATCCTCTCCTTTGTTCTTCTCCTTAGCCAACGGCCTTCAGGAGTTCAGCTGTCTCTTAGCCGCCCGTAGAACAAAAAACAACTAAAACCAGTATTATTAAGGCTTTTCTTCGGACGATCCTTTTCCATCTGAATGAACGTCCAGAAATTCAGGTTTAGGGTTTAGGGTTTATAAGTTGTATTATCAGCAAAATAAAATAAGACATGATTCCTAAGAGCAGTAAAGCTGGGAGCACCTTGGCCACAGGCTTCGGAGCCGGCTCTTTGGCTGCTGCCTCTCATGCAAAGCAGCTGGGCTTCCCTGGGCTTTCGGGTTTATATTTGGGATCCCGCGGTGAAGAATCAAGAACCTCAGTGCAGGGCTTAACTCCCTAGGCAGAAACTTTGATGTCAGAGCAACTGTGTTCAAAGCGCAGAAGCTCAGCTCAAATTTGAGACTGGGTTTCAGGCTTTGGGATGTGTAGCGTTGAAAGAAGAGTATCGATGGTAATTGGAGCTCCCCCTACACTACTCTGACCTCTGACTTCTCAGCCCTCAGAAGCAGCCTTCTTCGGAACTGCTGTGCCGTTTGTCGGAGCCGCCGCGGCACTCTTACAGTGCTCCCAGTACTCCTCAGAAATGAGAATTTAGCGTTAAAGGTGTCGGGCCGCATAGAAACAGGTGGCTTGATGCTGTGCAACTTCAGGCCGCATGTCTGAGTAATACAAGAAAGTACTGTTAGATCTCATGAGCTCAGTCAGCTTCCACCCATTAGATGTGACAAGAGGGCCTAATTGCCGGCCGAACGCGGGGCTTCAAATTGCAAAGTCTGAACAAGCAATGGTGTTGAGCCCCCCACACCTAATCCCAAACCCCTGAACCCTGAACCGCATCAGGCGAGGGTTCGGAATTTGGGACGTATAGCGTCGGATTTGGAAATTTGGCCTTTCGGGTTATACAAGTATGGTTTGACATTTTATGTTCAGTGTTTGTGGTCTCTCATGTATGTGCAACCCTTTTCGTGCATGGCTACTTGTCTTGAGACATGCCCACACCTGATAACTCTGAATTCAGACCCCTGGCAGATAAACGCATCTCCCGTCATACAAGCGACTTCATTTATCAGGGGGACATCAAGGAACAGCATATATACTTCGGCCTGGTTTTAGACTTGTTACAGATACCGTAACGATCCTCAACATCTAAACCTTCAACGTCTTCGTCATTCATAATAAGGATGGGGCCCCTAATTTGTTGTGGAAGGGTGCCGCTCCAAAGCCCTCGCTACGACACTGGTAGTCACTGTCACCATGAAAGCAGAAATACAGCGCTGGTTGCCCTTATGACTACTCGTAGTCATGAAGGCCCCTCCATGGTGTATCTGTGGCCATCTATGGCTTGGATACCGGGTCCTTGAGCTCTGCTAAGGAATACTGGCCGGCGTAGTGCTTTTGCAGCTCTGCGAAAGTCCTCTCGGGGTTTGTTCGGCTTTGAGGTTGAGGGATGAGGAGTTTAGGGTTGGATTGGAGGTTGGTAAATCCTAAACCCTAAAACCTAAAAATCCTAAACCCTAAAACCCTACATAAATCCTAAAATTCCCAAGGGCAGTTCGGATGGTGGAACGGACGAGGAGCCCATCTCGCTTGCCAGAACTACTGCCACGAACAACCGCAGGAGATCACAATACAACCTGGCGGGAACATCTCCTCAACTGCTTGCAACATGCGACTCAGGGAATAGATTTAAGCTGCATGCATGGTCCCCGAACTCATAAAGGAGCCTGTCAGGAGGGCGAGAGGGGGTGGGGCCGGGTTGGGAACTATTCTTCAAAAAATCGTCTTCCTTAGCCTCGTTTTATCAGACCCCTTTTCGGATCCCACTTGTCAGGAGTTTTGCAGACTCGTCGTCTCCCATGGGCCAGGCAAAAAGCAAAAACAACTCTAAACTACGGGGGGCCCTCACACGTGCACCGCTGGATTCTGGATGATCCCATATTTGTCGGGGATGCTCAGGGGTAAGATTCAGAAGTATGGCCAAAATGCTTGTGGATTCACAGCTTCCGGAGCAAAAGCTGACCTATGGAGAGGAATGGAAGTTACAAGAAGCCTGGCTTTCCGGAAGACGGAGCCCTCAAGTCGCGGCATGTCAGCGTGAAATCTGCACCGTGTCACAGCGGAAGCCGCATCCCGGGACACCAACGTAAAGAACAACATAGTACTGCTTTAATTTCTGGGAAGTCACAAACCGAAAACAGCGTACACCAGCAACCCACCCTAAACCCGAAACCCGGAACCCCTGAACCCCAAGACTTGCACTCGAAACCCTAAAACCCTGAACCCTAAACTCCGAACTCTAAACACTGAACCCTGAACTCCAAACTCTAAACCCTAAAACCCAAACCCAAAGAAACCCCGCGAGGTCCAGGAGACCCCAAACCCTGAACCCTAAACCCTAGAACCCCTGAAATAAACCCAAACTAGGAGGTGCTTTCAAAGCCTTTGAAAAATATAAGGTAAGATCCTCTTAAGCCCAATAAGAGCAAATATAAAATGTCCCAAAGCACTTCCGGGCAAAGAGGTCCCCTACCCTAAACCCTTAAACCCTAAAACCCCAAACCCAAGGAAACCTAAAGAAACCCAAAGAGGTGGTAGCTGTCAAAATTAAGGTCCCTGTTTGGGTCCTTACTATGATGCGGCACCTAATATTTAGGGTACCCAAAAAGGGACCCTAACTTTGACAACCACCCACCTAGCAAAGAGGTCCTGGAGATGGAACCCTGAACCCCAAAGCCTGAACCCCTGATAAACCCAAAGAGGTCCCCTACCCTAAACCCTTAAACCCCTGCATGACCTGAAGGACCCTAAACTAGGGGAATTATGGTATGTTCCTTATTATGGGCTAATGCAGGATTTATATCATCAACAGTAGGGAACTAATTAAAGGATCATGGGACTTAGTAGCTAGGGTTATAATTAGGGTAACTATACTTGTAACCCCTATTAAGGTACTTATAAATCATCAACAGTAGCAAAGAGGTCCTGGAGATGCTTTTAAAGCCAAAAAAAAGATGGTAAGATCCACAAAAACCCAATAAGACCAATAAGAGCAAATAGAAAATGCCCCAAAGCACTTCCTCGCAAAGAGGTCCTGGAGATGCCATCCTCAGGATCCACCCGACGCTCTGCGGCTGCGGCTTTGGCTCTTGGGGCCTCGTCGGTGCGTCTTTCTTTTTTGGCGAGGGTTTATAGGGTGTCGGGGTTCAGGGTTCTTCAAAGATTCCGGTTTGAGGTTCGGGGCTCTGGTCTCCAAGCATCAGGGTTTTCTTCTCCAAGTGTCGCGGTTCGGGTCTCAGCTTGCATGAGGTAAGACTGACAAAGGGGGACAGAGCGTAACTTTTTAGAACGTTTTTGAGTGAGTTTATGCCCAGGACAGAGAACGTTTCGGATAGACTTCATGGACAATTTTCTCTGTTAACAACGGATGTGTTTTCGCTTCTATTAAGCCTACTGTGTTGTGCTTCCTTGCAAGTTCGATGAGCAAGTACCCGTGGCGCCGATGTAGAACACGTGTAGACGCAGCCGTCGCGGTGGTGGAAGTGGTGTTGACAGCAAAACCTAGTTATCGCTTCTTTGGCCGGGGTGAAACTCAGAACTCTCTCAAATGCCCATACAACCCCCTAAAACGTTCCAACAGTTCTCGCCTCCTGCTTCGGTTGAGCTCCATCCAAAATCGCCATGGCCTGAAACAGGTCTTCTTGAGGTTCGGGGTTTCAGTTTCAAGACCTCCCTTTTTGGGCCACCCCAAAACCTCAAACCCTGGGTATATATGGCCAGCAGGTCAAGTCTTGCCGACGTTCCGCGTCTAGTCCATTCAACCGTAACGCGGACCCCGGAAGGAAGCACATAACCCTGAACAGACAGCTTGCCCTAAGCCTTCTGAAAAACTGAAGCTCCCTCAACAAAACTCGATAGTAAAAGGTTCTGGTATAATATCTACAAGGCTCCAATTACTACATATCATTGCACCACAGTATGCCATACTATTGGTACAACAGAACTTCGTAAAGAACTGAAGCCCTCGAAACCTCGTTGTCCGAGTACCTTGAAATGCTCTGCAGCACCCCGAAAACCCTATTTTCGTGCCTCATCAAGCCGTACCGCGAGCTTTTCGTGATCTTCCAGGCCTGGGTGTAAGAGTTCCGAAACTCAAGGTGCGCTTAAGGCTTTTTCTTTGCCTCCCGCCTGACCGCCATCTGGAATTTAAAGGTGCTCTTTTCAACAGCATGTAGGTTGTGGTGGGTTAAGGTTGAAGCTTTAAATTTTCCTGAGGCTTCAATCACCTGCTAGCCTGCTGGCCAAACCGGGACAAGCCTTCTTATGCAAACCATACGGCAAGCCGTTGTCTAGTATCCCGGGTTACATGTTACCGACTCTACTACTAAGTAACAGTTCCACATACTATGGTTTGGGTGCTCGGTGCTGTAGGTCACCGCAGGTCGGCTTTAAGTCGTCAGGTTCAAATTTGAACGTTTCCGGACTAAGGATTAGATGACATTGCGCCTAGTTGCTGATGTTACAAGCCCCAAAAAGTGTATACTTTCAGTTCTATAAGAGATCACATTATCTCATTATCTCAAATTTGTAAAGTGTGCTCACTCAGCTACTAAGTGGGGTATGGAAGGACCAGGATGAGACTTCAGAAAGGTCTTGATGCGGAGTGCGAGGCCTGCTTGACGTCTGGTTCGGGTGTATAGATTTAATTACCACCAGTTTTTTTTGTGGTTCCTGATTATTATAAATATAGTAGCAAGGGCCCCAAAACCCTGTTCTCATCGTTCAGTAAGGCCCCTGCCCTATAGTAGGCTCAGTAGAAGAAGGTTCCTCTTCTCTGCTCCCTGATCTCTTAAGTTGGGAATGCCACCCTCGCGAAGAAATGGGGCTACCTATAGTCTCCATTGTAGTTCCCTTGTTGGTTAACCGCAAACTACATTATAGGATCCTAACCATAAAACTGGTTGACCAACAAAGGAACTACAATGGAGACTATAGGTACCTTAAGCCGGAATAACCTACCTTTTTAGGGTTCCTTATTATGATTTCCTTATATAAGTCCTTAAAAAGGTAGGTTATTCCGGCTTAAGGTATAGGGCTTAGACTTAGGAGTTTCGGGTTTGGGCAATAAGCTTGAAATCTCTACGTTCCGAGGGCTGGGCACTCATTTCTGGATGTCAGCTTCGTTGGCCAAGGTTTTGGCAAAGGTTTTAGGGCGTCACGGGCATTCTTAGTGTGCAGGTTACGCCTTGGTAACCACAGGGCACCACAAGAACACATCGTAACTACAAAGACCCGAACTGAAGCCTCACGAAAAGCAAGAAAACAAAGGTCCTTGAGACCTTTGTTGCGTCCGGCCGAACAAGGACTCTGAAACCTCTCCCACCCTGTGGTGATCTCTTGTGCAGGGTGTAGGCCTGACAGGGTTTGGGCTTTAGGGTCTACGGTTAGAGTGCTACCTAGTTCTGACATGGCACACAGTACGGTTTCCATAAAAGGGTACACGTACCTCAACACCCTTTGGGCCGCAAGAAGTGCATGACAGCAGACAACAATGCAATGCAGCCCGAAGCGCAGGCCCAGCATTCGTTCTCCCCCAGCTGCAGCAGCATCCTCAGGGCGATGCCGACAGCTTTCGCCGAACGAAGCCACAACCCTGGTCTTAGGTCGTAACGTGAAACCTGCATAGATTCGCAGTGTGCGGATATTTATGTTAATTTATGCTTATACTTATGCTTATGTATGTATGTATGTATGTAAGTGAGTATGTTACCTATGTCATGATTGTTATGTATGTTTGCATGATATGTGATGCATGGTATATATGGTATGTTTTTATGTATGTTATGCATGTGAGTATGTGTGTATGTATGTACGTATGTATGTGTATATGCAAGCGTGTAAGCAAGTAAGTAAGTGTCTACGCAAGTGTGTGTGTGTGTGTAAGTATGTATGTATGCAAGTATTCTAGTATGTGTTTATGTATGCATGTAAAGATGTATGCATGTATATATATATATATATATATATATACGTGAGCGAGAGAGAGACAGAGAGAGAGAGAGAGAGAGAAAGACAGAGTCAGAGAGAGAGAGGGAGAACAAATACAACGAAATAAATAACGAGAAAGAGAAAGAGAGAGCGAGAGACAGGGAGGGGAAGCGAGATAGACAGATAAACAGAAAGGAAAAGCCACAGAGAGAGAGAGAGAGAAAGAGCAAGCAAACCCTTCAACAACAGGGCTTTGGATTCCATGCATACTTCAGGTGCAAAGTGTGGATCTACGCTTCGACTAAACCCCACCGGTGCGAAGTTAACATCCCCAATGCCTTACGGATTACGGGCAGTTGGCGATTTATCGGCCACTCCAACCCTGAAGCCTGACCCGGAAAACTACCAACTACGTTACCCCAACCTGCGTACTACTTACCAACCGTCAAGCCCAAAAGCCTCGAAAACCCAAAGTTCACTAGAACCTATGCAGCTCAGAACCCCAAACAGCAAATGCCTGAAGCCCTGAGGCCCTAGACATACAACCATCTAACAACCCTACACCAAGCCTTTCATTTTTTTTTCAGTTCGATCTGGATACTTTTAATACACACCCTTTGAACACCATGTTCGCAACTCAATCCCTACTGCCATGAAACGGGCCTGAATTACCAGAACGGATTGTGGGAGCGTATTACGGTGCCTTGATGTACGGACGATAAGGGGACGGTGTTACTGAATTCTTGAGAACGGAGTAGAGATGGAAGCTTTAGTAAACCCAGGAGGTCCTGAGGACCTAATCAGGATCCCATATACTCCACGTGTTAGAAGGGGCCCCCACCCTGTAATAGTGGTCCAGTAAAATAGGGCCCTAATATAATCCTTATAGTCACTATTACAGGGTCGGGGCCCCTTCTACTCCATGTACCTTAGAAGGTAAGCAAACTAAAACCTACATTTTTCAAAGATCCCAGCAACAGAACTCACACTCCACAAAAAAACTAACAAAATAACAACAAGTCCCCAAGAGGCTTAAGGCCCAGGCCCGAACCCTTTTTGCAACTGGGCTTGGGGACTAGCCAGATCCAGATATGAACCTTAAACCCTTATAACTTAATATATAGGGCCTTGGGCTATAATATATACCGTAGTCATAGAAAGGAACCACCAAAATAGTACAGGTAGTTATTTACCCCCCCCCCCCAATGTACTAAACCCTTGGACAAGGCAGGAGACCCAGTGAGCTTTGGTGCCAGCTCAGGCTGCACTTGCTCCACCTTGGTAATGTAGGTGCCTTAATAACTAGACTGGGGTTTTGTGCTTCTTTGTCATTTAGATATAAAAAGGAACTCAAAGGAATAATAGTGGTAATTATTTACGCTTCTGTGGTATCAAGGAGCTTTGCCGCTTCTCTATATGTTTCAACGAGTCGCTGTGGGGTTTTGTCTGCGGCTCGCAGATTTTATGGGTTGTACCCCGTGGTATTAAGGGCACCTTGGTGATATCCCGTCGTGCCACTCCAGATAATCGATACATGCGCTGTCCGGTCCCGCAGCTTCGCTAAATAGCCGTGTATTAACACCATTTGCAACCTTTCACGAAACTCTAAGACTCTGTAAGTTATTAAGGGCCTTAAACAGTAGGGGCAGAGTTTGTTGAGTGGGCCGTATATCATAGGATATAGAGAGACGAGTGCTATGTAACTATAGGGGGATCTAGGATATCACCTTGCTCTACGGAGGTGTCATTGAGGGGTGCGCTGCTGAGAGTGTCAGCAAAAAACATCTTAAACCGTGACTGTAGCCCAGAAGACCTACCTTAACCTTCGATGGTAAGCTCCGAAAACCTACGCCGTTACTTTTCCAAAACATCCCTGGAAGCTCCCAAACTCGTACATTCCAGACACAATGGAACAAGCCACATTTCACAAACTTTTGGTCCCATGTAGGCTTTACACCCAAGTACCAAACTTTCGGATCCAACATCTTCAGAGCCCTACCAGTACCGCAACATGAACCCATTCTTCTACATATCCACCAATCGTACTATCAAGGCTTTGGTTTAGACTGAGCCGCAGAATATAACCCGAAACCCTAGAGCCAAGCAGAACCTGGTTTAAGTTGCATCGTGGCGAGTCTGTACTGTGATCCATCCATGTCTCTGCATGTCGTGCACACGTGTATGTTTCATATGTATGTACATATATGTATGTGTATATACATATATATATATATACATGTATATATATATATATATATATACATATGTACATATATTTATATGTGTATATATTCCACATAATAACGTATATACGAATATGCATACGCAACGCAGTGCCTCAACAAGCACATTGCAAAAGCTCTGCACTTCAACCGCAGGGGTCTGAAGCATGATCGTCCTGGTCTCAAGCCAAACCCTCCGGTGTGACAAAAAAAACTGTTTATTACAAAGACTTTAATCCAAAAAGTGGCTGCAGCCTGAAGTCCAAGATATCAAAAACTCTTAAACCTCAAGTTCAGAAGCTTGACAGCTGAGTTGCAACAGCAAAAAGCGCATTTCCAAGCTCGTGGGACATGATTGGCAGCCGTGGTTGCCAGGCAACCGGCGCGAAAACTAAGCTGTTGGCTGTCTTCACGGTTGAGGTTTCAGGAATTGCCAGGATATGTAGGTGTACTGAGTGTTGTACTATCGTACAAACTGTGCAGTGATGGTGGAGGAAGGGTTTTGCTAATGTAAAAACAGGTTCCTGTTTCAGACGCGAAAACTGTAGGACTGCTCCCTTGAATTGCAGTGGCGTGTGGGGTCTTGGTCTGTTAAAGAGCCTTCAGGTGTGTCCACTACAAAGCGGCCAATGCCATTGCGAGTGACGAAACCTTAACCTGCCCTCAGCTCGAAAGAACACACATCGAAGGCTCCGCCTAGGGCAGCTGTGACTTTGCTACGTGCTTCTGGTTTCAATATGTAAAGGGTCACTGCAGTACATCCCAAAACGCGTAGGGGGAGAGAGGGTGTTCTACAGTCCTGCCGTCATGTTTCTTGCTAGTTTCCCTGCGCAATACCGGGAAGACTATGCGAGCCCTGCCTAAACACTTAGGCCCTACACCCTTTTTCTTGGGTCAAGCTGAAGGCTGGATGATCCGAAGGCCCTGGGAAAATCGCAAACGAAGCTGGGAGCCCACAGAGCAGCGGGTTCAGGCTTTAGGGTTTCAGTGTAGGAGAATTAAAATAGACCTGAGGCTCTAAGGACTTGAGGTTTGAGGCTCTTCCACTCGGAGATCCTACTGTACAAGGATATCTTGAGCCTCAGAGTGAGATAGTTTTCTGTTTCCAGCAACTTAGGGTATCCGCACGGGTTTACGGCTCAGCTTCATTCTTCTGTGTATGTGTTTGTTTCTGAAGGGGGTGAGGGGTGCAGGGGTGAGGGTATGGGATTTCCATGTTTCGCGATCTACCGCTTCGGATCTACGTGGAGGATTCCTGGTTTCCCATGCGGGCCGTGCTGGCGAGGGCTTCGGGGTTGTTGGTCTGGCTCTCCAGGACAGGGTTCAGGGTTTGGGGTTTCGGGAATTGCGTTGTCCGAATCCGTATGCTTACATAAGAACATCATCATTTAAAGCTGAAGAAGTCACGAAGCTGAAGTGGTGCCGGGGCAGGGCATACTGCTTCTACAGGGCTTGAAGGACCGCCATTGCAGAACTCTTGAGGCACCCATTACATGCCAATCACATCACAGGGAATGAGAAGATGACGCATTGTGAGGCTGATGGTGCATTCCCTACTGGACGACTGCCGGGACCCTTCGTGCGATTCCTACCTGTTGAAATTACACACCCTACCGAACCTCTAGGCATAAACCCCGTCCTAAAACCCTGGACTCAAAAGTCCTACATCCAAGCCTTTTCACATCTGGACTACGCATATGCCAGGAACTGAGGCGCCGACTGTGCTGTTACATCCAATGAGCCTAAACCCTAAACCCTAAACCCTAAACCCAAGCCTAAGCCCTAAACCTAAGCCTAAACCCAATCGCTAAAGCTCTATGGCTCTGCACCCGAGCATGCAACTGTAAAGACGCGCCTTGGCTCGCCACAACATCAGATGGGCATCGAAGCACTATGCAACACATAATATAGGGGCTTACGTAGTTTCCTATAATTCACAGGGCTCTTTGAGGGATCTACAGTAGGGTTCTACGATATAGGAGCCTTAAGCTTAATTATTACCCATCCTATTTTGGGGTTCCTTATTATGGTTATATAGCATAAAGGGCCCCAAAACCCTGTTCTAATTATTGAGGCCCCTATATGAGTTTAACGAGATGAGGAGGTTCAGGGAGCCCGACTTTGGGGTTTGAGGGGGTTCCGGCTTTCGGCAAGGAGCCCCTGAACCTTCGACTGACATTTGAGATGCTATGCTATACCACAGATCGTAAAGATCACTGCTTACACGCCGAGACCCTAAATACTCCCTAAATCCTGCAAAAGGTTTCAGGCTCGCGTCTGGACTTGGGAGATATTTCTTGCCCTGACCTTTAATCCGTAAACCCTGCACCACGAGTCTCTGATGCATTTACAGCTCTTCCCTTCCCTCGCATTGATTGAGCCTCTCGGCGACACGAGCGCGCGACGGGTGACGGGAATAGGGTCTCTAAGCCCTACACCATACATCCTAAACCCTAAAGCAAAGAGGCATATCCCGATATCCCGGCCTAAACACCTGCACCCTAGATCCTAAATTAGGTCAGGACCGGGGATCTTTCAAGGAAAACCTGGCAGTTGCACACTGAAAACAGCTCCGTAGGAAGGCTAAAGAAAAACCACATGCTTGCCCAATTACTACTTAGTGTTTAATTGAACGATGAACGCTGAAACAAGTGAGCCAAAGCCCAAAGCCCAAGTCTACAAAGCTCGCGCCACGTGTATCTTCCTTTTCTCCTCGCGCTCGCCCTGCTGCGTACTGGACCCCTTGAAATTCGAACCGTCGGTAACCCCAAACCCAAAACCCTGAACCCTAAACCCCAGGTAATAGCGGCCTTAGGGCGTCTTGGGGTAAGATGCTCAATCCGGTCTAACCATGAAACGGTTATCCCTCGGTGACTGTAACCAAGTACCAGTCTTACGAGACATTGCTGCAATGTACAAAATGACGAGTAGGTCATCCAAAGTGAACCTATACCCAATCCCAGCCGCTTTAGAATCACATTTGCCACAAAGACTAGAGCCACGACGTCCTGACCAGCAGCCCTAAATCTTCAAACCCAGGAAGCTAACCACGGAAATCTTAAACTGTCTACACTTATATACAGTGTTTTGGATTCAGGGATTTAAGATGCTTTGGGGTTGCATCCCGTCACAGCCTCGCAGCCGGAGTTTCTTCAACTACTTCTGGGCTGGGGACGTCTACCTCCCTGAAACCCTAAACTCTCTGGGACCTAAGCCTAAACCCTAACCGCTAAGTCCTCAACTACGTTCTTGCAGGCCCTTCCGGTGGGACTCCAAACGATCGGTTTCCATTCGTTTCAGGCGCTCAATGTCCGGGTCCTCCCAGGGAAAGCAAAATATGGGGGACCTTGAGGGTTTTTTTGACACTCACTCTCGGACAAGCCTGGCAAGGTCTGCAGAAGTAGGTACGATAGATTCGCTCAGAAAGTACTTAAGGTTTAGGGTTT
The DNA here is from genome assembly GCA_905221615.1 of Symbiodinium sp. CCMP2592. Classification (NCBI taxonomy): domain Eukaryota; class Dinophyceae; order Suessiales; family Symbiodiniaceae; genus Symbiodinium; species Symbiodinium sp. CCMP2592. Next base: position 961,459 of record CAJNDT010001180.1, read on the forward strand.
TAGGGTTTAGGGTTGCTTTTTGGAGGCATAGTGCTATTGTTGTAAGAAGGAACCCTAGGGAGTTCTGCGGAAATTCAAGCCGAGATGAAATGATCAAAGGAGCGAGGGGTCTGGTGTTAGGGGCTGTTTTGGTATGTTCTACCAGCGAATCTTACAGCCAGCACCCTGAACCCTTGACCTAAACTCTGAACTGAACCGTACTTGAGCTGAAAGCCTCAGGCGGTTTGGGCCTCGGGTTTCAGGATTTTGGGAGTAGGGGGAGGGCCACAGGGTAATCTTTTGCTTGTTGCACTTGGGTTTCCACACTCACACTTGCAGGCCCTAAAGCTCTAAACCCACAGCCAAAAAAATCCTAAGCCATGCGACCTGATTTAGTGATCAGGGGGTCCACATTGGGTGGGGTGTCGGGGTGTCGAGAGTGGGGGGGGGGGGGGGGGGGGTATGCAGGAAATGAGGTGGAAACTATTATTGGGGGATTCTATAGGGCCTACAAAAGGGAAGCACCAGACAGGAGTCGGGGATTGAGCTTATAACGGTTCGGAGCCTCCCGGCTTAGGGAGTTTAGGAGACTTGCATTGGGAAGGGGAGGTTGACGAACTGAAATTGGGGCTTATACGGGTGTCTGCCATTTTTGGACCGACGCCTCAAGATTGCAAAGACCCGAGGTATCTCGAATACAAACCTCACAGCCAGGAACAGTAAAGATTTGACGGTGTCAGGTGTCCATGATCCCTCAACAAACCTCCCCAAATCGGACACCAGTTTCTCCGGCATCTGTCTCCCATTGCTGGCACCCCCTAGTAGGGTTCGTTCGCTCTGTAGTGTCATTGAGCAAACGCAGGAGTGCAGACGCAAGCACATACTTGCGTGCAGACTGCCTGCGACCTGGCTGGACCCGGGACAACTAATGTAGGGGTACTAATAATTAGAATAGGGTTTGGGGGCACTTGATGATACTTGAAGTAAACTACACTCCCAAACCCTATTCTAATTACAACGGCCCCCATATTAAGACCCAGCGCGACTTTGACATCGACGAGCGCTGACAGCAAATCCCCACTCTTCAAACCCATTGAAACCTTGACTCGAAGTACAACTGCCCATGGTCCAAGCCTACCTTAAGCCGGAAGAACCTACCTTTTTAGGGTTCCTTATTGTGATTTCCTTATATAAGTCCTTAAAAAGGTAGGTTATTCCGGCTCAAGGTACGGCCTACAACCCTTTACTGCAATCATAATTCCCACATCCAAAGTTCAGACCAGGGAGCATAGCCTTGACTTGGGGGATTTTGGGGGGCCTCCCGAACCCCCAAAACTTGCAACCGTCTCAGAGATGAAAACTTAGGTTCAAGGGCCTAATATAGGGGCCTTAATGATTAGAATACGGGTTCGGGGCCATTAGACTAGAACTATAATAAGGAACCACCAAAACAGTATAGGAAATTATGAAGGCTCCCATTTTTAGGTCTTGCCAGGGAGGAGGTCTCCTTTCGGAGGCATGCACCCGCAGGTGAGCTGTTGCTTTCTGTCACCTACGAATTTCTTTCCAAAGACCTCTACCAAGTCGTGAACAAATACCATGGCAGCCTTCACCCCTCTGGGGACACTAAACCGAGGCTTTTGTCCTAAGGCCATGCCTGGAAAGCTAAGCTGCCTATCCCAAATGCTACATGCAATCGCAACCCTAAGTGGGCCTGTTCACCCACATAAACCCAGAGGCTCCATATATAGTACCATTATGGAATTAGGTCTCAAAAGACCATCCATATCATGGCTTTGGGGACCTAATTCCATAATGGTACTGTATCTGGAGCCTTTAGGAAAGCCATAAAAAACTAAGGTTCAAATTAATGTTTGGTCTAGGTGCTGCCTAGCTTGCTACACCCTTGTTCTGCACATCCTGGAGGTCTGCTTCTACACTCGCTCCGGGCAGCGGGGGCTTTACAATAAATGCATAAACAATGGAATATATACATATATACATATATATATACAACATGTGTGGGTTTGTACATGTATATATATATATATACACATTACATACACACATGCGTATTGGCATGCACGCATACATTCATGCATACATACATACATGCGTACATACATACATACATACATAGAACAGTATGTATGTATATGCACGAAATATGCGTGTATGTGCGTATGCATACGTGTATATGTCTATGTGTATATACAAATATACATGTACATATGTATTTGTGCTTTCTGTATATGCTTATGAATATGTGTCTATGTATATACACACATACACATATGGATATGAATATGTATATGTATATGTATATGTCGGTAAGTATACTTGTATGCGCATGTAGGTATGTATGTACGTATGAAACATGTATTTATGCATGTCCGTAACATATGTATGTGGGGTTGAGGTTCGTTCTATAGGGTTTAGGTCCTTAGGTTTATTGAAGGGTCCAGGGCTTGAACAAGGAAGCTTCTGAAGCTTCACCCCACCAAGTTAACCCGTATGGCCACTGCCAAAGCCCTAAACCGTAAACCCTGAACCCGAACCCTAATCCCCGAAGCACGGATGCAACCAATGGTGGGGACAGAGAGAAGCGGCTCTTGTGGCTCTGACTCATGAGCTCTTGTAGACCTCCGGTGATGATACATTCAGAGATGGCGCAGGAGTAGGTTTGGGGCCGGGCTTCTCGGATGTAGGATTTTGACGGGTAGAGTGATCGTGCGCTGGGCGGGGTCGCCAAAGGTTACGGCGCATGGTGCCCTAGCGACGACAAGCGGGACTAGCAGACTAGCAGCTTCGACTTGGTATGTCCCCAAGGCAGCATACTGAAGATTTCCAGTTGGGCAAGTGCCATACGAATACAGCCCCAACATCCCAGGAAAGCAAACTCTCGGACTTCCATAACCGTATTCGACTTTAGGATCCCAAGAAGGTGGAAAGTTGGGTACCGGCCGGGTACGGGAGACGATCAGGAACCACCACCGTGGCCGCTGCCGCCACCATCGCTCACCCCGAACCCCACACCCCAACAGCTCTAGCACTGCAACCGCAACCGCCGCCATGGTCGCCGTTGCTGCTTGCATCTCTGTCAAGGACCCTTGTCGTCGTCACCACCAGCGCAAGCAACAGCAGTTTTATTGTGACCGATGTGACTGATCCGACCATGTTTACAATCTTGGTAGTGCAAACTTGTACAAGTTTGGTAGTTGAACGCATCGCGAACATGTGCTGATGACCGAGTATTCGAGTGTTCCTTGTAGGTGTCGTTGAATCCTCGCGCCTAGCTTCTGCCTGCCCGACAACCGCTAGGTCCAACGCTGCACCCACTACAACACTGTCGACACTTCAGCCAGCCAGCAGATGGAGCAGTACCGAGGTTTTTGTTTCAGCAATTGCGGTCCAAGTTCACCTAAACCCCAAGCTCCAAAAACCTTAGTCGGCCTCCTAAACCCTAAACCCGAAAACCCTAAATCCTGAACCCTACAGACATCAGCCTGCCAATACCTCAAGCTCCGAAGGCTTCATAGCCCCCCCCCCCTCCCGCCGGCAAAAAGAAGCAACAAAGGCAACAGGGCAGTCCTCCATAGCCTTCTCGTATTTCTTCATCCTCGGGGTTTCTGGCTTGGGAAAAGGTGCAAGTAGTCCGGGAAAATAGAGGTCGCTTATTAATAGCCCACCCTGGAAGCAGTAATGTTGGGCTTATATAGGTGCGTCTGGGAAGTTATGAACATCAACAAACATTGTAAGTTAGGCGCTTTGGAGGTTTAGGGTCTTTTTGGACTCGAGAGTTTGAGACTTGTTTGGAGCTTCGGGCTTTCGGCCTGCCGGACTGACACACGCAATCACATATATATATATATATATATACATATATATACATATATATGTATATATATATATATATACACATATATATATATATATATATATGTATATACATATATATATATATATATATATATATATGTATGTATGTGTATGTATGTATACTATATATATATATATATATATATATGTATGTATGTATGTATGTATGTATGTATGTATGTATGTATGTGTGTATATATATATATATATATATATATATATATATGGACTGTGTTGGATTGTACTGATGTAATGAGGGGCCGCCCAGCAACAGCCGTTGGCCCCAAAATCTCCGAATGAGGAGCCGACACGGAGCACGCAAAGAGCCCAAAGTTCCTTATTGCTAAAGCTTTGTGGAAATAGATGTCTTCTTGGAGCGACCCTGTTGTGATTCCAAGCGTATTCCGTAACCAAGAGCTGTTAGGCTCTCCATTTCATGAACCCAAAACCCCAAACACCCAAAGCCCTAGACCCAAAACCCCGAACACCCTACAGTAAGCCGTAGACTCTAAACCCGAGGGCCGAAGCCCTTCGGAGAGAAACCAAGGCGGCCCAGCCGGTCAGCCGCAGGCTCTGCAAAATGCAGGGCTCCGACACTTACAACTCGCACAAGGAAGGCGAGGCTTCATGGGTTGAGGGTTTAAAGTTTAGTGCCCGGAACGGCCAGAGTAGGGTTCTGGAGTGTATTGTAGTATAACCGCAGGAGTGCTACGACTTATGCTGCTGACTTCTATACTAGTCATACTGACCCAATAGCATGTGTTCAACCTGCGCCAGCCTTCACTACTAGTTGCTTTCTTGCACTACAAGTTTGTCTTGGGCAAATCGTGAGATTATGTATATAGAAAAAAAGTGTTTGTTTGACGCGGCAGCCATGCTCGATGAGCAGCTAACCTAAACGACCATTGGCTTTCCCTTGAACCCCAACTTATCCCAACTCCTTAAGCGTTTGGCTTAACGTCGTGGGCTTCTCGCCCCTATCAGTCAGTTCCGTGATTACGAGCAGTACTTCTGACTACTGGCAATACAACTCGGAATGGCATTCAGAGAGTCCCATCCCCTTAATTGGACGAACAGCCGTTAAGCTACAGAAGAAGGACTCTCAATTTTGTCATTCAACTTTACTGTCCAACCAAGGTCATGACCCCTTCGTTGTCAAGCCGAGTATCAGTTCCGTCCGCTTCTTCTCGTACTTTGTCCTCGTGGTTTTCGTCACTTTCGCCCACTCTTTACCTCGGTGGGAAAAACTCAACCCTTTTCCACAGGCTTGATTAGTGCTCGCCCGGCCAGAAACTCAACCCTAAAACCCTGAACCCACACTAGGGTCAAGGGTAGCCCTAAACCATTTACCCATTGAAGCCAGGGTGTGCATGCCGTCGGTCTTGCGACTCTCCGGCATGAGCATCTGAAGCCCGTAATGTAGGGGCCTTCGTAATTCGAAGAGGGTTGTGGGAGTGATATACCCCAAAACCCTATTAAAATTATGCAGGCCCCTACATTAACCCTGCAACAACCCTAAACCACAAACTAAACCCTGAAGATTTGAGGGATTCGAGATTACGCGTCGTGCTATTGTTCTCCTGGGAGTTTTTGCTGGTGTCCCTTTAGGAGTTGACCTGGCGCTAGCTTAACCGTCTTGGGGTATGTTATTCTCTGCAGAATGCCAACAGTCAACCTTTTGTTTCCTTGAGGTACCGGACAAATGAGTTGTTCGATGTCTTAAACTCCGTGCGGAGCCGTCCAAGCTTCTATTACGAAGGTTCGGCTTGGTGTAGTCTACCTGTGATTCCATGTGCAGGTGTCTCAATGACTCAAGGAATCAGGGTTTAAGACTCTTGGTTTGCATGGCTTTCATGCTCCAGGCTGCCTATTGTAGGTCTTAGATTCACTAGAGGCGGCTTCTCAGCGTTGAGGATTCAGGGTTGTAGGTTGAGGGCTGACTGCACCAGCTTTTGTCAACGGGGGTCGTAGAGTAGGGCCTCCTGATTTTAAGCATGGGTAGCATGATGAGGGAGACCCCTTGAAGGGTACCCCTTCCGAACCTTACTTCTGGCTCTCTTAAAAGGGGCCTTATTGACAGGGTCTATATCCCCAAGGGTCCCCCTAATCCAAACTCCCAACGAGAAGATCACTTTTGGGATTGAGCTCGACGACCGGTTTAAGTTGGAGGGATAAAACAACGAACGTGGATTCTGCATGAAGGCCAGCCAAAAGCCTATACTGCCCAGTATTGTTGAGCGCCTGAATAGCTTCACTTATTAAACCCTAACTGTTTACATCCTCTACATCACCCCCAAGCCCGAAACCCTGGCTCCACCATGAGTGCAACCTACAAGTAAGACCCAGGACAACACACAAGCTACGGGTTCGGGTTTAGGATTTAGGGTCTTTAACCGGTACTTTACCATTGTCAAAGTCTTACAGTTTGGAACCCATGTATCACCGTGCCTCCAGCGCTTTCAAAGCCCCTTCAAGACCATTTTAGCAAAATCGACTCGCATAAAGTCCTGCTACAAGATGGAGCCATTTTCAAAGCCCGAGGATACTGCCCTACCCAATGCACACAGACTACCCTACCCCAAACCCTATCAGCCCTTCCTTCCTGACTACATGTCAACGCTAGATAGAGCCGGTTGCGGGAATTAGGTCGCAACACAAAAACAACAATCCCGTCGCTTAAACTTGAAAACCCTGGAACCTCTGAACCCTAAACCCCTAGGACCCACTGAAACCCGAAGCCGTAAATCCTAGATCCTAAACCCCTGGACCCTTAACCCTAAACCGCTAAGCCCTAGACCCTCCTTAAAGGAGATTTAGGATCCCCACTTCATGGAACCCTAAACTTACCTTCGGTTAGTAGGAAATTGAAAAAGGGCAATAATAGTAGTTATAATTGTACCCCATTCTTGCATTCCCTACTAACCACAGGTAAGTTATAGGATTATTAAGGCCCCCCATATTATAGTACCCTGATAGATCCCTTATAGTAAAACTTATAGAACCCTTAACTAACCAAAGGTAAGTACACCCCCGATCTGAGGGCCCGGCCTGCCTGGGCCATCACCTCCTTTGGCTCCAGCTTCGGATTCTGCGGCCGCAATGCTCGAGATGGTAGGCTTCTTCAGTTCAAAGTTTAGGGTTTAGGGTAAGGGTTAGATGGTACCCATATAGTAGAATGTAGAGTTTCTATATTAAGAACTACTATTAAGATTTTGGAAAGCATGCCCCCTAACAGTACCTAGGCTTCGTTTCTTCAAAGGGTTCAGGGGTGTACGGGCTATGGTGTTCGTTGTTCCAATATGATGTTGGAGGTTTGGATTTGGTGTTGAACCACCTAAGCCTAAACCCTTTTTTGAACGAGGTCTCTCTGAAGTGGCTCCAGCAATTGAATTTCATGACAACCTATATAAACACTAAACCCGAAACCCCTGAACCTTGCTTGAATTATCAGAGTTCTTGGGCTTGTAGGGGCTAAGTCCCTGAGGGTTGAAGGCTTCTCGGGATTAAGGGCGGGTGTTCCGTTTTGAACTTAGGCTTGGGGGTTTCGGGAACAGAAAATTCGGATTTGAGGGCTTCCTATGGACCCATGAATCTTAAACTGCAAACCCCTCAACCCGACATCCTTTAAACTCCAAAAAATGAACCTCCAAACCCCTCAGTTACGAGCCTCCTCCTACTTGTCGGGTATCATGGGGAACTCAAGGTTAAGCCTTTTTGCTGAAGCCGAGCTGTAGCCCTTAAGAGTCGGTTGCCCCAATGTACCCTGCATCCTCGCTTGGATGTCAGGGTGGGAGGCAGGTGGGCAGAAGATTCATGCGACCTTCTACATGCTTGAATCAGCTTCTTTACGTTATGAGCCCAATGGCCCAAGCACGAACGTGCGTGCGAAAAAGCTATGCGCTACAGACATGCGTCTCTGCTATGCCGTATCATGGTGCATCCTACTGCTTGGAGGACTTTGTCAGACCAGCACGCCACCACAATTACAATGCTGCCGCTATGGTATAGGAGTGCGCGAGCCTACGTTAAGGGGGGACTTGGGGCGTGCAGGACATTTCATGATGATCACTTGGTGGTCTAATTTCCCAGACCACTTTTTTTCGGCAGGAGTGGCGAGGGTAGCTGAGTTCGGAATTGGCAAAGGACAACTGAAACCGACAGCAGCCGTTGTACTGTTCTCAGTGTACCCCACTGCTACCAAAAAACTGCCAGGTATGCTTGTTCCACTACTGCAACCATTCCTACGACTGCTCCTACTGCTACTGCTTGCACAACCACCGTCACACACTTGTGGTTTCGAAGCTAAACTGAAAACAGTGCGACAAACACAAGCTGTAGCCGCTACAGTGACCATGGAGTCTGGTTCTTGTGTCAGGTATGGGCCTGGGCATGTACGGGTGTAACCAACATGGGCAACGGCGAGGATTCGAATGTGGGAACCCCAAGAATGCCCCCACCCCACCCCACACCACCCCACACAAACCCGAGCTGATGCTCCGATGTTGCGTCCCCCATGACAAGTTTCTGAAACCGCTCCTGCCCTGCACCCTCGCTTCCCTCTTCTAATCACTGGGTTGATTGGATGTCCTTCGGGTCTCTGGGGGCCTGTTGGCTTGGGTTGTGCGCTGCGGCAGTGGTGGTGGCCCAAGTTGGTGTCACAAGTGGCCGGTGGCACAAGTTGGTGGCACGGAAAGGTGTTGGTGCACAACGTCTGGGGTGCAAAGCAAACTTGAGAAGGCACCACCTGGTGGTGGCACAAGTTTGGTGGCGCAAGTTGGTGGCGCAAGTGGTGGCGCAAGTTGGTGGTGGCAGACAGCCGTTGGTGCACAAATTTTTGGGTGCAAAGCAACTTTATGGATGCACCACCCGGCGGTGGAACAAGTGGTGGCGCAAGTTGGTGGTGGCGCAAGTTGGCTTGGTGGCGCTAGTTTGGCGCAAGTTTCGGCTCTTATTTAAGAGCAACTTGCGCCAAACTTGCGCCAAACCAACTTACTCCAAGCTTGCGCCACCAAAACCAACTTGAGCCACCACCAACTTGCGCCACCGCTTGTGCCACCACCGGGTGGTGCATCCATAAAGTTGCTTTGCACCCCGAAATTTGTGCACCAACGGCCGCCTGCCACCACCAACTTGCGCCACTACTTGCGCCGCCAACTTGCGCCACCAAACTTGTGCCACCACCAGGTGGTGCCTTCTCAAGTTTGCTTTGCACCCCAGACGTTGTGCACCAACACCTTTCCGTGCAACCAGCTTGTGCCACTGGCCACTTGTAACACCAACATTGGGCCACCGGCACTTTCACTACTTAGGGGGGTGGGGGGGGGCTGTGGTTTGTTGTGAGTGGGCGGGGTTTTGGGGGGTTGGAGGCAGGGTGAAGGGTGAGCCTGCATGGGGGGCGGGTACCGCGGCTGCGGCTGGCGCTGGATGTGACCGAACGAGTTGGTCGGTCATTCGGGAACTTTGGAGGGTGGCCCAAGCTGAACCAAATCTCGGCGCGACCGGGAGCGGGGTAAGGAGAGTAATCGAACAAGCTGACCAACCAGATAGCAACCAGAAAGCGACGTGAACGGGGCAGAGAGAGCAAATTAAGCGAGCAACCAAATGGCAACTGCCAAAACAAGGGTTCCAGTTGACACGTTCCTTTTGCTCTCTTGCCTACACAAGGGTGCTAGTTGGACACGCTCCTTCTGCCTTTTTGCCAAATCAAGGGTGCCGGTTGAACACGCTTCATTTGCGCCAAAAAGCAAGTTGCTAATTTGATATACTTAGGGTGCTCTTTTCAGAGCTTTTGCAATGTAGTTTTCTGGTACATCGTGTTTTCTGTTTTGACACTTTGAAGCGGCCTTTGCGAGACCTAAAGTGTTTTTGGCGACCCCGCACGCCAACCTACCCGCAGATAAAGTATCTCGCGCACTTCCGTACGCTATGGACTTGGTCGATGGAGGGGGCTGCAATGGCGAGTAAACCATTGACGGCACCATCCAGGAGACGTGGGACATTGGTTGCAAGGGAAAGCTGCCCTGGCAGAGGAAGATGAGGTAGCCGAGAAGCAGAAATCGTCTTCAGGGAGCAGTAACACGGCAAAATGCAAAGCTACAGCATGCGTTGCCATAGATGCTCGTCTCTTGGAAAGGATGGACAGCCTGTGACGAGCGCCCGGCCTCCTGCCGGATGGCAGGCCGAGGGGGGTGCTGAAGCCAAGCTGTAGCCCTTAAGAGTCGGTTGCCCCGGTGCGTTGTCCCCCTACCCTGCATCCTCCCTTGTGGATGTCAGGGCGGGAGGCAGGTGGGCAGAAGATTCATGCGACCTTCTACATGCTTTGAATCAGCTTCTTTGTTTTTGGTTATACAAGGATTATGTTTGGACTATACTACCCAAAAAGGGCGAAAGGTTACCAACTCTACTACTAGGTCTTGCACTGTTTACGATCTCGGGGCAGAGGCTTCTATGGCCCAGCAGCGGCTCTGGGTCATTGCTTCTTAGCTTCTTAGCTTGCTGGCCCAGATTTAGTGCTTAGGGTCTTTAATGTCGGAGCTTTGACAATGACACAAGCTAGATGACTGCGTCTAGTCGGACCTCTGTTGACAAGTTCCACAGGGTTTGGGGTTCGTTCTACAAGCCACGAGGCCCAGCATTAGGATTCAGACTGCTCTGCTTGTCTGTTGATTTTTCGCGAATGTTGGGTGTCGGATGAGGTCTCTAGCCAGGAATCTCTCAGCAAAGGGCGAGTAATGATTTCGAATTATTAGAGCCCGAAGGGCCCTACATTATCCCTCATAGGCCTTCTTCTTGATCGCGGCATAGTTGTCGCTGACCTCCGCTGGAAAAGGAACTGACCAACAACATACTTCGGGTGGTGTCGCGATCTAGGCACCAGGGCTTACACATTCCAGCCCTGCACCGCAATCCTAGTCCTAGTATTGCCGGGTTTACGTCTTTTTGGCTCTAGCCTCCTAGCCCGGCAACTCTAGCCATCTGTACCTCTCCCCCTCTCTCTCTCTCTCTCTCTCTCCGTCCCTCTTCTCTCTCTGTCAATCACACGCCCACAAGCCACGCCAATCATGGCTGCCGAGTTGGCCCGGCCTAAAGCACGCGAGCGATGTAACCAAATTAGAATACGGTTTGGGGGGCGCATCATAGATATAATAGTAAGGAAACCCCCATGATAATATAGGAATTATGAAGGCCCTATATTACTCTAATTAATCCCCGAGCTCCAAATCGAGCTTTTAGGAACTTCACATCATCCGAAACTTCCGGATCCCCTCAAGTGAAGGGGGTTTGTGCTCGTTTTGGGCTCCCTGGGAATTTGGTGAGTGTGTATGAGGGTTTTTGTTCGCGATACGAGCAACAAATGCCCCAATTCATGACCGTCATATCCCACACTGCAATCTCAACACACTGCAGCGCCGACCTCCAAAGCCCAAACCACAAGAACCCATCCATATAGAACTAATTCACACACCCGGGCTCTCACATCACGCACATCTTTCTGGCTTGATTCCTAGGTTATCTGCCGAGATCTGAAGCGATCTTAAGATTGGTTTAGGGCTCCCTACAAAAATGTGTGGAATTCCCGTTGTACAAGGATCCGAGAAATCGCGAGGGTAATGTAGGGGCCTCAATACTTAGAATAGGGTCTCGGGGCCGATTGTACTATAATTACAAGAAGGAACCCACAGAATTCTAGAGGTACTTTTTAAGGCCCCTATAGTAGTAGAGTCAAGACTGATTTAGCCCCAACTTTTACGAGGATAGTGTTTCACTCACGCTCGCACAAGGTTCCCGTCGACCCTTAAAGATACCTACGGTGACAATTCCCAAACCCAAACACCTTGACTGTGACTGTCACAAATACAAGTTGGAAGCCATCGAACCCAGAATCGAACCTAGAAAAAAAATAGTAGTTATTCTCTTACCGAAGTTATATAGGCATGCCGTATACCCTGGCCCCCAAAGCCCCTAGACCCTAAGCCGCAAAGCCTCTACCTAGACCCTCAAGAGAAGGTAAAATAATGGCCCAAACCCTTTAAAGGGCCCTTGTTCTACATACTTTTACTTTTGAGGTCCCCGAAACCCTAAACCCCAGGTAGACCCTTGAACACGGCATGCCAAGACGCCCAAAGGACGTAGGAGCTTCCCGGTTTCTTCGGTCGCAGTGGATCCTTGTCGGGCTAGGGTGGTTTTGGGTTTAGGGTTTGAGGCTTTAGGGCTTTTAGGGTTTATGGTTTCGGGTTTAGGGTTTTAGGGTTTCGGCGCTCACACTCGGACAATCCAGGCGAAGCATATGATTCGGAGTCTGCAAAGTGAAACGGCGCTAAGAGGCCTCGTCACGATACCTACAGCAACAAATAATGCTTTAGCAGTGGATTGTGGCCTTCTCCCTCCCCTCCCCCCCCTCCCCCCCTCCCCTCCCCCCCCTCCCCCCCTCCCCCTCCCCCTCCTCCCTCCCCCTCCCGGGAGTTTTTGACGACACGGGACTGCAATGTAGCATCTTTATGTGTTGGGGCTCGCCGCATGCGCGTACAGCCGGGCCGAGGCGGACGACGCGCAGCGTTTCAAATTAATTAGCTATACAATCATGCAATGCCCTTACTGCCCACGGGTCTTCTTGGGCAGCTTGGCCCACAGGACCAACAGCGCCCATGCCAGAAGTTGCACGAACAAGCTGCACAGCCACTGGTTTTCGTGATTGCCCCTGTGCCATGGTCCGTGTTGCACTGGAAATGCTCCCGGCATGGCATTGCGACCATGTGGCACGTCGAACTGTGGATCATCTATACACATCCAGAGCAGATCGATGAACCATGTGGCCAAGAGTGCTATGGTAATGCCAGCTTGAATTGCCCCGGCAACCACTGCAATCTTCGGTGCTGAGTCGCAAGCCAAGAATATCCAAAGCGTATCGTGACGAATCGCCACCACCGAGAAAAGGCCCACGACAACAGCTGTCACGAAGGAAACAACCATCCTCACTTTTTCAAGTGCCCCTGCCACATACTGGCACCAGAGAGTGGTGCACAGTCTTTGCCAGAGATGCATTCTCGGCATGAGGCCCTGTATGATGTAAAGTAATGTCGTGAAAATCTTAATCAGGATGAGGCCTATCCACACAATAAGATCACCAATGTCTCCTTTTGGCAACTGGCACTGAATGCGTAACACGGCAGGGCAAGAAGGATCCTTCAAACATTGTTCACAAGATTCCTGCGTTGTTGTGGTCGTAGTTGTCACAATGCCAGCAGTTGTAGTCGTGGTCGATGTCTTGGACTTGGGCCATTTCAAAGTGAGGTACGTCACAGGACTGGCCACAAACTCATTCAACATACCCTTGCGCCTCCAATCCAGCATGACAACCGACAGTTTCAATTGAGGAGGCCTTGCGTAGAGGCTTGCCTGCATCTCTGCAGAGTAGTTGTCAAGCTTTGGCACAGCATCATCGCACCAACGAACGTCCAAGGCAGGGCAAGTGCGATCGAGGTAGCACATTGAACAAAAGACCTCCACAACAACCTGCATGTGACGCTGGCAGTCTTTGCGTGCAGTCTTGTTACCACCTCCTTCGAAATAAAAGCCCATGCAGGTCAGGGCCTGGCTGCACAATGTTTTGTTGAGGGGATACCCGCCTGGATTGTAATAACCTTTGAGGCCCCTCTCCGTAGTGGTTGTGCTGGTGGTAGTCGTTGTAGTTCTGGTCGTTGGTCTGGGCCAGCCAGATTTGCTGAGCCAATGACCAGGCAAAGCAGGTTTGTCGCCGATTGGCAGGCGCTCTTTGGTGATGCTGAACCCTTTGGTGGCATTGCTCGTCTTACCTTCAAAATGACTGCGAGCATCAGCAATGAACGCGGCGGGTGAATTTCGTGAAACCCCAAAATTGCGTCCAGCAAGAAACTCTTGTGAGACTGGTGAATAAGCCACATGTAGGCCAGACGTCAGCGGAACCAGATCAGTGCTTCGCAACTGCATCATGACGTAGAACATTGGCAGCGACATGGCTCCAACGAGCAGAAGAGCAGCTGCCCACAGCAAGATCTGACACTGGCAGCTGAGGCCTTCACGTAAAGCTCTGTCCTCGCCCCTGAGCTGCATGTAGACAGCGTGACGGCTGGCCATTTTGTAACATTGTTGTTGCAAGGCTGCAAGTCAACGAATCACTTGGATACGGAGGCGAGCAGCCCAGCGAACTTGAGCCAAAATGGGTTTAGGGTTTTAGGGTTTAGGGTCTCTCTTGGGGCTTCGGGCTTGGGGTGTGGAGTCTTTCTGGCTTAGAAGTCGAAGTTACGGCGATGGAGTCAACCGGTGAACTGTCAGACTTGCGCGAGCTTCTGAGGACCCCAAGAAGAAGTCTGAGGAGCCATAAGAAGCGCGTGCGTGCCGATACGCGCAATATAGAGGCCTTAAATTAGAAATAAGGTTCCCTTTAAAGGGATCCTTAAGGGGCCTATAAGGGATCTATAGTGGGTTCTATCATGTAGAGGCCTTAATAATTAGAATAGGGTTTGGGGGTATAGTAGACTATGAAAATAATAGGGAACCCCCAACACAGTATAGGTAGTGATTAAGCCCCCCATAGTAGTCCTGCCCCCCACTTATGCTCGGTTCGAACATGCTCAAGCAACCCGAAACTCCGAACGCTTAACATCTAGACCCATTTAACATACCAAAGCCTACTTCTCAGTTTCCTGGGTTCATAATAAGGACCTACGTGCAAGTAAGTTATGTAGTTGGAGATAAAGCCTATTCCTCCAACCACTGCAGTGGCCTGTAGCCGATAACAGGAATAATCAACAGTAGCGATACCAAAACCCACTGCTACACTTGCACCATGATACGGGTTCATTCCATGATGTTTCAAATACTACCTAGTCCCCCCCAGAGTAGGTAAAATAATCTCCCAAACTATAAGAAATCTATTGTTCTACAAACTTTTGGGGTCACAGGCTGATGCAAGCAATCTCAAGTAAGAAAGTCCTTAACGTTTGCAGGGCTTAATGGTATAGGGTTCTTCTGAGCCACGAGCCCCGACCAAAGTGCTAAATCTACACCTGAACCCCCAAACCCCTATATATATATAAACCCGGAACCCTAACCCTCAACGCCCGCCCTGCCCTCTGAGAAAATGAGCCTTGACTGCCTTCACCTTGCCGTCTTTCTTCCTTCCAACGGTCGATGCTAGGTGCTGCATTCCAGGTACTTAATGTAATTGGGCGAACGACCGACTCGAGTGTTTGGGGCTAGGGGCTGTGTAATTATGTATATGATACGTCTACATAACACCATCCAATCTTTCAATCACTCGAAGAGCACATTATCACATGGCCCACCAATCAGATGCCGTTCTGTACTATACTGAGCTCAGTTCATAAGGGCTCTTCAAAGGGTCCTAGAGAGGGTTAAGAGAGTAAGGGGCATGATTATGATAAGGAGCCCTGGGGAATGTATCTTCTGATGACCACCGAGGCTAGCTGCTGCCGTGTGTTTGTGTATATCGTTTCGGACGGGGATTTGGCTTCCATATAATGCTTCGAGCATTCGGATCCATCGAAAGGGACACAACTTCTTGACATCTGCCTGCCTGGTCTCCAGATATTTTTCAGGTCGAGTTTAGGGTGGGGCCGCAACGACAGCAACAACAAAAACGAGCCCGGGGGGGACGACAGCAAAAACAACGTGACCCGCAACGACAGCAAAAAGCAACGACAGCAAACAAAAAATACATTTACCGATGGGAACCAAATTATTTTGCGGTCGTTGAGGGAACCGTGGTTCACTCACCCACTGGCTTCCTGGGTCCGCGCAACGAGAACAAAAACAACATAAAGGCAACGACAGCAACACAAAAAACACGGGTTCCGTTTAGGGTGCTAGGGTTCAGGGCTTTAGGTTTTAAGAAGCTTCAGGCTTTTAGGCTGTCGGGTTATAGGGTTTTTGGAAGCAAAACCCGACCTCGCCCCCTACCTGTATTGGCAGGCTGCGGCCGGCTACGGTCTTTGGGCGCGAATACATCAACCTCATAGACGTAGACTTGGGGATATGGGATGCGCTCCATGCTATGTCTGAGGTCCAAGAAAAATGCGAGCAAAGCTGCACAAAGGACCAACATCAGTCGCGACAGTGATATAGCCGTCTTGGAGTTTCGCACTAGGGCCCAACACCCGGAGGCCTAAAGTTAAAGCTTAGGGTGTTTCGTGACCTAAGCCTGAACCTAATGGTTTTCGGACTTGTACATTCGGAGATCTAAGACACATATGGGTAGTTATCGAAATTGTGGTCCCTTTTTGGGCACCATAAATAATAGGTGCCGTATTATAATAGGGACCCAAAAAGGGACCATAATTTTGACAACCACCCATATACATAAACTCCAAGGCCCTGCGCTCCAAACTTTCAAGACAAGTTCTACCCAGAGGCTCCGAAGTAGTTCCTTTTTGATGCTACCTTATAGGATTCTAAATATGAAACCTAAAACGGAACTACTATGGAGCCTTAGGGTAGATTCCAAACCTTTCAAGCCTGAATTCCTGCAGCGCGCAACCCCTCAATCCACTACTGCCCAAATGGGAGTTTCCGAAAATTAGGGGTACCTTATTGTGGGGTCCTTATAATAAGGATCCTACTATTTAGGGTACTGTAAAATTATAGGGTCCCCTATTTTCGGAGACGCCCAAATCTCAACACCTTGACGAAAGTCTCAGCCCCAACGGTCCTGCGCTGTGGAGACGGGATAACACCACCGGCCTCCACAAACGCCTGCTTCTGCTGCCTGTACTCCGCCCACTCTTCCTCTTTCGATTCAAGGTCTATATGTGTTACGGCAGGGTCCAGGTGTACTATACCCTCTTATAAGCCAGAAAAACATGCTAACATAGGGGCCTTAATAATTAGAATCGGGTTTTGGGGGGCTCCTGATTGTATTTATATAGTATAGTATACCTGCAAACCCTATTCTAATTATTAAGGCCCCTTTAGTAGAAGATTCATCCTCCCAAACCCACTATCCACTTTCCATGAAGGAGAGGATTGGCACCGGGCCGATGCCAAGTAAGCCCATGCATGGCTCCTGACCGCAGCTTGCAGGAAGCCCCCGAGATACCGTGTAACCAGCCTAGGCCAGACACTAAGAGAAAAAGCACGCGCTTCTTGTGCAGTGCACAAGCACCCCAAGGATTCCAACCTCGACGTGAGAGTGTAGCTGGACCTGCTCTGCGAGAACTCAAGGGGACCACCCAAGTCACGGCAGTCCAGGCATACATTCACCCCTTGGCAGCACGAAGATGCCGCCGCGCAGATGCTGCCGTTAGGGCCCAACAAGCCGTTTCTTGGGAGACACTTCAGCTTGAGGTCCCAGACAGCAGTAAGAAGTCCTGCACGGCACGGTGAGCCGACGAAAGTGTGGCCCAGTTGTCGACGTAGGTGGCCGAAGTGGCTCTGGGAACGGCGTCCGAAACATGCGCATGGAGTGCCACGTCCACAAGGGCCATCGCTATGACAACCCGCACCATCAGGGATGCCCGGTGAAAACCGAATCGCCGGACCGATTCTCTGTCACATCCGAAACCTCGCAAAGCCACCATGCCCAGCAACCTCGAATGATCGGAAGCCTAAGACATCAAAAGAAACAACTTATTTATGACGAGACAAGCTGTCAATCACCCGAAACCCTAAACCCTATAAAGCCTAAACCCTAACCCCTTTTTTGAACCCCCCTGAACCCTAAACCCTAAAGCCTAAACCCCTTTTCAGCATGGGCTTGGATTGTGTGCCAGCGAACACTCCTCAACAGCAGAGCCTTCTCGTTTGCAACCCCTAAACCCCAAACCCTTTTACACTAAACCCCAAAGCCTAAACCCTAACCCCTGAACCCTAAACCCTAAACCCTAACCCCTGAACCCTAAACCCTAAATCCTAAACCCTAAAACTCTAAACCCTGGGAGTCTGGGGCTTCAGGGCTTATCGGCCAGCTTGCTCCAAGTCAGCCGTAAGTTCTACGGCTCAGGAACCTCAACCCTACAGTTCTATGAAGGTTTGTAGATGTTTAGAAGGCCTTAAAACCCCAAAACCCGACAGTTAAAAGGTTTGTAGATGTTAGCAGGACCCAAAACCTCAAAACCCCTAAAGTTCAAAGTTGTATAGATGCTTTGGGGGGCTTAGCTCATGCAGCGGAAGGGCTTGCAAGCTTCGGGACCGGCTGGACAGGGAACCTCGCCACTGGAATCTCGAGCTCTCCGACACCAGAATAACGAGCAACGGGTTTTAAGATTTCGATTTTTCAAGATTTCGGTTTCACGGGTTTCGATGCTCGCACTCGCACAAGGCAGGCAAGGCTCCATTTCGTCCACTAATGGGGTTAGGGTTTAGGGCTTCAGTTTTCGGTCCCAAAAAACCCGAAACCCCTAGACCCCAAAACCCTGAACCCCCTACATGCTGTTGGTACTGGTTGGCAAGTTTATCCCTACCCTGCGCCTGAAGCCCTCACCAAGCCGAAATCTACCGTCTTACAGCCCCTCCTCTGCTGCAGTGACATATGGCTTCTTCTTCGCGGCCTGGGCAGACAAGTGACTTAGGATTGAGCTTAGAGTTCAGGCAGGACGGTGATGTAAGGGCTTCTATTAATAACCTCTATTTCTGCGGATATGAAGTATCCTAAACCCTATAATTAAAACGTGAAGCATGGCGGCCCTCAGTCAGAATAAGCGTTGCTTCTAAACTCATCTAGCCCAAAGGGTCCAAGTAATGGTATAGTATATACTTTAGGGGCCCAAATACCTACTATAATGGTACTTGGAGCCTTTGGGTAAACTCAGCGAGCCCAAGAGATACAGGAAAGTAGTTCGAGGTCTACTTTAACAGCGCCTTAAGCACTAAACTCTAAGCCAACAGCGAGGTACTGGGCTCTCTGGGCAGGTGACTTAAATCCGATATAAATATGCTCGACCCCTCCGCCTCAATTACCAGCACCCTAAACCCCTTAAAGCCTCAAGTCTTTTGAAAGAGGTCTCTCTGAATCCCAAAACCCTACCTTAAGCCGGAAAAACCTACCCTTTTAGGGTTCCTTATTATGATTTCCTTGTATAAGTCCTTAAAAAGGTAAGTTATTCCGGCTTAAGGTAAACCCTAAACCGTTGAACAAACCCCTAAACCGTTTAGCCGAAACCCCTTGGCCCTACACCGGAGTTGGCTTCTACCGAGCCCCACCTCATCCCCAACTCCCCGCCCTCCCTGCCCCCTCAATCCATTTGGGGGTTTCCGAAAATAGGGGACCCTAACAAAGCACCCCAAATAGTAGGATCCTTATTATAAGGCCCCCTAGATTATAAGGTACCCCTATTTTCGGAAACTCCCATTTCTCGCTGGAAGCCCCAAAGACAAAGGCTCAGTAAAACTTGTAATGTAGGAACCTGATGCAGAAACCTTGGGCCTTTATTAGGCTTAGGGTTCTTTATATGAGTCTTACTGTTTTGGGGTTAAAGGCCTAGGGTTTCTTAATCAGGTTCCTACACATTAACAGCGTTCAGGGTTTGGGGCTTCTGGGGCATACCCGGACCTGACACATTCGTTTTTCTCAATGGGCCCGCCCTCTGCCCGGACTGCCCAGCTCAGCGCGCCATGCAATAATGTGAGGGCCCTTAAGACCCGCCCCCCACAACCAAAAGTGTCGGTTTGAAACTTCTGGTTTAGAGTCTGCGTGGTTTTGATGAAGTTGGAAGGGAATTGGGATGTCCCAGGGTTAGGGTTTTAGGGTTGGGACGGGGGTTTTAGTTCAGGAGGGGTCGAGGTTTAGGGTTACGGGGGGCGTTAAGGTTAGGCCTAGTTTCTTGGGGGTGCAGTTTCGGGCTTCAGGGCCACAGTTTTAGGATTTGGAGAGGGGGTTAGGTCGTAGGTGCCTTAGGATTGACCATTAGCAGAAAGGAAAAAGCACCAAACATCCCGCCGCCAAAACATAAATCATGAAAGATGACACCCATTTTTCTGGACCGGCTCGAATAAGCACCGCAAACAAATGCATTATACAGGCCCGCTTGCCTAAAGGACCCCATTACTCAAGACTACCCTGAAACCAAACCGACACCTAAACCCTAAACCCTGAGCCCTGAACCCCAAAGCCTAGACCCAGCACCCCAAACCCTCAAGCCTAAACCCTAAACACCAAACCCAGAAACCTAAACCCCTTCCAAAGCCCGCTCACCATTGCCCAGCAGCCGTCAGCTTGCGCCATCGGCTCGCAACTTCAGCTATGACTTCCTTGGCCAAGCCGTCACTTCAACGGTTTCGACTCACACACTCGCACTCGGCTCTGGAACGGGTTGGGGTTCAGGGTTATAGGGCCAGGGTTTCGGGTGTAGCGATTGAACTCTCATTGTGAGTGTCCCCCCAAAAAAACCTTAAATGCCTTGAGTCCTAAACCGCCAAAACCCAATTACGCATGGCCTCCTCGAGACTGTCAATACCGTATTCCCTCATCGTTGGTACAGTCTCGGTCAAGCGGAAGGCTATCTTTTAGGGTTCGGTTGCTAGGCCCAGGTGCACATCCAAATCATGCACTACAACGTGTTTTGAGCAGTGCATTCAGTTACTCATCGCAAAAGTTTTCTCGAATGAATGTCGAATGGCTTGCTGCTTATCTTGTTATGGTGTCGGGGTTGCTCGGTGGAGAATGAAGAGATTCTCCAGTCATCAGGACTTACTGGTGCTGCAAACTAACGCTACCAGACTGAAACCCGACAACTCGGCTCGTAACTTGAACCCTTCTTTTGCGACGGAACTCCTGCTTCGCCGCCCGCGACTTATGGGGGCTTAAGGATGTGGGATTGAACAGCTTAGGGGATAGGGGTTTACTGGGCAGGCACCGCTTGGACATTGGCCAACCTATACTATTGCCTCGCAGAAAGTACACATCCACGCAACAACCAACACAAGAAGCCTGAAATAGAAGCATGAGTCATTACCTGAATTTAATAGTACTTCCTTAGGGTTCCTTGTTTTAGGAAAACTAGAATGCGAGACACTATTCTCATGAATAAGGCCCCTTATATTCGAGGATCTAGGATCGAGTGTACTCGATGCTCGCGGGTACACAAGATTGACAGGCCAAAAGATGCCGTTCCTTCGCTCAGGAACCCAAATGCGGACCTTCAAAACGTACTAAGTGCGTAAACCTCCCCTAAACCCCCTAACCCTAAACCCTCAACCCCTAAGATGCCCCCACATACCCAATGCCCCTGAAAGCTCCGAGGAGGCTCAGTTGCCTTTGCGTCTTTCATTTTTTTTGCGACCTGTGCTTCGCTGGGTGTTTGTTTTTTCTTGGCCTCCTTTTCCGTCTGCAATCCACAGTTGGAAGGCCAGCGAAGCTGGGGTTTAAAGTCTAGGTTTTGGGTTGTAGCAGGATTGAGAGTTTGGGGTTTAGGGTTCGGGTTCTAGGGATGCAGCTTTCTGGCTCAGGGCTTATAGGGTTTGGAGTTTGGGGTCCAGCTTTCTGAATCTGGACCCTGCAGCGGAGTTCTTTAATCGGTGGTGATAACAACAACCTCCGAAAACTAAGCAACATATCCTTTGTTCGTAGTCATAGTCTCGCTGCATTGGGTCCGGGGTGTTACCCCGAGGCTGTACTGCTAGAAGCTATGGTGAGTGTATGTGCTAAAACGTGGAATAAGGCTTTGTGAGTACGCTGTACCGGGCATGCGTAGCCGTTTGAAGGATATCTTCGGGGCATAGCGGGCAAAATCCGGTACATGTCATGGAGGGAAGAATAGGCTGTCATGTGCACTAGCGTCTATACTACGAGTATAGTGTAGATAGTATGTCCAAGAAACACGGCATGTTAGAGCAAGGTCTGCATCGAACTACTCCAAACCGCCGTAGCGTCGACCTTGCATCACAAGTCACAGCTTTCGAGATGTGGGAATCGCTCCGGTGATGGCATGCGTTGACACGGCAGCAATGATGAATAGAGCTCAGACTCATCTCTGAGGATTGGGAGCTTCCGAAAATAGGGGAATAATAGGATCCTTTTTATAAGGGCCCCAAAATAAGGTACCCCTAATGTTCGGAAACTCCCATTTTGCGGTGGATGGTTTTTGTGTCGAAGTGGGACGTGGTCCGCCAAAGGCAGGAAAACAAACTTGCTGTGGGATGCAAGTTTCCAGCGTTTAGGATGGGTGAAGCAGTCTTTGGCAGTTTGAGCGGGTAGAATCCAGGACCTTGTTGGAGATTGAGTTCGGCCTCCGAGGCTCTACGCCTTACTGGACTCTGAAGCAAGTGATCTAGAAGGTCAAGATACATAATAGCTGCCTTTACAATTAGATTAGGTAGGGATTTCGGCATAATACGGTATTATCGGGTTGTTGGCCCGATCCCTGCCTGAACCCTGTACTATAGGGACATACAGGAAACTGAGAACCAGCTACTCGCAACAAACCCTAAACCGCAACAAATGGGGGGTTTGCGAAAATAGGGGACTCTTACATAGC
The DNA here is from genome assembly GCA_905221615.1 of Symbiodinium sp. CCMP2592. Classification (NCBI taxonomy): domain Eukaryota; class Dinophyceae; order Suessiales; family Symbiodiniaceae; genus Symbiodinium; species Symbiodinium sp. CCMP2592. The sequence continues at coordinate 983,784 of CAJNDT010001180.1, forward strand.
ACCCTAGATAGTAGGATCCGTATTATAAGGACCCCAAAATAAGGGTACCCCTAATTTTCGGAAACTCCCAGATGCGTTTCCGGTAAAGTCTAGGAAATCGCGACACGACTCAATCGACCCTAATACCCCAAAGCCCGGAAACCTAAAGCACCCCCTATGTGGTATGATGCCCAATTAAGCCCTTCAATCACCCCCCGCCCCGCCTGAAAGATACCCTATGACGCGCCCTAAGGCCCTAGAAGCCCACTTGAAGCCGAATCCCTAAACCCCTAGAAACCCCTCGAACCCCAGGTAGCCTCCGGACGGACTTCAATGGCGAAGCGCATGTAGGATGTCAAGGGCCGCTTAGGTGGCGCATCTAAGTCGACGGCGACCTCTGCCGCTCTTTTGGTTGGACCCTAAACTCTGAACTAAACCCGAAACCCCGAAACCCTGAACACTCGAACCTAGGTAAGGGTTGTATAAGGCTTGCTTGCCAGTTTGACGGCCCACATGGCATGCAGTGACCAAGTTTCCCCAGCATCTTCTTATGTCAAAGGCTTCCCAGACCAAACCCTAAACGCTAAACCCCAAACCTTAGTTTGCCTACGATGGTTAGACAGGAACTAGTGTTAACGGCACCAGGCTCGAACATTGGCTAAGAACCCACCATCTTGAAAGAGATCATGATACGGATCTTAACGTTCAGGTCCTTCTATACAGTCAGATGCCCCGTCAATTTGACATGTACCTACCAGGATTCCATTAATTAGTGGCTTTGGGTTGAGGGTGTAGGTGTTTTTGTGTCGGAAGTCGCGTCGGGGGTTCACGAAAACCCTGTCGAAGCCCATGACAGCCACATAGATGAAGAATTCTTCCGCGAACTGTCCGGGCTCTTACAGACAAGGATAGACACCAGGTTTGTACTGGTTTAAGCCATATGGAAAATCGTGTCAGCTCAGAGCTTCTGATTGGATTAGAAACTTAACCGTGCTACACAGCAACACACGCTCTTGCACTATTCTGTCTGCCGGCACTCTACAAACGCATGTTCGTAGAGCCGTTGTTTTCACCAGTGACAGTATCTTCTGGTGTCTTATGGCAAGCCTTAAACCCCTTAACCCCCAAAACCCTAAACCCAAAGCCCCTAAACCCTAAACCTTATGGCACTTTCCCCAGTGGCCTTCTTTTTCCTGGCCGCTTCTACCGCCATCGCTGAAGTCGATCGTGTAGGACTGCGTTGCATTTTGGGGATGTGGAGTTTGGGGTTTGCGGATTTGGGGGCTTCAAGGCTTCCGTTGAGTTGACAAGTTCGATTTAACACCTGAAGCCCTGAGGGTTCAGTCATAAGATACGATGCGAACCCCAAGCCCTGAAGTAAATTTTGAACCCTACGTCGTGAACCGGGACTCAGCCCGAAGCAAGCAGCGAATGATACTGGCATATAACGCGCTTCATACAAGCTTATGGTGTGGTTCTAGGACTTAAACCTTACACTACACGCTGCTTCGTGTGTTCTTAGATGTTATGCCCTCAGCATGGGCTAAAACCTAAACCCAAAAACACTAAAATGGGTTTCAGTCCAGGCCCGTGGGGCCTCCCCGACTTTGAAAGGTTTCAGTCTTCGGGCTTTAAGGTTTTACGGGATTAGGCTGCAGGGGTTTAGGGTTTCGTTTTCAGGTTTAGGGCTTTTAGGGTTTAGGGTTTAGGCTAATTGTGGGGATTAGCGTGTGGGTTTGGACGCTCACAACTCGGACAATCCCGCCGAGGCATGTGTCAATAGTCGGCTTGGTAAAACCAAAGAGGAAACACTTGACACGACGCGAGAACTACAACCAATAGAGTATATAGTAAGCTCATAAGACTGACAGGCCGCGTGTCGGATCCAAAAAACATCCTTCCTGGTGGGGTATCCTAGTTGAAGACTTCCGCCACTACTAGCAGCTACCCATAGGCTCCATAGTAGTTCCTTTTTGGGATTACCTAACAGCGTTCTAAATATGAACCCACAAAAGGAACTACTAACTACTGTGGAGCCCGAAGTAGGGCCGGGATTCAACTCGGGAACACATGCGATCGGACGAAGATCTTCGCAAGTTCACTACACTACTGCCGATGCCGACCACGTCAAGACGGAACGCCAAGAGTCCCACCTCACCTTAGTAATAGCTGGCACCTGAAGGTTAGCAGAAATCGACCTTCCTCAGTATTTTCAGGTTCACATGACTACATACGATCAGATGACGCTAGCTACCACCTTTGCTTAATGTACTGCAAGCACGCGCTTCATTTCGATTAGACTTCTCATGCTCTTTCTCCCTCGGATCACGACTCTTTGCCAGACTCACTCAAGCAGCCAGTATCGCATCGCGGACACCGGAACCGCATCCTAAACCCGACAGTCTAAACTCTAAACCCTACTTAAACCCTGAACACCAAAGTAATCCTCTGAGCGCAAGAGGCCTCGTGAGCCCCGGCGTGAAGCGCAAGACCGATCGAGTCGCCATGGAGAAGAGCACCGCTGCGAGGAGGCTGGTCCTAGGGTGTAGGGGTTTACGCTCTCACAACTCGGACAATGCCAGGCGAGGTTCTTGGGTACACAGTCGGCGTGGTACAGTATCAAGAAGGATTCTCGCTTGTGCCAGGTGTAGGGGTGTAGGGGTTAGGGGATCAGGGGTTCAGGGCTTAGGGGATCAGGAGTTTAGGGTCTTGGGGATCAGGGGTTTAGGGTCTAGGGTTTTTTTGGGGTTTCGGCTTCGAGTAGCTTTACGTTCTCACATCTCGGACTGGCCAGGCGAGGGCCATGGTGCGAGTCGGTGTGACACAGGGGCTACCGTCTTCTCATTAGATCATTGGGTCTCAGGTTTGTAAAGTTTAGCTTTAGGGTTTAGCTGTTTAAGGGTTGGGGTTTCTACCAGTACGGTTGTAGTTTGGCGTTTAGGTTGCAAAGTCGTAGAGTTTAGGTTTGACGTCCTGGCTGCAGAGGTTTTACCCTGGTTTCCCAAGTTGCTAGAATTTCTGTGTAGATCGATCAAACCCAACTTTTGCCCTATCTCTAAACAGCCATGACAGCCATCAAGCCGGGTGACAGCCATGGGCGCGGCGCCATTGCGGGGCAATGCTTGGGGCCCTCTGCTGACAGCGGGTTCTGAAGCGATTCCACTAGGGATCGATAAGGACGGGTGTTGGGTCCTAGAGTTCCGGAATTTCAGGCTGTGAGGTGGCAGGGCCCAGTGGTGTTGCAGATCCTGAGGGCTTTAGGATGTTGGGATTTGGGGGTTTTGGGGTGTAGGCGTCGGGAATGACCTGGCCCTGAGAAACTCTTGATTCCCCGATTTAAACCCTACTTGTGACCCAAAATGCTACCGGTTTAAGGAACTACATATATATATATATATACATATTTTTTTTGAAACTATAAAAAGGAACCCCCGAAAGATTGATCTTTTCGGCTACTGGCTACTGGTATCCCCTAAACCCTAAACCCTAAGTCCTTCCTAGATCCAGACATGCGAGGATGTTGCCAGGAGCTGTCGCTCGAGTTCCCTTCGATTTGATCTACTAAAGGGGCCCTACTTATTAGAATTGGGCTTTGGGCTCCATGATCGCGTGACTATAATAGGGAGCCCTGAAAAAACTGTTTAAGCTTCTTTCTCACTCAACTGAAACCTCCCAGCTCCAAAGTGAAGCAATGTCGGGAAACCCAAGCTGGATCCAAAAGTTTACTTCTTGTCTGCCCTGCTACACGGTTGAGGGTTCGAGGGATTTTGATGTTGATTGAGTCGGGGTCATACTAAAAACATACAAAGAAACCTAAAGTAAAAGCCAGCAAGTTGGAATATGGTTATCCTAAACCCTTTATGGTAAATTATAAGGTATCCTACCCTGAAACCATATTCCAACTTTCTGGAGCTCCCTTTAGGGAATACAAGGAACTACCGAGGCCCCTCCATGGTGAAGACGCCGGGACTGAGGCCCCAGCCAGGGGCAGAAGAGCAGCTGCCACGGGAAGGTCACGGCTTTGAGCCCGGCCCAAAACATTAAAATTAAGTATGGGAGTCGGAGTTGGGGTCTTGCTTCGGCTTTTATTGCTCTCTCTCTCTCTCTCTCTCTGTCTCTCTCTCTCTCTTTCTCTCTCTCTCTCTCTCTCTCTCTCTCTCTCTCTCTCTCTCTCTCTCTCTCTCTCTCTCTCTCTCTCTCTCTCTCTCTCTCTCTCTCTCTCTCTGTGTCTAAACACAAATAACCAAATAAGTACATATAGATATGCACACATGCACACACACACACATGCATGTGAGGTTATGCATATATCTATGCGTGTGCTTACATGTACCTGCATGGAAGTATGTACAGGGCTTTACCTGGAATAGCTTTGGTATGACAACGTTCTAAATGTCAGTTGATGCAGATGTAGCTTCCGCTTCAGGTATGCATCTTGACGGCAAAACATCATTACAACAGTAGGGTCTCACGGCAAGCCTGCCATGATAAAGTCGAGGAAGGTTTCCACACATGAAGAACCATACAAGCTTGATGAACATAATATGGCCTCACTTCCCAGCGATTTCATGCAACGCATCTCACTGTTCCTACTGTTCGAACTCTACCCTCGGATCAGCTACTACTGAAAGTGTGGATCTTGATGTCAAGTAAACCCACAACCCAACGCCAGGACCCGAAGTGCTCTACCCTCAAAACCGCCTTCAATGCCGAGCCTCCCGGCAGGGCTACACCCAATCCCGCTCTCAGGGTACACAACATTTTTGTATAGATGCTGTTACTGGTAATAACCAGGTTATCGTATGAGAGCGTTAGGGTAGAAGCCTAATGTAGGGGCCTTAAGAATTAGAATAGGGTCTGGGGGCATCTTATACTACACTTATACAAAAAGCAACCCCAAAACCCTATTCTAATCGCTAAGGCCCCTACATTATAGTAGGAAGGCCCTATAGAAGCCCAAGCACAAAAGCCCTGCACCGAATCAAGTCCTCTGGAGGTCGCAACGCCAGAGATTCAGAGATGCCTCGGTGACTCTGAAGCTTAGGGTTCAGCGTTTTGGATCCTCCCTTCACCCTCCGAGCCGTCGACTCCGTAAATTTCACACGATGCTATCACCTCTTGAAAGGTTGTCCAGGGGAGATGAAAGTGAACCTTTGCACTTTGGGATTGCATAAGAGCGACAAGCTCCACAAAGGGGCAAAGGTGACTTACCCTACTACGAAGTATCCCAGCATCGCCGGCTTGGGATCTGCATCAAGCGAATTCCTTGAAGAATTTTCGTCAGTCAGAACATGGTGGTGTGGCTTCAGAGCTTGGAAGATGTAAGGGGGTTCCGCACCGTTTACTTTTCAAACATTTCAGGTTTAGCGTCTCTGGATCGACATCATGTCAAGGTGGATCTCGGAAGGGTTTGGAAAAGTGCTCGTGTGGGTTGCAAACTTCAGGCTTTGCGCACATACCGAAACCCTACACTAGGAACCCTAGAGTGTTAACCCTAGAGCCCTAGAGCTCATGGAAGCGCTCTTTGTTTGTAAGGCCCGCGCCACGCATTGCGGCTGCGCCGCGTGCGGAAACGTCACACGTGACGCAGTGCTCCTCATGCCGGCAGCAATACCCCCACAGTTACAAATCTGTAAGAGTCTACAGTCTAGGGTTGTTTTCCCTCTCGCATGGCCGGGATCTATGCCCACTCGCGAGGTTGTTTAAGGTTCAGAGTTCACTTTGCAACTTTCACTGAAGTTCCCATAGCAGCGACAGCTTTAACCACATGGTAAGGAACTCCCGGACCTCCTCCGGGTCGAACGGCTCCATTCCTGAGAGGAACCTTCGTGCTGAAAGCTTTCCGGAGATTGGGAAAGAGGCACAGGGTTCGAAGCCTCGGTTAAAGGCTTTTGTGTTGCAGGCCTCCTCTGTCTGGCATGCTTCAAGTTCAGTGTTATTTTTGTTTATCTTAGTGTCTTAGTGTTTCTGGCTGCCTATGGGCTCACAGGGTTGAGGTTGAGGGGGCTTTGTTTCGCTTCATTCGGTGATTTCTCTGCTGTGGCTTGCGAAGGTTTGTGTCAAAGCCGCTGAAAGGGTGCAGCAGGGGCTTGGGCTACCAAGTTGGAGAGTTGAGAGGGGCTGATGGAGCTTCTCAGATTCAGCAAGCAGAGGTGCCAAGAAAGTCCAGGCCCGCTAGCTGAAAGAGTTAGTTTATAACCCTAAACCCTGAACCCTTTTTGCTACTGGACTCAAGTCTAGCGAGCCTATGACCAGCAATCATCTTGGCCTACATAAGCCCTAAACTCCAAACCCCAGTAGCCTCCAAGCCCTAGTAGCCCTAAACCCCAAACCACCCTTTTTCCTTAATCTAAACCTCGAAGTCTACCCCAAACTCTGCATTCTCCAAGTCACCTGAATCAGTCTCGACCACATACCTGCATCCTCCAAACCGGCCGAACCGAAAAGCGTAGAAGACTTTCAAACGGCCTAGAGATGCCTAGAGACTCGGCCAGCTGCATTTTCTTGTAGCTCTCATAGCTGTACTCGCCGTAGACCTGATCCTTCTGCTCCTGCTTCCTGCCGGTTGAAAGCTTCAGGGTTTGGATCAGGGAGCGGCTGATATTGGCGTAGCGCTTCAGACCTACGTCTGCTCATGTGGGCCCCTTCGTTCATAGCTCCTTATTGCCTCATTGCATCTCTTTCTTCGCTTCAGCTACTGCTTCGCTCATATAGCCCGGAAAGCCCACAGCCCTGAGTTCAGCATCATACCACAAACCTTCAAGAATGAAGCCTGTTGTTATGGTGTTCACGAGTTAAGCTGATCTGTCCAACGTGTGTTGGGCAACTGTAAGTTTTGATCCATGCACGTCCTGAACCTCATTCCTCACACCAGAAGCACGAAACCCAACCCTAACCCCTTAAGCCCAATTACCACGACACCTTGAGCCGCTAAGCTGCAAAACCTCAAGCCCAAGGACGGTTTAGGGTTTAGGGGTCAAGGAAAAAGGATGGTTCGGGGTTTAGTCAGGGTCTGGATTCAAGCCGTAGGGTTGGGCTGAAGGGTATATGCGATGGTAGGTTGGTTTCCATGACGAGCGAATACAACTTTTACTAATCAGCTGCACTTCCCACCCCGGAGGGGCAGTTCGAGACAAACGCACGGAGACACATTACACCCTTTACGATCTCAGTAAGCCCTATCTGGGGATCCAATCCCACGACCTCTACTGCTTTGGGGGATTATACCCTGCAACCACCGGGTCATGACCTACTCATGTTGTATGGTTTGGGAGTTCAGGTAGACTGTGGATCCGAATTCCCTGAGGCCCTGAAACTTTCATCCCCTAACCCCGAATTACCCAACTTGAAGCATACTACCTAAACATTACCTAGACCTTAAGCCCTAAGCCTAAACCCTAGATTCGGGTTCTTAAAGGGTTATGGGGCCTAGTACCTGCACAGAGTACGTAATTGTACTACCAGCTTGGACCCAGAATTTTCGGGTGAGGTGCCACCAGTCTTCCACGGTCTTTCCACTCAGGGCCATGTATTTCTCGAGCCTGGCCAAGGCCTCGAGATCTTTGGGACTCCATATAGTAGAAGCCAGAAAGTTGGAACGTGGCTTTTGGAGGATCAGTGCTAGGATTTCTTATACTTTACATTAAGGCCATGAGGGTCATGATGGTCCAACTTTCGGGCTTCTACTATAGGGGTTTCAGCACTCACAACTAGACAAGCAGGCGAGGATTCGAGTAGTTTAGGGTTTAGGGTTTAGGGGTCCAAAAACTGCAAGGCGCCAAAGGGATTTCAACTCTCACAGCTTGTGCAATCCGGGCGAGGGATTAGGATGCAGAGTTTAGGGGTTTAGACATTCATGGCTCAAACTACAGCAGCGCTCTCTTCTGTGTGTTTCCCGTAAGTTGGTACGATCAATCCTTAGAATCTGGATTGAGGGTGTAGTAACGAGTCTAGTAGGGCTTGGGTACTGAGGGAACCGAAAAACCTCGAATCTTGAAACAGTCTACGCCCAAAAGCTGCAGCAGGTAACACCAGCGCTCACCTGTGCACCCTCACCCTGAAACACTTCCCTGACCCTTACCCCCGAATCCTTTTCAGGCAGCTTGGTGATTCTTCAAACAGCCCACTGCCATACACCCTATTCCGGACCCCTGACTCCAATCCCAGCAGCACTTCGGACCACCACGTCCGGGTCGCAGTCTAGCCTGCAGTTTCACACTTGGGGGGGCTTAGGGTTTGCTGTCGAAAACCCTTTTGCACGAGCCCTTCAAGCAACTTGAGTAACAACAAAATATTTCATGAAGTGATAAACAATGGCAGGGCTTCGGAAGTTGTGGGATCCAAAACTAGAAGGGCTATTTCTCGAGATCTACTAGATCCTTTGAGTAATAAGGTTTCCCGACGTCGGGTTTTTGGTTGATTAGCGAGTGCCCCTTGTGTAACAATAAGCTTCCCTAGTGTGAGGCATGTGGCGACGACAACCTGCATCTCAAAACCTGAAGCCACTTTGATTTTTTGGAAATCCCTGCCGTTAGACCCCGATCCAACAAAAAGTCACTTGAAACACAGCCGTCTGGTTTAAACCATGAACCCAAGTCTTCCACTGATATAACAACCCCTGCATCCTAACACCCCCCGCCCTCCGACCCAACAATAAACAACGCTGGACGAGTTCAGTTCTGTGGTGCGTTGCTGAGGCCACTAGGGCCGGAACTCAACTCCCTTTCCTTCAACGTTATTCTTGCACTCTAAACCCGACTGACATTCAGTGGTTGGGCTGTCAGGAATCACCTTAACCCAAGTACTTGATGATTTTGTTTTGTGAACAAGATATGGCAGAGGTGGCCCTGGAGGCGCCTGTGTGGTGGGTTCCTGCCCCCTCAAAACCCCATAAGTGAGTTTCCGAAGATTAGGGGCACCCTACTACGGGGTCCTTATAATAAGGATCCTAATTCTATTTAGTGTATAAACTATGTTGAGGTCCCCTATTTTCGGAAACTCCCATGGAAAACACTCACATGCCCGGAACCCGGCATACTGACCTACTATATGGGTGACTGGGCTCTTGAGCTAAGGTTCAGGGTACTGTGGTTGAGTGCGAAAGATGGAACTCTCTCGTCGTGACACCATCAACATCCTTTAACTATAAGGCCTTTAGACCCTACGCAAAATCATGAAACTAAGATATTAAATCTTTCGGTTGGAGGAATGAGCTTTATCGGAACATTCAGTCAAGCAGCTTGAGAAAGGAGACACGGCCAGGCAGAAGCTGTCGAAAGTAGTCCCGTGCCTCTCCTTTGCTCAGCTTAAGCTCAAGCAAGATTTCTGTGCTATACTGTGGCAACATATCACTAGCTATTTGCTATCATGAATAAAACCGAGTAACTTTTGAATATGATATACATACGAAGAGCGAACAGGAGCGGGCACCAAGCGCAACCAAAACTAGTGCGACATCAGACTGACAACTTTCGGCCTCGAGACGCCTGTAGACGGAGAACGTCAACGCAATCCGGTCGTGAGACCTCTGAAGACGTCGAGGACCCAATAGGGTTGCGGGATAAATTGTAGATTTCGAACATCTTCTTTCCTTCTCCACTAACTTGACATGCTATGGCTGTTCTAGCATTCTAGCAGACAGCAACCGGTGCTGTTGCTGCTGGTGTCACCAATGTTTGCAGTTGCTCTTGCTGTTTGCTCTCAAGGATTCTGATCCTCCATGCTGGTACTGCTCACGAATTGGAAGCTGACGATACTTTCGCGGGCATTCACTGTCACCAATGTCGGAATATGGGTAGTTGATGCTTTGTGGTGGAGAACTTCCACTCCGAACATCGGAGCTCTATACTCGCACAGTTGTCGATACGCAAACACCGAAATCTACCTCAAAAGTGCCTGAACCCCAAAGCACTAATTCTTGCACCCAACCCCGACCACACATGCCCAATGAAGCCAAGCGAACCCCAAGCTCCACATTTCAAAGGGGGAAAGGAGGGACCCTTAATGGGGACCCCTACCCTGTAATGGGCTATATAATGGGTATATAACAGCTATATTAAGGGTGTGTACCTAGGGGTCCCCATTAAGGGTCCCTCGTTTTACCCTTGGAGAGTTTACAGGGCCTCGACTCTACACTACGAAAGGTGCAGGGTTCGGTGGGCAGTGGGACGATGCCAGGATGCGGAAGCCACTGGATGCTACAATATATTCTCACAAGAAGCGATAAACGTACGTTCACTCCAAGCCACAAGTACCAAACTACTGGCCTCAACCCTAAAACCTGACGCCCTAAGCCCCAACCGTAAACCCGAAACCCCTACAGTATAAAAAACAAAAGCCTGAAACACCAAACCATACATCCTAAACCCTGACCGTCTTGGGCCTCTTACTTGAGAGCTTCCAGGCACTGTGATGCCAAGGCGTCGAGATATGGCTTCCTCAGTGTAGTGTCTGGATTTAGGATTTAGGGCTTAAGGCTTTTCGGGTTTGGAGTTTTAGGGTTTAGTGCAGTTTTCGGAGTATGCAGTTTTGAGGTCGAGGGCTTTTAGGGTAGGGTGTAGGATTGAGAGTCTAGAGTTTCAGGGTTTAGGGTTTTAGTTACCATAGCAATATCTACAGTGAACCTGTAGGGCCGAAGGGCGTAGGGTTTAGAGCTTCAGGGTTAAGTGCTTTATAGGGTTAAAGAACAAAACAGTCTTAGTTGGCCATACGTTGTTGAAATTTACAGCTGGGTGTGCTGTGATCCGAGATATACAATCGTTTCATAGATTAGGTTCCTTCTGCACAGACTTGTACATGCCCGCATGGGATGGGAGGTTCCTAAACCCTCTGACAAGGAGATGCCTGACCTCGCAACTGGGAATCTCAGCGATTTTTGGAGGTCCACTCCTCATGCATTGGACCATGAACTGCAAAGCTTCGCTGAACAACCTCCTACGGCACCCTAAACCGGCCTCAGACCAGCGCTGAGACTTTCTCAGACGTGTTAAGAAGCGCTACGCCAAACACCAAGACCCAAAGCAAATCTAACACCCCTTGCCTAAGAACTGAAGATAAGAAACCCAACACCCAAAGCCAAGTGTCCAAAGCTTCTCTGGCGCTGGCCGGTTCTTGAACCAGTGCTCGTAGAAGGCTTTGACCTCGGCTGAATGCTCCCCCCACTGTTCTCACTTCAGGAAGTCAGCAGTGTCTGTGTTTTTAACCCTGAACAGCTATAGTGTATGCTTTACATACACCAACCGATGAAGTCCCAGTTATAGTTTATGATACCCCCCTATTTGCCTGAGGCCTAAGGTGTTGGTCAAGATTCATGGTCAAGGACATGGGGTGTAGGTGTAGGCTTCAGGGGTCCGGGTTTGGGGTTCCGAGGTACTCATGCTGAGACCCCAATTTTTCTTCGAACCTATTCTTCCCTGGCCTTTGGGTTCCCGAATATGGGCTTTAATAGTCAGAATGGGTTTTTGGGTAGCTTGTGCTGCACGATTAAACGGACGGGACCATAAGGGAATACTTGTACTCATTAATCCGACCTCTATGCTGCACCCGTCTCTCGGAATATGTGCCTCTTGATGCCCGACCCGGCATAGTCCAAAGGGAGTGACTACGTCTCTGCGATGAGTATCTTATTTCCGCGATGCCCCGGAAATGGAAGGCCAAGTGGTTGAACAATACCAAACGGACCAAGCGTGGCACTAAATTATGAAAACCCGTAGGTAGCAACCTCAAGTTTGTCTCTATTGTTTGAGGCTTCGAGGCTGATTTTGCAAGCTGGCGGCGAGACCGGCTGTCAACTCTTTGCTTTTCTCTCCGGATTCCCGCATGATGTTGTCCCCATCCAGGTGGTAGAAGCCATGGTACCTTGAACGCAGCAGCTGAGGGCACAAGCGGACACACATTTAGCATCTCACAGGTTCGTGTCCGGTACTTCGACCATATCCGCAACCTCTACTGCTGCCGATCAAGAACTGACCTTGTGGCACGAAGCCGAAGCCCGCAAACCATAAGTTGAATGTATGTTCGCCTGTCGCGCCTTTCCTGTCGCCACGGTAGTTTATCGCGCCCCAATCTTAAGTAGTTCATACCCGTGCTTGTGATGGAAAGAAGCTCAACCCGAAAGACGAACTAAAAAGGCAATCTGCAAAGACAAAAAATGTGGCAAGAAACGTAAGCCAGGAAAGCAGCTCAAAATCAACGAGACGCGGAAGGCACAAAAAGGCAAAGGCTCAGGGCTTGGGTTCCAGGACGTAGCGGGCTGGGGAAACATTATTCTGTATCACTCGCACCTTCAGTGGACTATGTGTAGACCCATCACTCCCGCAGTGGACTGTGTGTAGACCCATCAACCGCGCATCATGATTTCGGCGGACGCGACTTTCGCACTGGTTCTGCTCTCACTACTTGTTCCTTCCTATACAGCTTAGGATCCTCCCGGGCCATTTCGTGCGAAACAGGACCCAGAACCACGTTCCACCGATGTATGTGTGGCAAGGACGGACGGTGGTGGACAAGTCGGACCAGTGACCGCTGCACGTGCATCGGTGCAAAGTCTGGAAGGCTGCGTGTGTAGCCTTACCGAGCGCATGGAGACGAACTGCTGTGATGTCGGAGGAACCACCGTTGCCTCCCACGTCGCAATGCGCGAGGGTCTCCTTGAGATGATGCCGGACGCACCCTACCTGATTTGTCCAAGCACAAATCCTGGAGGAAAACCAACCGCAGCGACCTGCAGGAGAACAGACTGGTGGGACATGAAAGCGGTCTTCTTGAGATTCAGCGCAAGCTCAAGCTCTACAGTCTCCAGAGAACATGCCACGGCAATTGCGCCACGAGCACGCTCACACACGGCCATGCCTTGCCTAAGGTTGCAGTGGTCACACTGTACGGCCTGGAAGCCCTGGAACACTTCGTTGGAGCGGCTCTGACGTTGCCGCTAGTCTTCGACTTCGCAAGCTCGATCAATGCGGCGGCTTCTGCCAGTTGTAGCATTTTGTTCTCCGCAGCTGGCCACTGACAGTGCTATTTTGCCACTTCTTCGTTGTGCCTGGCCCGGATGGGAGCATCCTTAGTGGCAGACTGAGCTGATAGAGTGGGTCCCCTCTGTACTGTACATGTTGCTGACGAAGAATAGCAACATGATAAGAATATCTTGAGCCAAAACACCTACAGAGAGGGGCAACCCTAAACCCCAAGCCCTCGAGCCTGAACTAGACGGCTTCCCACTGCATGTTTTTGGCCTGGGCGGCAGCCTGTACAATCCAATAAACCTGGTCGCAGCCAGTATATGGTTCCGAGGCAATAACCTAGCGCCGAAGGCCCGTGGCGTGTGGTGCTCACGCGCAGGAATGGGCGTGAAGTGTTCGGATTTCGAAGTCTATAGGCAAATCTTAGCTCTAAAACCCTAAACCGAAGACCAAGCATTGAAGCTTCATCCAGCTCAATCTCACACGAAGCGAGCCAGTCTGATCCAAGCCTTCACAAAACGCTTAGCCCCTTCATAAACGACCGCGCGATACAAATATTCAAAAGGATCTTATAAGGAATTGGTTCAAAATTGTGCAGTTTTCGTGCTATATAATAGTCCAATTCGAACCAGGAATTTAAAAAGGACCCGTAAGGGTGTGTTAGTACCAATTATTCAAAACCTGAGACAGTATGAACCCAAGCCATCGGCACGTGGTTGACGAGATCTTACATTCGCACAGAGTAATGCCGAGGCCGTATATACACTGTAGGCACAAACAACTTGGATGGTAATTCTGGCAGTCCGATCCCGGGCTCAAGGCACCCATTACAGGGTTTAAGGTTTATGGTTTAGGCCTGCATCACAAGCCCCAAACGTACCGACAGCCCAGTTGCAGGGCAAGGTAGTCGCCTGTAGTTGACTTGCCTGCGCCGTTGTTGGCTTTTGCGTCTTGGTTCCAAAATTCTGTCAGTCCGGCATGCGGTTACGGCATGTTCCCATAGCGCCTAAAGGGCCTATACTTAAAACACCAAGCCGCAGACCGTCGAATCTTAAACTTAAACTTACACTCTAAAACCAAAACCTTGGAAACCTGAACTCGATGGGGTCGGTGCCTGCTCCAGACCAGCCCGTCACGATGACCACGGGAGGAGACGTCGAAGCCATTGCCGGAACCCGTGATGTCGAGGTTCGCGAGGCTCTTGTGTATGCTTGGATGTGTGATCTGTCTGAAGGCTAGTCTGTAAGTAGGTCGGCAGGTAGGTCAGTGGTTGGGTGGTCGGGGTGGCTGGGTAGGTATAGTTAAGTGAATAGGTGGTTGGCTAGGTAGGTAGTTAGGTAGGTCGGTACGCATGCATGCACGTATGTACGCTCTTCTCAGCCAAATGTAGCCGGCACAAACGTCCAGCTCCAAGCATAAGAGGTTCACGGGCGACTGGAAGATTAGTAAGGACAACTCTGCAACCCAAGCCTGCCGCTTCGCTAACGCATCTGTAAGTAACTCATATTCCAGATCAAGGGCAAGGTTGATGTAAAGTAAAGCACGAAACAACCCTAGATTCTTTCCAAATGGAGCAGAACACACTGTGTCTCAACAGACCCTTCAACAGCTTCGACTCCCCAAAGCATTTAATACGGAGGACCTTCACCCTGAACCGAAGGATGATCGCCACCGTGGGTAGGGCTGAGCCGGGGTCTGTGTCTCTTTGTCCTTGCCGACCCAGTGACCACGCACCTGAGCCAGCTCCGTGCTCTAGACTCTCGGGCTTCAGATGCGAGCTCAATACTAATATGGATGTGAGAGAGGCTGTCGGGGACTGCGACAAACAAAAGACAGCAAGTGGAAATACCTGCGAGCCCTAATAGTTAAGCCATAATGCGTCCAAAATCATGCTCGCTTCCAGACTGCATCAGCAAGTGCAGCAGGATTACTAAATGTTGTGCGTCGGGTACCGACAAAATGCAGTCATAGGCTGGCAGGGTAGATACCACACCCCTCACTGAGATGCTTTCCAACTGCATCTCTGGCACATACATCTATGTACAACAGGATGTTTACATATATGTATACACATACACCACACACACATGAGAATATATATATATATATATATATATATTTATTTATTTATTTATATTTATTTATTTATTTATTTACTTGCATCTACGTATATGTACGAATGTGAATGTTAAAGGTATACTTTTCAGGGAGCATTCGGGGAAGACGCGAACCTACATGCAAAGAGTTTTGTATACAGATACGTGTGCAACTACCTTGTCTTGCGCGTCCTTTCACACAGTCCCTGGAATGTGTGTTCGCAGGGCAGAACCTGTGACGCATACCCTTCTTACTCGTCGGCTTTTACCTTGGGAAGCCTTCCTTCAAAAGTCAATCCTGAGATTGCCTAGGTGTCAAAGACCCCGTCGAGAGCGATCCCGTGACGGAGCTTCGTACGCATACCTTCAACTTATGCGGACCTTTAAACCCCAAACACAAGAAACCCACACCCCACAACCCTAAACAATCAGGAACCGCCCAACCAACCTCAAGAATCCGAAACAAGCCTGCAAAGCACTGCAGCCCGCGATAGGTGCTATTGGATGGGTGTACCGGCACGCGCCATTCGTCCATTGTCCACCCATATGTTTTGGCAAAGGGTTCCCAGGAACCTGAGAACAACTGACACCACCAGTTCCCAAATCGCCCCCAACCAACTTGAGTGAACAGTTCCAACGCTGAGACCCGACAGCCGTTGAGGTCGCGGCGACAAGCTGGGTGCCGACGGCCAACAGCATGTCCCAGGAGAGATGGAGGGTGTCGACCTTCATGACAAAGGTTTAGGGGTATCTAGAGCTATGGGTGGGGCTTGGGTCTGGGTTGTACTGTATGTATGTATGCATGTATAACCCCACAATGCTGATCTGAGTTCTTGAGCCGCTCAAGTAATCAAGTCCCACGCCTAGACAAAACCCTAAAATTCCCTAAGAGCCTGAACACTAAAATCCGAGGCCCTAAGCATCCCCGGGCTCGCCTGGGCCCAGTGCGTCGGTAGCTCTGACCGGGGCAAAGACTGCAAGCGCGCCAGTGGGGTCTCCTGCAAACTAACCTACCCTTTTTAGGGTTCCTTATTATGATTTCCTTATATAAGTCCTTGAAGAGGTAGGTTATTCCGGCTTAAGGAAGGGTCCAAGTATCATTATGGTCTATACTTATAGGGTACTTTGGGGGTCTAAGTATATACCCTAGTGATACTTGGACGCCCAAAATACCCTATAAGTACAAACCATCATGATACTTGGACCCTTTGGGCAATAGGTTTTCGACTCGCACTCTCCACGCAAGCCTCTGGGGTTCAGGGTGTTTAAGGGCTCAGGGTGAGTTTCGACAGTACTATCCGGAAGAACCGGGGCAAGGACTGCGACGATGGCTTGCCGATGTGACAAAGTAGTCAGCGTTGAGGGTTTAGGGTTTAGAGGAAAGGGGCAAACAACAGACTGAACGACAGGTCGTAATGTAAGATAGGCAGTAAGGTTCATACAGAGAAGCCAAGCCCGCTCTGTTTGTTGAAGGGCTCGATGTTGAGAAGGTTCCCGGACTCTTTGAGTCGAACCCTGACATGCTGGGTCAACATAATGTTGGGGCCTTAAAAATTCGAGACAATGGCTTGGGTGTATAGTATACCAAAGTTGTAACAAGTGACCTCAAAATAGTATTCCCTGTTGTACCTCTACCTGTGCCAAAGGTCCTAAGCTGTCCCAAGTACCAGACTTTGTGCGAAATTGACACACACACACACAGGCCACAATAGCAGTTCCCAACATGGGAAAACTATTTTCTACGACGTGGTATCAAATCCTACTTTCCTGTAGCGTCCCCACTGTGTCTATGTTTGGGATCCTGTTTCAGACCCGTTAAGAGTGCAATCCTTACTTGGAGAGTAAGTCATAACCCCAGAGAGAGGTCTTCGTACTTTGAGGCATGCGTAGCTACAAAGTGAAGCCGGCAAGTCTTGGCATTGAAGTCCTTGATCTGTTTTCAATGTCAACCTGCGAATGCCTGCGAAATGCTACTTCCCAAACCTTCGAATTTCAGATTGCAAAGTCTTACAAGACTTTGAATCTATACACCGCCAAGTTTCAAGCTGCTGGTAAACCCGCCCACTCACCCGAGGCTGGCCTCTGACACCACCGGAGGAGCCTCTGCTGCCTTTGCCGCTGGAGCTTTTGGCTGCACCTTCGGAACCTCCACGACTTTCCTCGGCTCAGGCTTGAAGAGTCTTTAAGAGAGGATTTCGGCATCAGATTAGCGTTAAGGGTTCAAGATGACAGGCTTATGGGGGAAGGTTCATGGATGTGGGGGCATTTCAGAAGAGTGTTAGGAAGTTCGTGTTTACTGATGCCTGCTTGTGGTTCAGCGCAGCTGAGGTTTAGGCTAGATGGACCTAGTTGGAGGTAGAGCGAGTACGTACTCTGATAGAGTCACCATGAAATGCCCAGAGATGAACCCAAGTTGCCTCTCGATCAGCAAAGATAAGAAGTCGGTTTGTAACTCTTCCCCGCTCAATACCAACTCCTGGACCGTAACAGTGAATCCGAACACTCCGCCCCCCTTGGGCCCCCAAAAGCCGTACTCAATACTCTGCACCCGAAACCTTGAACCCTATATCCTCTTGCAGCTGGGACTAAACCCGAAACCCTAAACTCTTACAGCCAAACCCTCCTAAACCCCCGAGCCCTAAACTCTCATAGCCGAACTCTATAAACACTGAACCCTAAACCAGCTGTGCTCCCCGGCGCGGGCGATGGCTCTGGAGTGGCCGAAGGCCGCCTGGAAGGCACGGGGAGCCTGGCGAGGTAGAGGGCCGCGGGAACTTAAGGGTTTTTTCCCTCCTAGGGTTTAGGGTTTACGCTCTCTCTCTCAGGGTTTAGGGTTTAGGAGGCGAGGGGAATTTAGGACTGTTTCTCTTTTACAGCATTTTCAAAAATGAATACAAGAAAGGGTGTTATGTCAAGGCTAGGCTTTATGTGTAACTTTGGGTTGAGGATTTACGCTTATAGGTTGCGACGACACCCAATCAGGACCAGAGGTTTTGTAGCCGTACACATGGGTGGTTGTCAAACTTATGGTCGCTTTTTGTGTCCCTAATATAATACGGCACCTTTTTTTTAGGGTACCCAAAGAGGGATGCTAATTTCGACAACTACCCATGTGGCTAGTTCGCTAAGTAGGGCTGAGGATTTGGTAAGGCAAGGGTCCCAGGTACCTGTATGGAGGGGTCCTTACCCACAATCCATAGTGGGATTTCCTAGGAACCCTACACACTAATTTGTAGGTACTTTTGTGCCTTTTGCGTAAGGGTTTCAAAAAATTACGCTCTCGCAACCTGGGGCAAGGTTGACGCTATGTGGGTCCTTAATTATGCCCTTTCGCCAATCTCAGGAAATCTGGGGTTCGATGGAGGTAGAGATATAGGATTTAACGATCGGATGCCGGACTGAGAATGAAAAAAAAAAACACGAGAACAATCCTCCAAAACTCGGTACCCATACAAACTTCTGGGTTTTCAGGCTTGCGTGCTTCGACGTTGTAGGTATTGAACCCGGCATCGAGGGCAATCCGAAGGATTTGGGTTCATTTCCGTTTTGGGAATCCGGAAGACTTGCATAGTTCGGAGCTTCGAAACATGCGACTTCGCTGGTCTCTCCCATAAGATTTCCAGAGCCTCGTCCACAGGCCCGCATCTTCACCACAAGCCGTTATAAGTTATAAGCACCCTTGAAGTACTACCTCCAAACCCAGACCCGCAAATGCCAGCAACACCAGCGTGGAATTAGAATCGTTCATCTCTGAGCAGCATCAATACTTTTGTCTGGAGAGCCTCTTAACTTGCCCTTGAAAAGCCTGTGCTACCAGGATAAACATGTTCATCGTCACAGTCATCGCTGCGTTGCCATCATCTTGCAATGTGGTGCTCCTGGTGTCCGTTGTGAGCGCCGTCATCCTCACCCTCACTGGCAACCATTGATCTTAACATGATGGCTACGAGTATGAACCCCGGCACGCTCTGCAGGTGTTTTGCTTCTTTCAGTTTCCTCCCCTGCTCCGAACGAGCGTCGATCCTGCTGGATGCCCGCGTACGTACTGGAGCTTTCGATCACAGGTACATCAATGACCGGATGATCCGGGGAAGTAGTGCATAGTCAAGCGTTATTATCCAGCTTGAGGCAGATTATGTTAGCCAGTTGCCAACCTACTCATCACCTAAACGCTTGATTTCATGACCTTTTGAGTAGATCTATGGCAACGCAAATCTTGTACACCCTGAAAGCAGAAGGTCAAAACCCATCAGACATACGGTTTCTCAAAATGCGTACATGGTGTCTTATAGCCTGGACACGCATATGATATGGTATCGCATGAAGCTAAGTTATGATTTCAAGCGAAGATGACACCAGACGGCGATTGCAACCGATGCTTCGGCAACCATGGGAGAAGCCTACAGAACTCTGACTATACTACGCTTATCCCTCTCCCCCCTGCAGCATGCTGTCATAATATGCTTCGCCAATCTCCTTAACGCATTCTCACCGAAGCCAGCTTATTCGCTACGGCTATGGCCGCGCCACGCCTAAACCCTCAACCCTCAAACCCTTAAACCCTAAGCTCCGCCAGGACGAACAGTTAAAACCCTAAGCCCTCAAACCTCAATCCAGGGACGATCGCCACCCAAACCTCTCTGCCTCCCCAAACAACGTGGGGTTCGGGTTCAGAGTTTAGGGTTTAGGGGCTTCAGGTTTAGGGTTTAGGGCTGTAGGGTTTAGGTTCAGAGTTTAGGGTTTAGGGGCTTCAGGTTTAGGGTTTAGGGCTGTAGGGTTTAGGTTTAGAGTTTAGGGTTTTGGGGTTTGGATTCCGGGTGTTTCAGGCTCGGGAAGAAGCTCCAGGTCGGTGTAGAGCAGCCTAGCCTTACCTTTGGTTAGCAGGGAATGGAAGTAGCAGAAGATATATGGGTTTAGGGTTTAGGGGAAGAATGGTAGTAATAGTTATTCTACCCCATTCCTCCATTCCCTACTAACCAAAGCTAAGTAGCAGGCCGAGAGCCAAGCTCGGAGCAGCCATCAAACAGGAGCTTCCTTCGCAGTTTCTCAGTGAGATCTGAGGAAAAAGCGTTTTCCTGGTGCACAACGGGGAATCTTGCCATGTGCAGGCCACACACTTTGATTTCGAGTATTCCGAGCTCGATATAGCCGTGGTAGCGCCAATCAAAAAAGATTATGGAAAGGAACGTTGGACTGTTTAACTCGATTCCCCGGGACATGCAATGCATTCGGCAAATTAACCGCTGGCTTGCGAATTATCGAGCTCCTTGTCGACCTGGAGTAGGGCGCCTGAACAGGCTTGAGGCTCAGGGTTCATGGAGGCCCAACCACCTCCGGGGATATTACAGATGAAGGCTTTGGGGTTTAGGACCCCCCGCCTGGTTATTCAGGAGCCTGCAAGGAAGGCCTCATACTCCCGCATCTCCTCCAAGACAGGTGTGTCTGAGGCCCATGTAACCCTCCAACCCTACAGCCTTAACTACGGACCTGTACATCTATATAACCCTGGAACCCGTACAGTCGAGCTTCCAGACAGATTGGCATTTCAGTCTGAGTGTAGTGTGTGCCCAGCTCAAGAAGCCCGGGGGACTGACATACCCCGATTCAATCCCCATGTAAGCCTCAGAGTCATACTCATACAAACCTTCGGTGCAACCAAGCCCCTGTAGTAAAAGCCCTGGAGTACACCGACAAAAGCAAGCACAGACCTCGGGCACCCGAAACACTAAAACCATGCAAAAGCAAAGCAAGTTGAGCCTTGTGTAGAAAATACAACCCTTACAGAACAGAAGGCTTCTCGACGGCCGTCCTTGAGGTACTTTGCCTTCTCGGCATCTGCCTTCCTCTGAAGTTAGGCTTTGACGGTAAAGCTTCGGCGCTCAGACCCGGAAAATCCAGGGTGAAGTTTCGGGGTTCGGGAAGGGGTGCATGAAGGGGCTCATGCACACCGGCTTACGGTCTGGAGTACAGTGTCTGAGCGTTGCAGGTTTCACTGAGCAGTGAGTGTTGCTGCAGAGAACCCAAAGGGTCCAAGTGATGATATAGTATATACTTTAGGGGCCCAAATACCTATATACTATAATGGTACTTGGACCTTTGGGGAAGTTGGCCTTGCGGGACAGGGGCCTGATTTGGAAGACGGTCTTGGTAGACTATTGGTCAGATCCCTATGTTAGGAGCCGTGGACCACACCAGCTCGCGAAATCTCACCAAGCGCGCTAGATGCAGGATATTCTTCAAGAGGTGGAACATAAGTTCACTTCACTCGGTGTGGGTTGTCTTCACACCTGCTATCACTATTGCGAGACAACAGAAACCATGTGCAAATAAAGAAATGCTCTGTAGTACATCAACCGTTTATCCGATGAACCTATGTCGCGACCCCAAGGTCGTTCCAATTTGGAGCAGGGGGTAAGCCGCAATAACGACCATCCCACTGCACCAGGCACAACCCACCATAGTTATCAAACTTCCAACCTGGATCGAAAGCCATCCACTACAGAGCAGCTCCGAAAGTGCTCAATCTCGATTTGGGAGTTTCGAAACTAGGGGATGCTAATATGGTACATATCTCGTATAGTAGGATCCCTGTTGTGAGGACCCTTAAAGAAGGTACCCCTAAGCTGACCCGCCTTTGGAGACCTTTGAATACCCCCACCAACAGACAACCCCACAAGCTTCAAAACGCATCACGACCTGAGATGATCCCCTCGTCCTACACAAAGAGGCACCACTTGACATCAGCCCTGAGGTCAAAACCATTTGAATCCCAAACATCCGAACCGAAAAAGTGCCTACGGAGCCTCATTCCTTCTCTGGTTCAAGCATACATAGAGCATAGAGATCTTCACACAATCGCAGTGTGGATCCAATGGAAATCCCCAGAACAGCGACTCAAGTTCGTCAGAAACGAGAGCGACGCCCACTGCGGCCGGGTTGCTTCAAGAAGGGTACCTTCTCCTTTGTGCCAAGGACCTTCCAGCGCCGGCCTGCCTCCTCTCGACGCATTGAGTTTCAGGGACTCGGATGTATGTCTACTACTAATTTGTTGTGGCACTTATTTCACTGCTGCTATTGCGAGAGCCTAACACCTTTCCAGCCTGAAGAGTAAGCACTGGAAGCCGAAAAGATTGATACACTGGCACACCCTCATCCGAAACCTTGAAATACCAAACCGGAGAAGTCGAATGTCAGCCTTCAAAGCAGCCTAAAACCAAAACCTGAACCTTCTTTCTACTTGTATATATATATATATATATATACACATATCATATCTCAAGACCACTAGCCCTAAACCCTAAAGGTCCCAAGACCAGAAATCGTGCTCCTGGGTGACGTCTGTCATGCTGCGCTGATCGGCAGGGAGCTCGGCGGCAATCTGCTCCCGGTTCTCGTGCAGCCAAAACCTGAACAAACCAATTTTGAAAGCACGGCTCTTCAAAACCTAACCCTTGTAAGCTCTAAGGACTCATAATTTAAGGGCCTTTGGGCCCAAAGACCACACTATGTAAGGCTTTTGTGCTATTGTAAGCCTTAGGGAAAGAAACAGACTTCATGAGTGGAATAGAGTTTTCGCGCATGCTCTGAAGATCTGTATAGATAAGATTAGTCTTGTTTTGTTGCTGAGCACACTTCACACCCCTGTAGCAACCCTGAAGCTTCGGGGAAGTACAGAGAAGGCTTGAACTCCTGGTTTGGGGGCACGTAAACCCCGTAGATGCAGAGTGGACCCTAGCGACCCCTGTCATGCTTGAGGCTTTCCGGCACTAGAGCCTTCTCTTTCAAGAAGAAGACCCAGCGCGTCGACCAGCAGTTGAACAAAGAAGTTCTAAAACTAACAAACCGAGTTACGCGGTGTTTTTTTTATGAAGTTTTCGAGAATGAGAACCTAGACTTGGATCAGACGTGTGGCATCCAAGCCGTCTGTGGCTTCTTCGGCTCCAGGGGATCCTTTCTCCTCAGATGTAATTTCTTTTTTCGGGGGGGGGGGGGGGGGGGGGGGGGGGGGGGGGGGGGGGGGTGGGGGGGGGGGGGGGATTCACTTACGGGTGGGGGCTTGGGGCAGAGAGTTTAGAGGGGCTTGGGGCAAGATTCAAGTGCGCACCATTCCTCAATCTCGTGTGTGTAGTGTAGAGGGGGTCATGACCTACAGGTCGCAGGGTTTTCAGTGTCCTGGTCGCAGGGTCTGCACATAAGGGTTCATGAAAGCCGAAGTGACCGGTTCATGTCTGCGCACGCTGGTTCGGGATCCCAAGGGACAGTAGTACCTGAACCACAGAACCCTCCCAGGCCCCCCAACTAGTCCCCACTACAGCCTAAATACCCACAATTACGGACCACGAGGAGGGCTTCCACCCGGAAGCCCTCAATATGAAATCTTGCATGCGTGAGTTTAGGCTATAGGGTAGGGGGTTTTGGGTTTAGGGCCAAAAGATCGGAAACATCGAACCAAAGGTTGCGACTCGCACACTCGCTCGTGCAGGCACGCATCAGGTGGGCTCCACGTTTGCTACTGTCACTTCCATAGCATGTCTAAGGTCTAGCATTCTCAAGCAGCTCGATCACAACAACAATAAACCATCACAGCCAAGGAAGATAGAGGTAGCAATGAAAACGAGCGACATGCCAACCTTGTAGTTTTAGTTATGTTATGTCACCCCAGCCCCAAGACCCGATGTCATTAAATACAGAAACCACTTTCAGACCACCCGTGACCAGTGAGAGAGGAGGGGACGGCGACGCAAACCGCCTGTCAATAACATGGGTAAGTCGCTTCCGATTTCTGGCGTAAGAGCTGAAGGGTCTAGGATTTAGGGTTCAGGATTTTTGGCTCTAGGAGTTTAGTTTTGCTGTTTAGACCCTACAAACCCCGAACATCGAATATGTACTTGTGAGGCCTTACCTTGCAGCCGAAGGAGCCTTACCTTCTTCCTTAGCTTCGTCCCCGTCCGAGCCCGTCGCTCCCTTCGTTGTGGAAAAATGTCGTGGGTTTAGGGTCAAGGGTCCAGGGCTCAAGGCCTTCCGGTGCAGAATTCTCCATAACTTTGTTCATGTCTTAATTTCGGGCTGCCAAAGCTAAATACCATGCATTGTTGCTACGGATTGACCATGAGGCAGGTAGGAGCTGCGCGGCTACTGCTTTCTTGCAGTCTTAGAGGGGGAGCAAGACGGTTTAGGCGAGACTGATGCGCTCGTACAGTTGCAGGCATCGCGCAGAAGTGTAGCTGTTCAGATTTCACCCCAAAACATTGCACCCGGACATTGTCAAATGCCAGAAATCTCCCTTAAGTCGAACTCCGCGGGATGTCAGGCAATGGTGCGGTGTCGTGAGTCTGGTTAAACCCGATTCAAATTGTGCAGCAATAAGTTCGGTTCGTTTCCAATGACAAGCCCCTAGCATTCAAGTGTCTTCAAAGTTTGACAGGGTCTCCCAGTTCTTCGGAAACCCTGAAGCAAGGACTTTCTAAATAGTTGTTCAACCTTACAGGTTGCACCGTGGGCTTTACGAATGTTTACACGTAGCTTCAGGTATATGGTCTATCTTTGAAGTTGGTATTGTACGGTATGTAGAAAGTTCGGTTGCCACTGCAGCATGAAGCAGGTTTCTAAGCTCCTGGTTTACCGGGAACTGCGAATCGCCTTGCTTAGTGACCGGAATAACAGCACCTCGATGATAACTATATTGTTCAACAGCCCTTCTTGCATTCGGTGCCGAGGAAATCAAATCTGCACTTCCTCTAGATGTGTCGATGGGCGTGCTCCCGTTGACTACGGAGAGATACATCAACCGCCCATACATTACGCTAGGAGTATCTACATATGTACTGTTAAACATGCTTCTCTGTTTCCCGGTGTGTCCCTGTCAAAGGAAAGCATCCCTGAACCCGGACTCGATTCCAAACCCCCCAGCCCCTAAAATCTGAAGCACACTGCAGGCAGCCAGGAAGCTTTTTGGGGATGACCCCACCCGATGCCAGGAAGTCTTCCCTGGGGTGGCTCGGGTATGGTTTCAAACCTCACAAGGTTCACGGTTCCTGAAGACGTTTTGGATTCTTGATCGACTAAGGTGTGAGATTAAGGGCCGCCGGCTCTTAAGTGTAGGCCGAACAGCCTCGGGGTCATACATCCTTTGGTCCCTTCGGGGTTTAGGGTTCAGCAGTAAACTTGGATTCATTAAACAGCCTATCGGATTACGGATTTGAGGTTCTTTCATCACGGTAGAGTTTGGAGCTACAGGTCCAACACCACGAAAACCCTGAACCTGCGAAGCCGTCAACCTTCACCCTGCAAGGCTTGCAGAGTCCAGTCTTGTCCATGCACTACCATCGCAAAGTGCCTACGGAGTCTGTGTGAGCTAGGCAGTTCGCTCGAACACTTCTTGCGGTTTGGGATTCTCACATAGATCAACACCACTACAAAGCGATGGGGGTTTCGGATTTTTAGCCAATTTTAGCCCAAACCCAGAACCCCAAACCATGTTTGGGAATCAAACATGAAAAACATGAATCTTTAGACCCTATACCCCCTAAATTTTCAGCTTGCCCGAGGCGCATCTCCTTCAAGTAGGCTGCTTTGAGCTCCTCTGCGCGAGCCTCGTTGGAGTTTCAGGGTGACTTAGGGGTCTAATGTTCAGGGACGCTCAAGATTTGGGAAATCTGGGTTCAGGGTTTAGGTCTTGTTGGACGCCTAATGCTCAAGGACTGGGACTCCGGGTTTAGGGTCTACGTTGTCTAGGCTTTACGGTCTAGAGATGTCTAGAGCTTGGCTTATTCGAAGCCTGATGCTCCAGGGTCGGCAATGGGGTTTGGGGTTTAGGGCATATGAAAATCCTCAGCTCAAAAATGAGGAAGGGCATTTGGGCTTACTATAAGCGAAATGCATCGAAATCCTCAATGGGTAGGAATGCGGGTTTAGGGTTATTCGCAGCCTAGGGTTGGAATAAATCCACGAAGTCACACGGCATCAGTTTCTGCAAATCGGGGCTGATTGCAATAGAAATGCCGGTTACCCTCTGGGGGAGCATATGATGAGCAGGTGTTTGGATCCCTTTTTTGAACGAGGTCTCTCTGAAGTGCCTGCAAGTTGACTGCCTCATCCCCGAACCCTAAACCCTCGCCTTGTATGGCTCTCGCTCGCTGTCATCCAGAGCCCGCCAGTGTTTTCCGGCCTTCGGAATTTTGAGCGCCAGGTTTCGGAGTTTAAAAACTTTGGGGTAAAAGCTTCTGAGGATCTGGGACGGCATGCTAGAGAAGTTCTACTGCAGGGTTTTGTAACTTGACGAGTCGAGTTCGCGAAACTTCTGAAAGTTCTCCTGTCGGGTGCTGTGAGGGTGGGTGGTTTTAGATCTTGTTGAGTAGTGGTTTGTGCGGTGGCAGATTTGGGGGCCCAATAAAGTGGTTTAGGATATTGGTCGAAGATTGCCCCGGGGTGTAAAGGGGAGAACGTTGGGTTCAGTTTATCTTCTTTCTGTTTCTTGCGGCAGCTTGCTTGTCGTGCTTGGGGCGGTTCCGTAAGAAGAAGACGTGGTAACACCAAGCTATTTCAAGTTTTCGGTGAGGAGGCCTGAAGATTCACGCCTCCCGCAAAGAGCGGCCCAATCTCTTCGATATAACTCCCTACAAATATATAGATAGCTCAGTAGCTAGCTAGCCAGCTAGATAGATAGACAAAGAAATACATAGATAGATAGTTAGACAGGTAGATCGGCAGATGGGTAGATGATAGATGGACAGGTAAATAGATAGACAGGCAGATAGATAGATAGATAGGTAGATAAGTAGATAGACAGATAGATTGACCTCAAACATAGCAACAGTTGCCTATGCTCAGTTTTTTTATCAGCTGAATGCCCCGATGACTCAGGCTCCCTTTGCCCCGTGCTCACAAGCCTCATGCGATACACAACTGAATCAACTAATGATTCCATGATCGGCCTCCAAAAAAATGAAACCATCCAAACAACGAACGTCCATTGTTGAGGAACCCCCAAAAAGATGCTGGTTCCTAGAAGGGAAGGCAAAACTTTCAATTTTTTCGGGGTGGAGATCCCGCACCAATCGCTTTCAAGCAGTACTTGCATTCCGTGGCCACCTCCACAAGGAAGTGGGAGTTTGGGCTGTCCAGCGGCAGCGAGTCTTTGATCTCTTGTCTGTGATCGCTGACGAAAAGCCTGTCTGGAGGTCTCGAAAAGCTAGGCAGGCTTCGGGCCTTGAGCAGGTGCCTCGAATATGACGAGGATGTGAGGCAAGGTGTTTTTGCAAATCCCCACGGGGCCCGAAACGGCACAGCATTTTAGCGTAATCGTTGTTTTGCACCGTCAAGTCCGCTTGAGGGATGGTAGAAGCAATGTTCAGGCTGAGGGAGGGCTTTACGTCTTTAGCCCAAAGTTCGGAGACAGCAATGGGGTCTGTCGATACGTATCTCATGCCTAAACAAACGCAACGCCCGCATTGATGACTGTTCCAATTTATAAGGCACGCAAAGACAACGAGGCACGGGAAGACAGCACAGCCATCTGCCAAACTTTTCTTTTCTCTGCGGATGGACCCGAAGGTCATGCCACAAGAAACTGTATCACATGAGAACGAAGGAACCCACAAAAATGGCATTCTGGTGTATTCAAAGCTACAGATATGGAAATTTTCATGCAACATCGACTCTAAACTCCAGGAACCCTACATGCAGCATTGTCGTTTAAAGAACAACTCCTAAAGCTTGTAATCGATCTCGATATCTCTCTCTTTCTCTCTCTCCGTCCTTCTCTCTGTCTCTCACTCTCACTCTGAGTCTCAATCTCACTCTCACTCTCTCTGTCTCTCTGGCTCCCTGTCTCTCTCTCTCTCTCTCTCTCTCTATGTGTGCGTATATATAGTCTCTGTATACGTATGTATAATATACAAAAACCTGTTGATTTGTGTATGTATGTATATACGCACACAGGGCCCAAATGGCCGCAGAGCGCGGAAGATTGTGGCGCCCTGCCGGCTATGGTCATGCAGTGAGGATCGCCGGACTCCAGTATCCTGACTTTAGCAGTTCCTGAACATGTGACTAATGCAAGCGCGACTTGTGATTGAGTGTGGAGG
This sequence comes from Symbiodinium sp. CCMP2592, assembly GCA_905221615.1. NCBI lineage: Eukaryota > Dinophyceae > Suessiales > Symbiodiniaceae > Symbiodinium > Symbiodinium sp. CCMP2592. The sequence continues at coordinate 1,011,903 of CAJNDT010001180.1, forward strand.
CCCTAGGGCCTTCATGCTGCTGTTAGGTCAGCACTGTTGCTGATTTTATCGTAGTTGCTTTGATGTCCGCGATATCACCTCTGACATCCTGGGTATGTTAACTGTGTAGGGATGGCCTCATCCGAAACCCGCGAGGATGATCCTGCACCTCCCAGATGCGAAAAAAATGGATTGTAGTTTGTCTGTGCTTTGATAGCCGGCGACGGAATACAAAGCATCCCTTGTCTTTCGAGCATATCCATGCAGTGTCCATGCGCCCTCATGTTGATTGATTTTGTTGCGGGGGTGGGACAGCTTTTCCGACTGCTGGTTATATCCCACCCCTGTCTTGTGAGCGCAGACTGTCTACAAATTTCTGTGCCACCTCCTCGTGTGTATATTAGGTGCATCCCAAAGGGACCGACCGCATCGACATGACTCTTCGCCCGAAAAGCGTGAAGCGTGATGTACACATCTTATGAACGTGTCCTAGAGCCTCGGTCTGACTGGTTGCGGAAATCCTGAACCAAGAAAGGGTGAAGGCCCAAGCGCCTCCTCTGCGGAGCCACCAAGAGTACAACGCATACACCATAACCTACAACAGTTTCGAACCTTAAAATCTTAAGCCCGTTCACGATAAAGCATGTAAAGCCCAAAATCCCACAAAACCCCATACCCAAGGCTTTCCAAAGTGATAATCTGCAAGGTTCTAGAAGTCCCTTAGTTCATGTTAATGTTATATGCTTATAACCACACCAATATGTAAACCGTGACCTTCAGCCAAAACCCTGAACCCACCTGCGACGGGTTTACATAACGTTTAGGGTCAAGAAAGGCTTTGGTCCAGATGATTGCAAGTCGTAGTCCAGCTAAACGTGAGTCCAGTAGCAAAACATGATCTAGGAGGGAGGAGGATTTAGGAGTTTAGGGTTTAAAAGTCCGGCCAAGCAGCATGAAGGAGGTCAGCGGCCTCTTTGGGATGGCCGGATCTCTCCTCGGCTTGGCGCCTGTCAGGGGGACACCCAAGCCTAGGGCTGCGGCCGGTGGGGTACAGGTTCTGTTTACGCAAGTTTGGAACTGATTTTTTGACAGCTCTTTTGCGCCCGCACGAAGGTTCGGCCTATACAAGCCCATTTCAACGCAAGCCAACTCAGCCCGCTTTCACAACTCCAATTCTTTTGAGCAAAAGCTACCAAAACGGCTGAACCCCTACCATCACAGATAGGGCCATGCAAAGGCCAGTCGGCCGAGTTGTCCTCAGCCGGCTGTCCTGCCAACATGCTTAAAGCATCGGTAAGATGGTCACCCATGCTAAATGACTCACATTAACTTCAGGTGCACCAGGTGCAAACTTGCGTGGGAAAGCCACGCTTCTTTAAGAACCATCCTCTCAAGTCGCATGGCACATCAACGGCTCAAACCACAGACTCACGACCATGGCAGCCTTCAAATATGATACGCAAAGTCAGCCCTCGCTCGTTCAGATTACAAGGGTTGCATTTGCAGTTTGCCCAAATCCTTACCCTTTCCATTGAGTTCCTCGGCCTACCTGACCACTAATGCTTCCATGCCAGTCGCCATACCAGTGCCTGTCGTTGCATCCTTTCGGCACCCTGCTGTTGAGATCGCTGCGCCAGCGATAATATCACCAGGGATTTTTGCCCCATGCAAATGTCGTCCATTTCTTGTTCATCCTCGTGATTAGTATACCACGTTCTGTCTTTCCACCGGTACCCGTGCCATCCAGGTCGTCAGGCTTATCAGCATGGCTTCCGATCCTGCTCACCAAGTTCCAGCACAACACTAGTACAGCCAACCAACATCTGGTCTATGGCCACATCCCCGTCCACGGGTGTTTCACACACATCGTCAACCGCGCCCACTAACATGTGTTTATCACATTCGGCATCTTTGCCCACGGCTGCCCTGTTGCGCCTTCCACGCTTTTTCTTCCTCTTTGTCTGCATCAAGTCCAGCTTAGTTTCCGATGCAACTTCCAACCCATACCGATCATAAAACCATTGCTGCAACTTATCCTCAAGTATGCAGCATCGCATCGACAGCTGTCGAACAGCCTGATCTTGTGCAGCGACGTTGGCCTCGACCCGATCCAGACACTCTTCCCACTTGCTTTGAAGTTTCGCCATGCTCTCCGCCCCACCCGCACTGATCAGCTCCGACTGCATTCGAAAGAGCTCACGCGACACACTCACATCCAGCCCAACCTGGCTCCGAGCCCTCCAGCCCTGGTGGTGCACCCGGTTCCATCCTTAAAGCAACTCAGGAGCAGTGGGACCGCGAGGCACACCTTTGGAATTAGGGTTTAGGGTTTAGGATTTCGTCTATCATTCGTTCAGAGTTTTGGATTAGGATATGGGTTCACACTCTTACAACTCGGGCAATCCACGATTAGGGTTTAGGGCTTAAGATTAAGGGCTGAGCTTCCGAAGTAGAACGGAGCGTCAGGGTTGCAGGTTGCAATAAATTCGTTCAGCTTGACCCAACACTCTGACCCCTGGTCTAGGCTCCACGCCGCTCCCGACTGCTTAACTGCAAAAAGGCCTTTAACCTTCACATCACATCTCCAAACACCTGGAATCGGAGCGGAGCCCTCGCCCAAACCTCTCGTCCATCATCCCTCAAAAGTCTCCCTCCATGTTCCTGCTCTCGAGGAGACATAGTAGACTCTAACAAAACACATATGCGTGAAGCAATCCAATGTGCCTACTTGACTTCGCTTACAGGAGGCCCTGTTTCCGGGAGATAGCTAGTGCAGCCGTAGCAAGATCGTAAATCCGCCTGGCATGACGCCCCCAGCCGCGATGAAATCTTGCTTATCCTTCCTCAGCCAGGTACCCGGGCTGGGGGACAGACAAAACACAAAGCGGTAGTTGGATCATGAACGTGCTTGTGCGGCGCACTTGGCAAGCATCTAAGCCGCCGCCAACCGCTAGCAGCCGCTAGCAGATACATGTTTGCTGTGGTTCTGTGACATTGGTGGTCCATACGACACAGGAGCAGCATAACTAGCAGCTCTTCATCCCGACAACCCAACGTAGAACCTGAGACCGCGAATACAACAAACTCAAACCTCGCACTAAGTGCTAGCCGCAAGCCATTCCACCTCTGAGCACAGAGACAGAGAGACAGAGAGAGAGAGAGAGAGAGACAAGAGAGAGATGGAGAGGACAGAGGGAGGGAGGGAGGGAGGGAGGGGAGGTAGAGGGAGGGGCAGGGAGAGGGAGGGAGAGGGAGGGAGAGGGAGAGGGACGGAGAGGGAGGGAGAGAGAGGGAGGGGGAGGGAGGGAAGGAGAGAGCATGCTTCCTGCAGGGCCCTTCTGCCTTTGCTCTAGGGGCTGCTGTCCGATGGCACCCACTTTCAGTCACTTGCCGTTCTCATCGTGGTACCAAAGTACGGTACAGCCAAACTCATATCACATGGGCTTTTGGCCGGTTAACAGTCTCTGCAAGGACTGCAGCAAAACAACACCAATTGTATGGTCATGAAACCGCAGAGGATGAAAAACGAGTAAACCTGGTCCGGGCTGAGGCCCTTGAAGCACAGCGGCAAGTAAGCCTCTTTCGCATCTGATGCGAGCTTGTCGTACTTCTCCTTCGGCCACAACCCACGGACATGCACCGAGTGGGGACAACCTGACTTGTAGTAATGAGGCTGGATGTCCTTCAAATCAGACCCAAGGATACCTAAGGCGGATCGGACACTTGATACGGGTGCACTGCTGTAGCTTTGTATGGCTAAGATGCCCCCACAATATGACCTGCTCGGCATGCAGCATTGCAAAGCCTCGTCTCCATTTCGCCTTCTTCCAGCATGGTCGACACGGCATCACAGGCTACCCTAAACCCTGGCAGGAGTTTCATGTCCCACGGTTCCTTGTCTGCCTTCTCGAGACTCTGCCATCGTCTGCCAGCTTCCTGCTTGCTCTCAACGGAATTTGAATCCAAGACGAAATATGACTCACCATGATCGTGCAAGCATGGGGGAAGCACGCATTATCGGGTTGGGGCAGTTGCATGCGAGCCTCAGATCTGCCCTGTATTCTGCTAGTGGCGGACAGGGTCTGCTACCTGCGCCAAAGCCAAATCGTGCTGAACTCGTCTCAACGGTCCTTGGTGATCTCTGTGATAGGCGCCCCCGCTGGCAGGCTGTCGCGGATGCTTTGCCTCGAGCGGTCTTACAGCCGGCCCTATCTCCCTATCTAAACACTACCTGGCAAAACCTGATGGCCAGCATTGGCAGTCAAACTGCATGCTGAGACTTCAAAAGTCTCCCGAAGATTTCAACCGAGGAGCCGATGGTCACTGAGCCAAAACATCCATGACGTTAAGGGCCTTGCGCAGTCTTCGACTGATGTGGGCAAAAGGCAAAAGAGTATATTTCTTTGCCCTTAGCTGGCACTCTAGGCTTTCGTTAAGGATGATTTCGGGCTTTCGGAAGAGGCTTAGAACCGTTTTGATGTACAAGACTGTCGACGTTCCATAACTTGCGATTACTTCGACGCTCCGGATCGACCCAGCTTACGGCAGTTCACACGAGCCTTTCCTAGGTTCCTGCAACCTACGCACATGAAGCACATCGAAGCAAAGAACATCTGAGACCCAGCTTCCGAACCCTGTGTTGAAAGTCTGTGACGAAACAAATGCACAAGTCGAGCAGAGTTCCGCGCGCAGTATCTTGGGCTGCTGGTAGGTAGGAGGGAGCGTTCTAGAATCAGTTCACAATACTCGTAGAAGCATCTGTACCAGTATACGGGCATGTGAATCATAGCAGCTTCTCCGAAACACGAACTAAGCCTGAAATCGGCTTCGAACATCTTGCACGCCGTTTCCAGTATTCGGGTCTGTGTAGAGCAGCCGTTTCATCTAGCAGCGCACACTGCATCGTTAAACTTGTAACTTGTAAAGGTCAGCGTGCTGTATCTCACGTTTGCAACACACGACGAGCTGTCACATCTGCTTCGGCTTCGTGTTAGGCAGTCTCTGACGGGGATACACGACAATTATTAGCTGGAGCAGCAAAAGGGACCATGGTTACTGCTAACCTTGGAGGCTCCTACATTGCCGCCATTTGGGATACCTTTTTCGCGGAATCTCCCGAAATTCGGACTGCAAAAGAGTAGTAGGGTTTCCAGATCAGGGTGATATTGCAATGGCTTGTTGAAGGCCAATCCAGATGCCCAATTACTTCGTGCAACTACTTCTGTGCAACACTGATTCCCGCGTGCTCCCTCCCACTCCCACACGGGTCGCTCGCTCTCTTTGCCGACTTTCTCTCGCACTCTCTCTCTCTCTCTCTCTCTCTCTCTCTCTCTCTCTCTCTCCTTTGCGGACTCACTCGCTGCAGGTCCTGGAGCCTGAAGACTCTGAACTTCCCAAAGGCTGCTGCAGCCCAAGCCCCGAATGCAGACCTCTTCGGCGGCGTCAAAGGTGTGACTTGACAAAGTCGCAGACCTGCAACCACGAAAATCTCGAGTCAAAGCCCCATCAACTGTGAACAACAGTGCTTGCTTCTTGCGTAAAAGACCAACTGAAGAAGTTCCGAGTCCTAAATCTCCGGCTCGTAGAATCAGGCATAGTTCGTGCTGCTATCAAGTCCGGGGTTCGATTTCATTGTGCCAAGGCTTTCTCTGCAGTCGCAGCGGTGCTACGTCGGGGGCTGCTACGCAACATTCCCCGTCGTGTACATGCCATACAATCACAGTGCTGCGCAAGCAGTGCAATCGCACAATGGGCAGGGGATACCAGTTCTAGGTCGGGACGGCAGCCATAGAAGGCTTCCGAAATCGAGAGATGGCTCCGAAGCCACTAAATCACTAAACCCCTCAGCTTTCCTAAATCCTGTAACATAGCTTAAACCGTAAAACCCTGTGAACCCCTAAACCTGCGCCCCGTAGAGTACTTGGCATGGGCGGTTGAAGTGGCCTGGAGAAGTTGCGAAGGCGAAGGCGGCCAGGAGGCCTTCCATGGTCATTCTGTCTTTTCGCGGGGCTTATAGAAGGCTTAAAGAAGCAGGACTTTAGAATGACGTGGTGGTGTTCAGGGAGACTTGGCTTTTTTTGGTGGCTTTGTGGGGCATGTAAGACGTATGAAGACTTGATAAAGGACTTAAGTCGGAGGTTGAAGCCCCAAAGAACTGTGAACTCGCACTGCTCATATCTCATATTACCAAGAACCCTAACCCCCAGATGATCCGTTGATATCCGCTGTGCCTTTTCTATGCCTTGTATGTAATGCGAGTAAGCTTAACACTCGCTAGCGAGCGTCCCTCAAAATCGGACAGGCGCCTGGCCAAACGCGGTGCCCACGCAGGCGCATGGCGCTGCGCCCGTGTGAGGCAACAGCTCGGAAACAGGAAAGGGTTGGGGCAATTGAGCATCGTCGGACTTAGCTTGCAAGGTCTATGCCTGGGTGTTGAGTTGGGCAATTGGGGTTTGTCGGCTACTTCGGCTTAAGCTTACTGTAAGACTTCAGGGCTGCGTGGTTGATGGCTCGAACCCAGGGTTGAAGGTTGTGGCCCAAGGTGACTGTTTACGACGAGCCCATTTCTGAGAATGAGCAAGAACCGCTTGGAGAGGGCTGACACCCGTGGTACTCTCCACGACATACGCCTTTTCAACATGTCGTGAAACAAACTCTTTTCGAGCTCACGGCCTTAGGCCTTCAAGGCTTAGATTTTGGGTTCAGGGTTTTGATGAACCTTCGTCCCCGGAGTTCTCAAGCACCATCAAAACTCCTCACCAATGGCAATGAATGAAAGGTGGCAACTGAGCAACAGAACACTTTCCTCCCCGAATCCTTTAGGTCGAAGAGTCATTCCATGTAGTTACCTCGTGGTCCTGAACGCTAAGCCTTCTCTGGCACTTAAGGCAGTCTTGCCCTCAGGGGCCACTACATGCATCTCGCTCTCCGTCGTGTTGATGGTTCCTATGTCTGTACATGTGTCTCGCTCTCGCTCTCTCTCGCTCTCTATCTCTCTCTCTCTCTCTCTTTTATCTCCCTCGCCCTCCCTCCCTCCCTCCCTCCCCTGTGTCTTCCGTTCCGGGCACAATCCAGTTTTCGGAACGCCCGTTCTCGTCCGTTGCAGGCAGAGCTGAAGCCATTCTCGAAGGCTTAAAGCAGAAAGAGAATGTTAGCTAATATTCTAATCACAAGCGACAATGGTAGCGATAACTGACAGCAAATCCCCCGGAAACCACAGATCAAGAAGCATCTGCCGTGCCATGTCCGATTTGATGATGCGAAACTTTCGCACGCATCAAAAACTCTCAGAAGGTCTTATGCTCTGGCTGAAGGTGTTGTTGTTCTGGGATTCTGGGGCTGATAAGATCAATTACGGCCTTCAGTCGCCTGAGGCGGCAAAAATGTGCCTCTGTCAGTTTCTGGCGTCGCCGCTACACACACCCACACAGTGCGGCTCTAGGAAGCTTCTGGCTTTGTTGGCGGAGGGTTACCTATCAAGCAAAATGGGATGCACAGAGCTTCGCATAACGCAGCTTCTCAAGGATCTGCTCCCGGTTCTCGCGCAGCCAAAGCCTGAACAAGCCGATGGTGAAAGCAAGGCCCCTCAAACCCCAAGCAAGAGCCTTCATATGTGGAATAGGGTTTTCGTGTATGTTTTGAGGAACTGTATAGACATGGTTGGGCCGTTTTTTCTGATCACACTTCAGACCCCTGTAGCCGCCCCAAAGCTTCGGGGAAGGACGGAGAAGGCGTGAACTCCTGGGCACTGCGGATGCTCTTTAGGGTTTAGGGTTTAGGGCCACAGAAACCCCGTAGATGGTAGACCATAACCTGCAAAAGCCCCAGCAACCCCTGTCATGCTCCTTTTATGGCTGTCCCGCACTAGAGCCTTCTCTTTCGAGAAGAAGACCGAGTGCGTCGACCAGGAGTAGAAAGCAGCACAAACACAAACTAGGCGGGTTTATGAAATTTTCGAAAAGGAGAACCTAGACTTGGATCAGCCGAGTGGCTTCCAAGCCGTCTGTGGCTTCTTCGGCTCCAGCGGATCCTTTCCCCTCAGAGAGTTTTAACCAGTTTCTTGGCAAGATTGAAGGGCCGACCATTCCTCAATATCGTGTGTAGACTGCTTCATCAAATACCAAGTGATGAAAGCCGAAGTGACCGGTTCATGTTTGCGTATGCAGACGTGGTGCTTTCAGGTCAATTACAAGCAGTGCCCCAACCAGCCTCTACAACAGCCCAAAATTATACGGACCACCATTCCTAACTTAAGGGCTCGATATGGTTCGATGGGAGGGCACTTCGGGGCTTCCACCATGAAGCCCCGTTTATGAAACCTTGCATGTGTGAGTTGAGGGTTTAGGGCTTGCGGGGTCCAGGGTCAGAAGATGAAACTTGAAACATAGACCATGGTTGCGACTCGCTCGAGCGAGCGCACGCATCCGGATTATCCACGTTGGCTACTGGCACTTCCATAGCATGTCAGGTATTCTCAAGCAGTTGGATCACAAGCCCAGGAAGATACAGGCAGCAAGCAAAACAAGACGTACCAATGTTGTAGTCATGCTCCTGTTATGTCGCCCCAGCCCTGAGTTCTGATTTCATTGGCAACATGCCCATGCCATCAGGGACATGCCCAGCGGGATGCTTTCAGACCATCCGTGACTAGTGAGAGCAGAGAGGACAGCGACACAAACCGAGTGTCAATAACATGGGTAAGTAGTTTAGAGTTTCTAGGCCCCGAACATCGAACACGCACCTGTGAGGTATTACCTTGCAGAACCTTGCAGCCGAAGGGGCGTCACCTTCTTTGCCCTCGTCCGGGCCTGTCGCTTCCTTCGTTGTCGCAATTTGTGGCTTTAGGGTCAGAAGGGTTCAGGGCTCTCGCCCATCCGGTGCAGAATTCTCCATGACTTTGTTAATATTTTCATTTCGAGCTGCCAAAGCAAAATGAAAAGGGTTGTTGCTACGGATCGACCATAAGGCAAGTAGGAGCTGCTGCGATGTGGTTTCAAGCGTAGCCGCAGCTACCTGTACTGCTTTCTTGCAGTCTTAGAAGTGGAGCAAGAAAGTTCAGGGGCGAGACTGCTTGGCTGATGCACTCGTAATGTTGCAGGCATCACGCAGAAGTGTAGCTGTTCAGATTTCAGCTCCAAACATTGCACCCGTCCCAGGCTAGGTCCTTCTTTCACGATTGTCGATGTCAGGGATCTCCCGCAAATCGAACTCCACGAGATGTCAGGTAATGGTGAAGTGTCGCGGGGTCCAGTGGAACCCGGTTCAAGCGGCTAAGACTTGTCTGCCCTTGCTGAAACCTCGCTTCGGGTACGAAACACTTCGTAGTTCGAGATTTCATTCGCTGTCTTCCACAACATCGGACGTAGGTTCTTCTGTGACAAAAGGCTCAAGGATTAAACCGGCTGTTGCATGACCCGCGGTCATGGTTGATCATCATTTCCAACGCGGCAGCTTCACCAACAGCATGTTGCCCAAACCATGTTAAGCATGAAATCCATGCCGTGACAACGGCCGTAACACTTTGTTGGTTTCCAGTGAGAAACTCCACGCATCCAACTGTCTTCAAAGTGTTCACAGTTGAGAGGGTCTCCCAATACTACGGAAAGCCTGAGGCAAGGACCTAATACGTAGTTGTTCAACCTTACATTTTGCAGCATGGGCTTTATGAGTTCTTCCTCGTAGCTTGACAACGACGTTGTCCAAGTAATTACATAGATGGAGCCGTATGTAGATAGTTCGGTACTACCGCAGCATGAAGCAGGCTTCCATGCGACTGGTTTAACGAGCATCTGCAGGAGCTCCGGTAGTTTCTGCTTGAGTGCCCACCGTATCCTTGTAGACGGATACTGGGTGAGCCAAGAATAGAAGGGGAAATACGAACCGCGTTCCCTAGTGACTGCAACAACAGCACAAAGATGATAACTATCTCTCAACAGCCCCTCTTGTACTCGGTGCCAAGGAAATCCCATCTGCGGCTGCTCCGCGTGTCTCGAGGGGTGAGTGTGCTCTTGTTGACTACGGGGACAGGCTATAAACATCAACCGCCCACACATGATGCTAGCAGCGTGTAGGTACGTATGCACAGTTGACAGGCTTCTTACATGCTTCTCTGTTTGCCGGTGTGTCTTTGTCAGAGTAAAGATATCCCCTTCTCCCCAGACTGTAATCCAAACCGCCCAGCCCCTAAAACCAGTGTGCATGCAGCCAAGAAGCGTTTCGGTGATGACCCCTCCCTTCGCCAGGAAGTCCTTCCTGGGCGTGGCTCGGGTATGGTTTCAAACCTCACAAGGTTCGCGGTTCCTGAAGACGTTTTGAAGGTCTGAAATTGTTCCCGCGGGGTTTAGGATTCCAGGGTTAGGGTATCGGATTACGGATCTGAGGTTCTTTCACCACTGCAGAGTTTGGTGCGACAGGTTCTTAAACCCTCAACCACCACGAGAACCCCCGCACCTGCAAAGCCATCAATCTTCACCCGGCAAAGCTTGCAGTGCAGAGTCCAGTCTTGTCCATGGACTGCCATCGCAATGCGCCCCCGTAGTTTGGGTGAGCTAGGCAGTTCGCTCGAACCTTGTTCGTACATGTTGCGATTTGGGATTTCGCATAGATGAACACCACCACCAAGCGATGGGGGCCGCGAATTGTAGCCCAAACCGAGAAGCCCTAACCAAACCAGGCTTGGGCGTCAAACATGATAAACATGAATATTTAACCGTAAGCCCTGATCAATTTAACACAAAAAATCTACATTTTTGCCACTGGACTCAAGTCTAGCCAGTCTACGACCCACAATCATCTTGACCGAGGCCCATCCCCTAAACCCCAAACCGTAAACTCTAAACCCTACACCCTAAACTTTCAGCTTGATCGAGGCACATCTCCTTCAAGTAGGCTGCTTTCAGCTGCTCTGCGCGAGCCTCTTTTGGGGGGGTCAGGACGACTTAGGGGTCTGATGTTCAGGGATGTTCAGCATTTGGGAATGGGGATTTAGGGCTTAGGGCTTGTTAGAAGTCCAACGCTCAAGGATTCGGAGTGTGGATTTAGGGTCTGCTTGTAGGGTCTAGTCTAAGGCTTGGCATATTAGAAGCCTCATGCTCCAGGGTTGGGCATGTGGGTTTAAGGGGTTTGCGGGGCCATACACAAGCCTGATGCTCAAGGATTAGGAATGGGCCGCAATGGGGGTTTAGGGTTTGTATTAGGGCTCATGAAAAGCCTGATACTCCAGGGTTGGAAATGGGTGCTGGAGGTTATTCGCAGGCTAGGCTTGCAGGGGCGGGGATAAATCCCCCTGAAGAACAGGTCTTTGGATTCGGGGGGAGCATATGGGTGTTTGTCAATATTTTGGTCCCTTTTGGGTCCCTGATATATATAGTACGGCACTTAATATTTAGGGTACTGTACCCCAAAAGGGACCCTCATCTTGACAACCACCCATATGATGAGCAGGTGCCTGGAACCCAAAACCCTAAACACCGAACCCTCGCCTTGTATTGCTCTCGAGCGCTGTCATCCAGAGCCCTCCAGCGTTTTCCGGCCTTTCGGACTTCAGGGCGCCAGGTTTCGGATTTTCTTACCTTTGGTTAGTAGGGAATGGATGAAAGGTAGTAATAGTAGTTAGTAGTTATGATTGTACCCCATTCCTCCATTCCCTACTAACCAAAGGTAAACTTTAAGAACTATGGGTTTAAAAGCTTCTAAGCGAGTCGAGTTCGCGGAACTTGTGAAAGTTCTCGTGTCGTGTTGCGAAATAAGCCGAAAACCTGTTCAGGCTCGGGTGGATGGTTCTGGATCGTGTCGACTGGTTCTATTGTAGTGGTTTGTGCTGTGGAAAGTTTTGTAGAATGCACGAGCCACGGGGTGCAAAAAGCAGGATGGGGTTCAGTTTATCTGCTATCTGTTTCTCGCGGTCGATGGGAATCCCCAAACAGCCAGCATGATGTTTGTCAACTTCTCATGCACCTTTCTTCGGGGTTTCCCCGTGACCTCTCTTGCGTTTCATGGAGAGCTCATGCTCCCAATGCACCTCACCACGAGGGTAACTTTTTCCCACTTCCTCTTCACCTCCCGGAGCACGAAGTCTCTATGAGGGAACTCCTGGCAAGTTGGCAACAAGGTGGAGCCTCGTGCGGGTCCTGTATGAGGCGGCTCCGCAAGAAGGGAATGTGGTGGTACCAAGCTATTTCAAGGTTTCAGTGAGGAGGCCCGGAAGATTTAATCCTCAGCCCCAAAAGCCCGCACAGCCAAAATTCCAGGTCAAGAAGACCTTGCCCTACCTTTCCACTGGCATAGATGGTAATCTCAAGAATGCAATCTCTTAAACCTTAGAACGATCAGTTCTTGGAACTGCATGACATATCTTGGGTCTTTCCTGGAGCCCGTCCACCTTGAGCATCAAGCCCCTCTGTGCTACGAATAACGCTAAACTCCGAAGACAACACAGCACGAATGTATGTACATACAAGTGTACATGTGTATGTATGTATATATACATATACATACATATATATATATATATGTATGTATGTATACATATACCCAACACACACACACACACACAAACACACAAACACACACACACACACAAACACACACACACACACACACACACACACACCGCGTACACGCACACACGCACATGGATAGATAGGTAATTAGCCAGCCAGTTAACTATCTAACTATAGCTACCCAGGTAGGGTAGGTAAGTAGAGAGGTAGAGAGATAGAGAGGCAGAGAGATAAATAGATAGAAGGGTAAGGACAGATAAATGGACAGACCCAGACGTACCAACCGCTGCCCCTGCCTGCAAAAACTAAACCAGCCTAAAACATCCGTTGTTGAGGAACCCCTTCCAAAATATGTTGGTGCATAGTAGGACCGTGTAAATTTGAATCTGTTTTGGGGTGCAGGGCTCCAATCGCTCAAACAGCACTTGCACCCAACGGCCACCTCCACAAAGAGGTGGCCAGCTGGGCCGTCCAGCGGTAGCGAGTCCTTGATCTCTTGTCTGTGATCGCGGACGAATAGCCTGTCCGGAAATCTCGAAAAGCTAGGCTTCGGGTTCGGGGCAAGTGCCTCGCACGTGATGAGGGTGCAAGGCAAAGGTGTTTTCGCAAATCGACAGGGGAACCGAAACCGCGCAGCATATGCTTTCTTGAGCTGCCAAGTCCGGTTGCGGGATGGTAGAAGATCAATGTGGGCAAATTGGAATGCCTAAAGCCAAGCGTGCATCTATAACAGCCACAGGGATCATATGAGGTCCCAGGGCGCTAGTTGCACCCCTGACCCTAAACCTGATGGAAGGACTACTTGACGCCAACAGTGAGTCATGTCAGGCGCTTCTGCAGTCTGTTGTGCAAGGTTGGGCTTAGATGGTTCGAGCTTGAATGCCTGCTGCAGTTCTGAGCCAGGAAGAGGAAGTCAGAATGAAATGGATCACAGCAAACTGCCCCAGGCCTAACTGCGTTTCCCATTCTAGCACTACCCCAATGTTCAGGCTGAGGGTTCAGGACTCTAGGTCTTGAGTCCGAAGTTCGGAGACAGCACTGCTTCTGGAGCCTGTTGATATCTCGTGCCCAACCAAGTGCAACACCCGAATGAGGACTGTTCCAAACTAGGGCTCTTTCGGGCTTTCAGAAAGGGTGAGGTTACCACGAGAAAACAACACACGGGAAAACAGCACAGCCATCTGCCAAACCTCTCTTCTCTCTGCGGATGGACCCGAAGGTCACGCCACAAGAATCCGTAGCACATGGGAACGAAGGGACCCACAAGAGCAGCTTCTGGTGTAAACGATGCTGCAGGTATAGGAACTTTCAAGCAACATAGGCTCTAAACCAAGGAACCCTGCCTACAGCCTTGTCGCTTACGTGTAGTTTCAGAACAGCTCCTAAGGCGTGGAAGGCTTGGAATCGATCTCGATCTCTCTCTCTCTCTCTTTCTATCCCTCTCCCTCCCTCCCTCCCTCCCTCCCTCCCTCCCTCCATCTCTCTCTCTCTCTCTCTCCTCTCTCTCTCTCTCTCTCTCTCTCTCTCTCTCTCTGTCTCTCTCTCTCTCTCTCTCTCTCTCTCTCTACTTACACCTCAACATGTGTATATATATATATATATATATATATACATAGAGCCTGTGTAACTTACACCTGAACATGTGTATATATATATATATATATACATAGAGCCTGTGTACCAAGATGTAGTATATATAATATGCGTATGTGTATGTATGTATACAAACACACATCTTATGAACGTGTCCTATACACTCGGTCTGAGTGGTTGCGGAAATCCTGAACCAGGAAGGGGTGAAGGCCCAATCGCTGCGCCTCCTATGCTGAGCCACCAAGAGTACAACATATATACACCCTTGCCAAAAGCAGTCTGAACCACAAAACCCTAAGCCGTTCACGCTAGACCATGTAAACCCCAAACAACCCCACTCCCAAGGCGTTCCAAGGTGATAAGGTGCTAGCAGTCCCTTGGTTCAGGTTACTGTACTACTTATAACCACACCAGTATGTGGAAGCTTCCCAAAACAGGGGACCCTAATATAGTACCCTAAATAGTGGGATCCTTATTCTGAGGACCCCCAAATAAGGCACCCCTACTTTTCGGAAACCCCCACGTAAACCTTGACCCTCAGCCCGAACCCTGAACCCACTTGCGACGTCCAGCAGCCAAAAAAGGGTCTCGAAGGGAGGAGGGTTTCGGAGTGTAGGGTTGAAAATCCGGCCAGGCAGCATGTAGGAGGTCAGCGGTTTCTTTGGGATAGCCGGATCTCTCCTCGGTTTGGCGCCTGTCAGCGGGTTCAGGGCTGCAGCAAAGGTAGGGTATTCCGGTTTTGGACTCGCACACTTGCTCTCGGCTGGCATGGATTCCGATCCACCGAGCTTTCACGGTTTAGCTTTAGGATGAAGGGCTGAGCTTCAGAAGTAGAACGGAGCGTCAGGGTTGCTGCCGCTTGCAATACACTCGCTCAGCTTATGCTGCATGACCCGTCGAGACTCCCTTTTGTGGGCTCCACGCGTCTCCGGATTGCTTAAACCGCCGGCGCCTGCTGCAAAAAACTTTAACCATCACATCACCCTCTCCAAACTCCTGGAATCAGAACGGAGCCCTCGCCTAAACCTTTCGTCCATCATCCCTCAAAAGTCTCGCTCCATATCCCTACTCTCGAGGAGACATAAGGGACTTAAACAGAGCACATAGACGTCAAGCAATCCAATTACAGGAGGCCCTGTTTTCAGGAGATAGCTGGTGCAGCCGTAGCAAGATTGTAAATCCGCCTGGCATGACGCCCCCAGCCGCGGCGAAATCTTGCACATCCTTCCTCGGATAGGAGTTGGGGGACAGAACAGCACAAAACGAGGACTTGCAGTAAGTGGAGCGGGAGCGGATGGAAGTCGCAACTTGCCACCATCTATGCCGCGAACCGCTAGCAGACACATGTCCGCCGCAGTTCTGGCAAAATTGTGGTTCACAACTCATACGACACAAAAGCCCCGTAATTACCAGCAGCTCTTTATCTCGACAACCCCACATAGAACCCGAACACAATAAGCTCAAAACCCACACTAAGTGCTAGCACAAGCCATTCTACCTCTGAGCACAGAGAGAGAGAGAGTGAGAGAGAGAGAGAGAGAAAGCGAGAGAGACAGAGAGGCAGATAGACAGACAGACAGAGAGAGACAGCCAGGGAGCGAGGGAGAGAGAGAGAGAGAGAGAGAGAAAGAAAGACAGAGAGAGCGAGAGAGAGAGAGAGAGCGAGAGAGAGATGGAGAGACAGGTTCAGGGAGGAGAGAGGGAGCATGCAAGTCCTGTATGGCGCCCCTGCCTTTGCTCTGAGGACATACTGTCCGACCGTACCACACTTCTTCAATGAGTCCCGTGGCCACGAGAGTCAGTCACTTGCCGTTCTCACCGTGCCACCGAAGTACCGGAAAGACAAACTCATATCAAATCAAGCGCCCTTATTCTAAAGCTGAACTGGGCCGGACAGCAGTCCCTGCATGGGCACTACAACGAAAACAACACCAATTGTGGCTTCTTTAATCGCGGACATTATACAAAAACCTATTAAACCCGGTCCGGGCTGACGCCCTTGAAGCACAGCGGCAAGTAAGCCTCTTTCGCATCTGATGCGAGCTTCTCGTACTTCTCCTTCGGCCATGACCCACGGACATGCACCGAGTGGGGACAACCTGACTTGTAGTAATGATGCTGGATGTCCTTCAAATCAGACCCAGGGATACCCAAGGCGGATCGGACACGAGATACGGGTGCACTGCTGTAGGATCTGTATGGCTAAGAAATCCACAGAATATGACCTGCTCGCCATGTGGCATTGCAAAGCCTTGTCTCCAATGTACCTTCTTCCAGCCTGGTCGACACGGCATCACGGACTACCCTTTCACACCTGGACTACGCATCACGGACTACCCTAAACCATAAACCCCAAGCATTGTTGTGGAGTTTCATTTCCCACGGCTCCTTGTCTGCCTTCTCGAGACTCTGCCAGCGTCTGCCGGCTTCCTGCTTGCTCCCGACAGCATGTGGGATTTTCCCCAAATAGGGGACCCCAATATAGTACCCTAAATTGTGGGATCCTTATAATAAAGACCCCCAAAATAAGGTACCCCCAATTCTCGGAAACTCCCATGTGCCATTACAGAGCAGTTTGACTCAGCATGAAAGAACATGAAAGCCGGGGAGAAGCACGAATTGGGGTGGTGAATGCCTAGCTCTGCCCTGTCTTCTGCTAATCGCGAGAGGGGTTCTGGGAGAAGTGTTGCCCCAAAGCCAAATCGCGCTGAATTCGCCTCAACGGTCCTTCAAGGTCTCTGTGTTAGGCGCTTCCGCTGGCAGGCTGTCACGGATGCTTTGCCTCGAGCCGTCCTACAGGTGGCCCTATGTGAACACTGCCTCGCAAGACCCGAAAACCAGCATTGACAGTCAATTTGCATGTTCCGGTCAGTATCAACGGAACGTTGCATTCAGAAATTCAGGGCCAGGCTGTTTCGAAAGCCGTCCCAAGATTTTCAGCCGAGGAGCCGATGGTCACCGAGCCAAAGCATCCATGCAGATAAAGGCCTCGCGGCAGTCTTTGACTGATAATGGCTGAAGAGCATCCACGGATACTCTCTTTGCCCTTCGCGGGCACCCTAGACTCTAGACTTTCCTTGTTAAGGAAGATTCAGGATTCCGGCGGAGGCTTGGAACCTTTTTGATGTACAAGTCGACGTTCTGTGACTTGCGATTACTTCAATGCTCCGGCGGTAAATCGACACAGCTTACAACAGTTCACACGAGCCTTTCCTACTACGGTTCTTGCAACCTAGAACTGCGCACTTGAAGTACAGCGAAGCAAAGAACACAACCCACAAGTCGAGCAGAGTTCCGTGCGAAGTATCTTGGGCTGCTGGCAGGTAGGACGGAGCGTTGTAGAATCAGTTCACAATACTCGCAGAAACGTCTGTGACCGTATAGGGTGTGAAGCATAGCAGCAGCTCCGAAAGACAAACTAAGCATGAACCCGGCTTCGAACTTCTTGCACGCCGTTTCCGGCAGCCGGGTCTCTCTAGAGCAGCCTCTTCATTTCGCAGCGCAGACTGCGTCGTTAAGCGGGTTGGGCAAGGGACGACGAGCTGCTTCGGTTTGGTCTTAGGAAGTCTCTGACGGGGTTACACCACAACTATGAGCTGGAGCAGCAGAAGGGACCATGCTTACTGGGGCTCCTACATTACCGTCATATGGGAACCTTTTTCGTGGCATCTGCCGAACTTGGGACTGCAACAAAGCGGTGGCGACGGTGAACCCAAGGAATCCTCAGCGCCTACGTAGGGTTTCCAGATTAGGGGTGTTATTGGTACCTTAAGCCGGAAGAACCTGCCTTTTTAGGGTTCCTTATTATGGTTTCCTTATATAAGTCCTTAAAAAGGTAGGTTATTCCGGCTTAAGGTATGGTTGGTGTAAGTACCAGCCTTTTGGGAATTAAGCACTCTTTGGGAAAATGTTCAGAGCTTGTAGAACCATCAATACTCACTCTGGGGCCTGGATCGGAGGCATCACTTTAAAAGCGGCTACAAGGAGTAATGAGTCAAAATCGAGAGCCAATTCGCATGCCCAAGTGCTTGGCGCAACTACTTCTGTGCAACGCTGATTCCTGTGTCTGCCGCCCACTCTCTGTTTCTCTCGTTCAACATATTTCTTACACGGGTCGCTCGCTCTCTTTGCCGCCTCTCTCTCTCTCTCTCTCTCTCGCGCTCTCTGTCCTTTCCGGACTCACTCGCTGCAGGTCTTGGAGCCTGAAGAAAACAACCTTCCTAAAGGCTGCTACAGCCCAAGCCCCGAATGCAGACCTCTTCGGCGGCGTCAAAGGCGTGACTTGACAAAGTCGCAGACCTCAAACTACGAAAAACACGATTCAATCTCCCATCAACTGTGAACAACAGTGCTTGCTCCTTTCGCAAAAGACTAACTGAAGAAGTTCCGAGTCCTAACTGCCGGGTTATTTAGAATCAGGCATAGTTCTCTAGACTCACACAGAAGGTGCTGCTATCAAGTTCGGGGTAGGATTGCATGGTGCCAGGAGTGCATCTCTGCTTTCGCAGAGGGCTACGTCGGGGACTGCTGCGGCGCATTCCGCGTCGTGTACACGCCATACGAGCACACTGCTGCATTGGCCAGGGCATTCCAGTTCTAGATTGAGACGGCAGCCAAAGAAGGCTAGCAGGGTACACCAGCGCTTCCGAAGCCACTAAACCCTCTACTTTCCTACACCCTGTCAACATACCTTAAACGTAAAACCCAATATGTTAAACCATAAATCCCTGTACACCCCTGAACCTGCGAACTGTAGAGTACTTGGCCTGAAGAAGTTGCAAAGGCGAAGGCGGCCAGGAGGCCTTCCATGGTCAAAGGTTGTTTCTTTTCGTGGGGCTCATAGAAAGCTTTAAGAGCGGACGCTCTAAGGGTTAGAGCTGTTGGCAATTATAGGGTTGCGAGTATTACGAGTTCACAGTTCTTTGGAGTTCCCACCTCCGACCTATGTCCTTTATCAAGTCGTTATAGATCTTACATGTCCTGCAAAGGCACCGTGAAAACAGCCAAATCTGCCTGAACCCCACCACGTCATTCTAAAGTCCTGTTTTTTTTATGCCTTCTCTGTAATACAAGTATAAAATTGTAAGCTTATAATCCTCCTGAGCGCAAAACACTCAAAATCGGACAGGCACCTGGCCAAACGCAACGCCCACGCAGGCGCATGGTGCTGTGCCCATGCGTGGGAAAAGCTGAAAATAAAGGGTAAGCGTGGAACATGGAGTCAGAGCTTATGGTTCAGGGGTGGGGAGGTGTTGTTGCCGTCAACCTTTGTAAAAGCTAGATCCTAGATTTGTGGTTGTTCCGGGAGTTACAGTAGGGGGCATTCAGCGTTGTCGGGCTGCTCTTGCTAGGTCTGGGCCTGAGGGCTGAGTTGGGCAATTAGGGTTTGTCGGGGATTTGTGGCTTAAACTTTACACTTGACGGCAGTGGTTGATGGTTCGAATTTAGGGTTTAAGGTTGCGGGCCAGGGTCTCTGACTTTTAAGACGAGCCCATCTGAGAATGAGCAAGAACCGTCTGGAGAGGGCTGACACCCATGGCCCTCTCAGCAACTCACTCTTCTTCCACATGTGCTGGCACAAACTCTTTCGAGCTCAGGGCCTTAGGCCTTCAAAGCTTAGCTTTGGGGTTCAGAGTTTTGATGAACCCTCGTCCCGGAATTCGCCAGCTTCCGTACACCCTTAAACACTGAAAATTACACCATGTGCCCTCAAGACCCTCAATATCCTCTTCCGGCAATATGAATGAACGGATATCAATGGTGGAAACTGGCTCCACTCCACGAATCCTTCAGGTCGAAGAATCATTCAAAGTGATTAATTGCTTCCTTGGTCCTGAATGCTAATTCTGCTCGGGCACTTAAGGCACTCTTGCTCTTAGGGGACACTACGTGCATCTCGCTCTTTTTCCCTCCCTCTCTCTCTCCCTTCCCGTGTCTCCCGTTCTCGGCAAAATCCTGTTTTCGGTACGCCCGTCGTCCATTGCATGCAAAGCTCTCAGGAAACAAAGCCTGTGAGCATCTTCCACTAGAAGCTCTTTTGCTTGCAACGGCGTCCACCCACTGTACTCGAGTCACAATTCTGCGAAAAGACCTCCAGGGAGCGCTTGGCATCTGTAATTATTTCGGAGGCCCCACAAGGTGGGATGAAGGTGGGTGGGATTAAGGATCCCTTTTATAAGGACTCTTATTTGGGAATATCCCACTTACCTTCATCCTACCTTTTGAGGCCCCCGATTATTGTGGTCCTTTCGGAGTATTTTGCGGATTACGGTAGGGCTTGTAGCCAGCTTCGGTTGCACTTCGAGACGCTCAGGGGTCCATGTACCCCTATATATAGAGATACATGGGCCCCAAAGTACCAAAAAGAGGGACTACATTAAAGCCAATGTATTGTATATACTACTATATGAGTACATGGACCCTTAGGGAGAGACATGCAGTGCCAGCACTTCTGCGGCCCCCCGCCCGGTCCCAATGCACGTCAGCAGACTTAAACGCATGTTCTGGTTCCAATGCGCAAAGCAGGGCGCCAAGCAATCCCCATTCCCAGTTTTTGGACCATGGAACCCTACTATTCGGGTATTTGGGCCCTTCGGGTTTTGGGTTTAGTATCGGGGGAACAGCTCCCAAGCGGATCACGAACCTGAAATCGCCGAAATCCCATACCCTGAAACCCAAATGCTTTGGCTTTCCTGCTCAGAGCCTAAGACCTTACTAAGCCCCAAACCCTAAAACCCACAAGCAAACCCTGACCCTTATACACTCTAGGCAGCCCATGAAAACCTGCAGCATGGATCCCCATGCAGAGCCTCTCCCACTCGCACGAAGTTGAAGCGCTGCTTCAATTTCGCTGCCTCGAGCCCTGCCTCTCCGAGACCTTCTTGCATAAGCATGTGTTCGATAGGGCTTCGGCGCTCACACTCGGACAATGCAGGCGAGGCATGTGGGTCGATAGGGTTTAGGGTTCAGAGTTACGGGACAATGGCCTTTTGATGCCTGCATGCACATATTGTATATATATAGTCCAAGGATTAAGTAGAAATGGGGTTTAGGATGTGGCTCAAGGAGTTTAGGGTACAAGGTGCGGGAAAAGTTCTTAAAGGTTTTCAATAAGTGCTGAAGGAAGTTAGACGGACTCCACAAGCTTTTAGAAAGGGTTTATATAGTCGGCGGATTGCAAAGAGCCACATGTACCAAAAAAGATGGGACACAAATCTTACACTAAGTACGGCTTCCCTACATGAAGTATAGACTAGTATAGAGTCTGTTCCTGAAGTCAATGGTCAAAACTCAACCCTGTAGGCTCTAGGCCCTAGACCCTACTAGCACTAGCCCTGAACCCCCTGGGCTTTTTCGGGGTGCTTTGGGTTTCGGGTTCAGGAGTGACGCAGCACCTTGGATTGGTAAGGGTTTTCCAGTTGCTTCGGTTTGGAGGATTTGTTGCGGGTTTGGGGATTGCGAGCTTTGTGGCTAAATCTGAACGTCTTGGGATTTGGGGGGCCTTTAAGGCTTTCAGGGTCTTCAGGGCTCAGTGTGGAAGGGTTTCCAGGGCCTAGGAGTTTGAGGTTTAGCGTGGAACGAATGAACCGCTTCGTGGGCCACTGACCAGGAACTTGTTTGGAACCACTATCACGCTGGATTCGGGTCAAGTATTTAGAGATCTTTACGAAGTGGCTCTCGTGATTGTGGAGATTGTTCTGGGATGCGAATTGAGGATTACGGTTTGTGCGACTACAGGATTGCGTTGGATCCGAGCTTCGTGTGATCATGGGTCTTTCTTTATAGAGTTGACTCATGTGAAGTCCGGGGTATGACGATGACTTTGCCAACCCGAAGATTCTACAAGCTGCTGCTCAATGGAGCTACAGGCCACGGGCGGATGGCTCAAGTTCTAAGGTCTCGGTCTAAGACAAGGCCTGGAGTAAGGACTGCACCGCAAGATTTCACTGGTTACCTGGTCGTTACTGGAAAAATATGGGAGCTTCCGATAGTTTAGGGGGCGTACCTTATTTTTTGGGGGTGCTTATAGCAAGGACCCTCTTAGGGTACTGTAGTAGGGTCCCCACTTTTCGGATACTCCCATATCCCCTTGAAGGGCCCTGGCCTCCATGCCCCTGCGAGCGCCGTCTTCACCTCGTGGCAATCCTGGCGCATCACATCGAAGGGGTTTAGGGTTTAGGGTTTTGGTTTAGGGTTTAGGGTAGGGTTTTTGCCCACTTGGGAGATCAATTCTTGTGCCAGGCACTCTGACAGACATTGCTGCAAGTGCTTCGTCCGTGCACTGGTCATAAGCAACAAAAGTAGTAGTGGCAGTGGTCGTCGTCGTGGTGGTGGTAGTTTAGTAGTTAGCAGCAGCAGCAGCCGTAGTCGTAGTGAGGAGGAGGAGGAACTAGGTCCACGGCTCGTAAAGCGCAGCGTCCTAAACAGCCTCGCGGTCTTGGCGGCCAACTACCGGTAGGAGGAGTAGGGAATGCGTGCTGCGGATAGTCAATGAGAGCTGCGTGATTTGGGGGTCTCTGAACCACCAGACTCTTTCAGATTCTTTTGACACCTGTTGCTGGCTTTCTTCGGAGATTCATTAAATAAAATCGGACAAGTCCACTGCCTTCAGGGCAGGGATGCTTTGAGTGAGACATCCTGTACTGCAGTTCCAGTCGATTTTATGGTGCTTCTTTCTGATGGTCCTTCTCGAAATTTGGGCCATATAGATTCTATAGAAATGAGCCTAATTAAAACTGACCCTAAAGAACTACACCTCGACTGGGGGGCACTGACTCAGAAAATCATTGCTTGCGAGGCACCTGTTCGGAGCGAAGCCTGTTCTCCGAACAAAGCGCATCCGATTACTATAGGGGCCTTAATACTTAGAACACGGCTTGAGGCCCACTATACTATAGCTGTAGTAAGGAATCCCCCAAAATAGTATTAGCAATTAAATTATTTAGGCCCCTATTATACATGGGGCGCTTGCCCAAGGGGCGCACTGCGTATCACCTCGACAAACCAACACATCTCTCAAACGCTCGGGCATGCTGTGTCGATGAAGCAGGCGCTTCTGCTCACGCATCGGTGCTGTCAGCATGCACCAAGGTGCATGCATGCAGGCCAAGCACTGAAAATTGTTTCAATCTGCGGCTACATCTCTAAGTAGCAGTCCGCAAGCGCCAGGGAAGACACTCTCTGACATTCGGATGGGTCCCCGTCCAACCCCATCTGCAAGTAGCTCGGGATTGATAGAGGTCTGGCGAAGTCGGCCACGGTGCGCTTCTTGCAATTCTGCAGGTCTGTCCTTGCACCGGCCGAAATCGGAATAATCATTATTAGTACTATCCCTTGATGGTCCCTCACATAACATGTAAAACCATTGGGAACTTAATTAGAATATATAGGGGTTTGGGTTTTTCGACCATCATCAGAAGAAGGAACCCCCAAAATAGCATTGGTAATCATTCAGGCCCCATGTATTAGTTCGTCCTTGCACCAGCCGAAATCAGGGTCGCAGCAGCTTCCCACTGGGCCGTACGAACAGCCTGCATGAGCGGCGTGCTGTCGTGCTGGTGCTGGACCTTTTCCTCAGTTGACAAACTTAAGAACGACAGAACTTACAAATAGCAGTCCCAAGCCCATAAACCCTCAACCATTTGAGCCCGATACGCCTACCCTCAAAGCCCTCGCATAACCCTCGCAGCAACCCTGACCCTTTCAATAGCTCTCTCCTCATAATGTGCAACCCTTGTAGAGATCCTAGATCAGAGTCCCTTGAAAAAGAGCTCCTTAACTGGAACCTGCAGGGTTTCGGATAGAGACGTCACCCGACCAAGGCGGTGCTGCAGGGACTTCTTCGCAAAAAGCAGCCGCCCAAGTAGCCGGAACTCACGCGATACCTGGCGGCTCTTCTGGCCACAGGGCAATGTACAACAAACACGCAAAACAGCTGCAGATGTGCATGTGTGTGTGTGTAATATATATATATATATATATATATATATATATATATATACTTACATACACATACACACACATACATATGTATATATATATATATATACACACAGTCTATATACATATACACATATCCCCCTCTCTCCATCTCTCTCTCTCTCTCTCTCTCTCGCTCTCTCTCCCTGCATGTTTGCACAGGGTGTACTGCCTAGGGGGTCTGAACGATGAAGCTTGACATTCTCAGCTCTTGTTAGCGACATACTGTGCCACAAAAAAATGCATGTTCAGCACCCCGGTGCCTTGAGCCGGAAGTTCACGTCCGCACGAACCTCGACTAAGCGATGCACCATCTCTGCGGACCCACCGCGAAAGTTCACCGCAGCCCAAAGCGTCCGCGATAGCTCCAGCTGATCCGGTTGGCACTGCCTCAGAAGCTCCTCCACCGCTTGGATTGCCCCATAACTGGCAACTGTCTGCAAGGGGGTATATCCAATAACGCCCTGCGCCAGTGGGCGGCCACCGGCCGCACAAAGCAGTCGGATGCCTTCCGCGTTGTCCCTAGGCCCGGCAAAGTGCATGGCGGCGATGAGGCCACCATGCAGCTGTGCCCGGGCTTCAAGGAGCAGCTTGGTAGCCTTCCTGGGTTCTTGCTAAGGAGTGTATTTTAAGTTACCATAGTAGGGATCTATAATGACAAGTATGGTTTCTTTATATAGTATAGTAACTTGAACTGAATCCCTCAACAAGAGCCCAGTTTCTGGTGCTTGAAATAGACGACCATATCAAGGGCCGACATTCGGGGAGGAAATCCCAAGGTCGGTTCATCCTTGGCGGTGCGACAATTCACATCGGTTCCTTCCTCCAGCAAAGCCCGGAGTAGCTCGGTGTCCCCGGAAAGTGCTGCATAATGCAAGGGCCGCCATCCCGCGCTATCCACTTCGCCACATCCCTGGAAGCCGTTCTGATGCAGGAACTCTGCCAAGGTGTCGCGATCGGAGGCTCTAGCAGCATCGTGTCTTGGCAGGAAGCCTGCAACCGGTTCCACCTCCAGCCCGCGCAGGTGCACAGTTTGGAGGTTGAAATGACGCCGGAATCCGGGCAGATCGCCAGCTTGGAGGCAATGCTTCAGCTTCTGCAGCACGATGTTGCGCATGACCGGAGCTAGTGCCTGCCTATCCTCTGGAACTGCAAATTCGCCTTCCCCTGCGGATCCACTCATCAAAGACATTGAGGTGCCAACAACTTCCATGGTCGTTCCGCCCCGAACAAGAACCCAGCTGTTGTCTCTGGAAAGTTCACGTGCCGCGCGCTCGATCCGGCACCAGCCCCGTCGTCCCCACGTCGTCATCGAAAGCACCTTGGCTTCCTCTGGGCATTCGAGGGTCGGACACAAAGCAAGGAAGAATTGGCATCGGGCGATGTAGGCCGGGATGCTGCTGATGGCACTTGCCTGCTCGCCCCCCCCCTCTTCTCCAAAGGTGTTCTTGCCCGCCAGGACGAAGGAGTTCTTGCCCTCCAGCTGCGGACAGGAGAAGTAGTCATACCAAAGGAATAAGGCTTCTTTCTGAAAGTCTTGCAGGGGAAGGGGTTTAGCCGTGGGGACGACAGACTCCGTAGCAGAATCCAGTGGCAACGAGCCGCGCCCTGCCAGGAGTCGCTCAATCGCATCCTGCAGGAAGCGCATTTGCTTGAAATCCTGGGCTCTCGTGAAGGAACTTAAGTTGCATACTCAGTATCTTATCGTAAAGCGTAAAAGAAGAGTTTCCGTATCATGGTAGCTTAGAGCAAACTCCTTAAACAAAACCCAGAAGCGGGATCAGGATGGAATTCGGACAGCCATTGATGTGACACGAAGGCCGCTTTCCCGATGTTGCTGCTGAAAACGACCAAGTCGCCCCGAGCCTGCTCAAGACTAGCTCCGTCAGAATTCCGTGGTGAACCCCCTTTTTTGACCCATACTGAGGCCCATGCGTGTGACGAGCGAGAGCGGTCTCCGAACAGTTCGCCACCTAAACCTTAAAACCCCTACGGCAGCTGCAGCTGAAGGGCCTGCTGTTGGTCAAGCAATCCGAACCCCCCCCTTGACCACAAAAGCCTGACTAATATAGGAGCCCAGATACTTACTCATACTACTTTGGGAGTTCCTTATTATAGTTATGGCATCATATTCGGCGGGCATAGTTTTGTGAAAGTGCTTCTAGGAGCACTGTTTCCTAGTTTACGGATCTGCGAAAAGCAGATCATCTGCCGTTTCAGGATCTGCACGTGCCAGGTCAGCCGTCTTTGTTCGCCCAGGCGCAAGTCCGTATTAAGGCCCCTATAGTAGCTTCGTCAAATTCAACTCCTTCTTTTGTCCTCCGTCGTGACAGCGACTTTCCCGGCCTTGAACCAACTGTCGAAGTTCTGCCACACCCTTCATTCCCTTTTTGCATCGGGCCTTTACCACACTTCATTCCCTAAACCCTAAACTCTAAACCCGTATCAGAACTTGGACCCTTTGCAAGCTTTCCCAAAGCTGTTCCAAATTCGCTTATCCGATCATTCCAGCCTTCAGCTTTTCGTGTGGCTCGACTACCGTCATCTTCAGCAGCAGCTCTGCGGCGACCGTGTACATGGGAAATTGCATCGGAACAGCCTGGGTGTGAGTGTTTGGCCTTGTAAAGATCGTAATGATTCAATTAAACCTGGGAGAAATATAGACGCCTTAATGATTAGAATTGGGTTTGGGGGCCGCTTCTACTATTACGTTTATAATTATATAACAAGGAACCCCAAAATAGTACTGGTGATTATTTACGCCCCTTTGGTAGGGTGTCATCCTCGCGCTTTCGGGCAGAGAAGCTGCTGCAGTTGAAGCGGCAAGCCGCTGGAGTTATCTTACACAAATTCAGAGTGCCGGAAGGCGAAGTGTGATTTTGACACTCACACTCGGACAAGCCTGGCAAGGTCTGCAGAAGTAGGTACTCTAAGTGTGATTAGGACTTCCTAGTCTAAAGGATTTGTGTGTGTTGAAATAGTGCTGGTCAGAGCTGTATGGAAGGCTAAATTAGGGCTGTTTCGGTGCTCACCCTCGAACACGCCAGGCGAGGTTCTTGGTGCTTGGCCGATTGCAGGTGAAACCTAAGCTCGATTTTGTTCAACAAACGGTCAAGAACAGGAGTGAGGTGTGAAGATTACCATAACAACACCGTGAAGAGTAATCCAATCAGGAAGTGGCATTTCAAAATAATGCTACACCACTTCAACTCTCCAACCAACAACCTTTCAGAACCAAGGCCTTTAAGCTCCGAACGCCCTCGTGCCTAAATCCGACCACACTGCGCAACAAAAAACAAACAAACACCCAAAACAGTTTCAGGTTTAGGGTAAAGAACATCCCCAAGCCATAAAGGGTTGCAGGACCCACTGGGATCAGTTTAATGTGATGGCAAACAAATGCCGCAGAAGGCCACGTAAAGATCGGACAACGTCTCGGAAAACAGACTCATCGAGGATGGTAGGATAGTGTGAGAAGATGCATATGCCCGTCCGAGGACAAATGCGGTTTGTTGTATTCGGATGGTGCTGTCTCTATTGAGACGAACATGTAGTTGTACAAATGGTGTTTCTGGAACGTGTCGCGCAACCTCCACATCATCTGCCAGCGACCTGGCATAGAGCTCCAAAGGCGTCGGAGACTTCGGAGACTTCGCCCCCGAGATGCAGGAGCACATTAGCTAGGGGTCCTCCGAGACCCGAGGGTTCGGTGGGTTGTCCTTTTCACCGGAAACACCCGAAGAAACAGTCCTCAACATGGGAATGCAATAAAGAAGGCGCAGCAATCTAAACCCTAAACTTATAGACACTAAACCCTAAACCGTCTGCATACGGATTTTTTCAGAAAGTCACGAGTCCTGATATAGAGCCGAGGCATGTTCAGGGCTTCTCCGGAAAGGGATCCCTAGTATGTTCAGAAACCCGGAATATTCCTGTCCGGGATTAATCTAACTTAGAAGCACGCCATGAACACTCAGGCCCCAAAACCACACTCCCCCAAACCCTAAAACCTAAACCCTGACCCTTACAAGGACAACCCCCAGCGAGGCTCAAAAAACGCGAAAACTTAAAACCCTGCACTGCTCCTGGCTAGTCCTTGAGCCGAAAAGACCATGCAAACCTAACAATTTAGGTTTTAGGGGTTTGGAGTGTGCGGATTCGGGTTGAGGGCTTCAGGGAAGTTGAGGGTTTAGAGTGTGTAGGAGGTATGCGGTTCAGGCTGAACTACCAACCCTTGCGATACGGAGCATGTTGATGTCGACTACATTTACTTTTAGGGTAAGGGCCAAGGTTGAGGGCTTAGACGGAACCACTGTCTCTATGCAGGCTCCATGAACGGGCGAACTAAATCCAGGCCCCTGTTGTTTCTCCTATGCCAGCCGATAGCCAGAAAAAGAGCACGAAACCGGTGTGGTCCTGCACTCCGTTCGGGAATCTCACAACGACATCGTCGAACGCGAACTGCTCCTCTTCGTCGTTCCGCCACTTCACCACTACCTCATCGTCGAAGGTTGAAGCAGCATCCGTGGTGCATCGGAGGGGTCACTTGCAAAGCGGGTGCAAGGAGGAATGAGTCAAAATCGAAAGCCAATTCGCATGCCCAACTAGTTCGCGCAACTACTTCTGTGCAACGCTGATTCCTGTGTCTGCCTCCCGCTCTGTCTTTCTCTCTACACGGGAAGCTCGCTTTGCTGCCTCTCTCGCGCTCTCTCCTTTGCAGACTCACTCGCTGCCGTCCTGGAGCCTGAAAACTCTGAACCTTCCCAAAGGCTGCTACAGCCCAAGCCCGAATGCAGACCTCTTCGGCGGCGTCAAAGGCGTGACTTGACAAATTCGCAGACCTCAAGCTACGAAAACCGATCAACTGTGAACAACAGTGCTTGCTTCGTTCGTGAAAGACCAACATCCGGCGTAGTTCTCCAGATTTCACACAGAAGGTGCTGCTATGAAGTTCGGGGTTCGATTTCTTTGTGCCTGGACTGCATTTCTGCTGTCGCAGCTGGGCTACGTCGGGGCAACCAGCAGAACCATCAAGGTGCACAGGCCATATGCGCGGGGGATTGATCTCGACTAGGTTGCTGCTCTCCCCACCAGAGCTGTAATGAATGTAGGTGTGGCTGGCTTGCACTCTCCACAGACTGGACCCTGTCTCTCTCACACTTCCACACGTGCAATCCTATGCAGGCAGAACCGGCGGCCGTTCCTTTTGCACTCACTGCCGGCGGCGGTTCGTCTGTGCAACGGGATAGCTCTGATTGCTCAGGATAGAAGACACTTATAGCACTTAGCTATGGGCATTGACTTGAGCCAAACGTTGCGTGGGCGGTCACATAGAAAGGTAAAGACGAGGGACGCGTAGCGTGCCCCCTTAGAGTCGAGGGACGCGTAGCGTGCCCCCTTCTCTTGCACTTTACACGGTCTTGCTCACAGCTCTTATAGTGACACCTTAGAACTTGACAAGGCATCGCAGTCCGTTCGCACCCCCCATGAGTTGCGTCTCCGACGCTGCTCACCCGGAAGATGGCACGATAGGACAACAGAAAATGTTCCGCCGCAACGTTGACATTGAAAATCAGAGCTTTGCATCCCAATTAGAAACGTTGTGACACTCATCTACGTCAGTAACGATCCCCTGAAATGGCAAACGAATCAGGCGTCACCGAAGAAAGAAGCATTCGCGATGGCATTCCATGGGCGAAGCTCAGAGGTCACGAACTGATAGGCGAGGAAGACCAAGCGTTGATTCATCTCCATCTTCGCGTGGTCGCAGGATCGCGGTCCCAGGGCCGGAGGTTTTCCTCTGGATACTGTTCCCTTTGCTTTCCTTTGTCCTTGCCTTTGTTTCGGCCTTTGCCGGCGGTGTAGTCATAGTAGGTGTTGGCGTTCCAGCCTCCATGCTGTTCACCTCCGGTTCTCTCACGCCCTTTTGAAGGTCCCTTGGCCGAAGAAGCGCTTGCACGTTCCTCCGTAGTGACAGGCGTGTCCAGGATGGAAGTACCACCTGGAGGGAGATAGTCAGCGGCCGAAATGTGGTGTAGGGCTTCAGTACGCTTGGTCGTCGGGTTTTGCTGTCTCTCAGCCTTGGATCTGTTCAATCTGTCCATGAAATGCGCAGGCATTTGCACATTGTGGTCCACCAGCAATCCAATGGTCTGGACTGAATGATCGGCATGAGTCAGCAGGATACCGACGGGGTCGATGTACAAGAAGTCCACCGGTCCAGTTGGCGTTGGTCGTAGCACTGAGAATTGTTGGTGTCCTGTCACCATCGGAATCACCTCGCACAGGACGTTCAGGCAACAAAAGTGCATAGCCTTCACATCTTCATCCCTGTTGCTCTTCAAGTACGTAGTAGGGTTGAAGTTGTCCCTGCCAATTCCCATCATGTTGGCTCCCCGCGTAAGCAACGAAAGCATCTGATTCGTCCGGAAGCGCTTCAAAGTGTAAGTCCCGTTGGGATCGTACTGCTTGAGGTTCTCAGGTTCCTTGGCAAAGCGAATGATCTCCTCATCAGTCACATCCCTGCTCACACCAGTCTCTCTGTCCACTACAGCCAATGATCCCCACTTTCCAAGCACATCATAGCGTTGGCCAAGTGCGAAGTTCTCCTTCATCTGAAACAACGGCATAGTAGCCCACTTCGCGAAGCCTGACCAAGCCTTGTAGATGGTCCTGCATACCACGAAAGCCATATACGAAAGAGCGACCATGTTGGCGTCAATGCAATGGGCATTTCGCTTCCCTGAGTAGTAGGATGGCTGCATGGCGGTACGTGCAAGTTGTAGCTCAGGATCGATGTTCAAAGACTGGCCGGTAATGAAGACGGGACGGCGTTCCTGTGCAACTGCATCTGGTACTGCGTCATCAAAGTCCTCTCCTGGCTCTATGTCCATTTCTTCATCAGGTTCCTGTTCTGGATCGTCCTCCGCGATGACAGATGGTTCTGGGATTTCCTCAGGTTCCGCAACGGTCTCTACCTCCATGGCTTCCTGCTCCTCTTCGGGCGCCTCAGGCACTGCGGCTGCTGCGGCTTCCATTGTCTGAGCAATGAAGTCACTGGGGATCTCCGTAGGAGTCTCCCGTTGTGGAGAACCTTGGTAATATCCGCTCGAAACGAACTGTGACCAGCAAGACGTGCATCGGGAGAAGCATGCTGGAACGATGTTGTAGCATGCCGGGCAAACCCTCATTCTCCTTCCATCCTCGTCTCTGCGTAGGTCTTCGGGTCGCCAATTCTTGATGACAAACTTGATCCCTTTGTCCATGTAGTGATGCCGAACCGTGTTCTCCCTGTGGGACTCCAGGACAGTCGTAAGGTCTCGAATGATCTGCTCCTTGCTGGTGTCGTGG
This sequence comes from Symbiodinium sp. CCMP2592, assembly GCA_905221615.1. NCBI lineage: Eukaryota > Dinophyceae > Suessiales > Symbiodiniaceae > Symbiodinium > Symbiodinium sp. CCMP2592. Next base: position 1,043,303 of record CAJNDT010001180.1, read on the forward strand.
GGTCCAGGAGGCATCTCGCAAAGCAATTCCATGATCTTGCTTGGCGTTCGGTATCTCTCGAACTCAGGGAGCAATGGTGATGCATTGTAGTCCAACACCAGCTCTTTCTCCAATCGTTCATCGTAGATCTTTTCCACCAGAGCGAAAGAGTGTGTATCTTGAGGATCCGGGACGCAAAACCATACCTCCTTGACGAACTGGAACGGTATCGTTCGGCCAACGATCATGATGCCGCTGTCTGTGATACGTCCATCTTCTCGTGCAAGGTCCTGCGATGGGACATGAAGGACCGCCAGTGGCATGTGCTTGGCATCTCGTCCATGTACCCGCATCTTGGTCGTCGCGTTCCGGTGATCGAACGGTGCAAACACCCCCCAATAGCTGTGGAGTCTGCCGCCTTGGTTGCCTCGAATTGGCGCCTATGGTCGAAGTCCCCGTCGGGGTCCTCCGAACCAGGCATGATGCCTTGCGTGACAATGGAATCCAAGTTGCGGCATGCCGTAGCGTGGAACGCGCCTCCAAGACGTTGCAAGAGGGTCATAGATGGAGATATTGCGAACCTGTTCTTGTCCAACTGAAGCAAATTGTTCTGGGGATCTGAGTGCGCAGAGTGACCACTTGTAGCCCGAACTGCCCATGGCTTCACCCAGCCGTTGCAAACGTTCAGGTACCTCTGGTTGTGCCGGCAACGATCATTGTTCTGGATCTCCGTGATCTGGTCAGGAACCGATACCAACATGTTCGAACCTGCGGATCCAAGAGTTTCCACGCCGGGGTCCTTCACTCTCACTCCCAGGAACTGCAACCGAATCTTGGCCTTATGGCGTTTCGTGGCTGCGAGCATGTTCCCTTGGAACAATAGCTGAAGTCTTTCATTGTACACTCTCTTCCTCTGTTGCTCATCGGTCCTTGAGACCGCTTCGGTGATGCGTCTGCTTTCATGGGTCCATAGTTGCTCATGCCTCACCAAGTCTTCGATCATCACCCACCCTCCTTCATCACATCGAATGACGCTGTTGAATGCCACCTGGCACCTGTTGTCAAGCCATTCCGAGCCTGGGCGCCTGGCGATTCTGTGACGCAGGTCAGATTGGATGCATGATAGCGCCCAATCCGCGTTTAGTCTGCGCTGACGGGTGATGTTGCGAAGGACAACTTCGTTCACGATGTCCCATCGATTGTTGATGAAGCTTGCACCCTTGGTTGGGATCAGGTCGAGAATCCCGCACCGGATTGGCCTTCCGCCGCCGATGCATTCGTAGCCTGCATTGGTGTAGCCCTGAATGGTATCATCATAAGCAAAGCTAGGACGGTCTCCTCGTTGAGGTAGGCGTCGGTCGCGATGGTCCGAAAGCTGCTCAATGAGGTCCACCACCCGCTGGCTATTCTCTGGTCCCGATTCCTGCAGTGGTACGCCACAAGCATCATGTAGGCCCCGACGGTTCTCCACATCCGTGCAGAGATTGTGTTTGTTCTCATAACGGATCAAGACCACATCACCCCGTACGGCTTCGCCTCCGCGTCGCGGTCGGGCTTTGGCCTTGGGTCGTCGGTCCGAGGATGCAACACTCACATGGTCTGTGGTGTCAACGTCCATTGGCTCAGCCTCTTGTGGAGGTACTCGACGTGGATATCGAAGAAGGCTTTCCTTGATGATCTGGATGCCTCGAAGTACCAGATCCCGGGTTGCAGAATTTTCCGTGCAATTGGACAGAGTGTGTAGATCACTGCCACAAGCGATACAGAACGTGAGGCGGTCGCTTCCGACCGACATTTCGCCCTGAGCGAGTACTCCCACATAGTCCTGAAGCTGTGCGACAAATCCTTCACGAATCGCCTGCCTGGGATCAGGGCCTTCTGCACCTTGTTCTTCTTCGGGTTGCGCATCCACATCTACATCCTGTGCAGGTATTGGTGGAGCAACGGAGAACCCTGGATCGTCCGTGACGTTGTCAGCGGCCTGTGTCTCGTCGGTTCTCGCAATCTCTACGGGGTAGATATCACCATCGACGATCACTGTGAAATCAATCACGAGGTCAGCGGACATGTTGTTGACGATCTCAGCGACTGCTTCATTCTTCTTGGGCGGTGTCATTTTGCGTGGGGAGTCAACCGTGATCAGCTCGATAGCTTCGGCCGACGCGTAGCGGAAGAATGATCTTTCGATTCCCCTCACGCACGCATTTGCTCCCTCAAGGCCACCCCAATTCGGAAAATGACTTGGGTGTCTCATTGCAATTGTAAGAAGCCCGAGCGCCAGCTCCACCGTGTCACCCAGGAGTTCCTCCTTGGGCAAGGCTGACCCTCTGTAGCATTCTTGGCGCTCCTCCGGAGTCAAAAGCATTCTCATGAAACCAGCATAAGCGCAGTTCCCGGCATCGTAGTAGCAGATGTAGCATGTCTTGCCTTCGGAGTCGTATCCTCTGTCCCATGCCAACTGTTTGGCCTTTCCCCATGCCGCGTACTCGATGGCCTGACTGGCTGTGATTCGGAGACCACCGTAGTGAGAAACCGTCTTGCCAATGTCTTCGTAGACCACTTCCGCACAAGCTTTGAGGAACTCCTTGATGTCCATGCGAGGGTCCACAAATTGAAGCCTCAGGTCATAAAGGTGCTTTGCGCAAGCCAAGGTGTACTTCTGGGACGCGACCAAGTCATTGAAGGAGCCGATTTGATGCTGCATCTTCAAGGCTGAAGTATGCGCGCACCCAATGCAGTGTCCAGGATACCCGTTTCCAGTCGGCTTGAAGAAGGCCTGTGCGTAGCACTCAGCCAACTTCATTGCGTCACATCCAGGGCAATAGAACGTTCTCCCTTTGACATAGCCGGTGTTCGGGGTCGCGTAGGTGTCGATCCGGAACCAGTAGTGCCTGTTGTCGTAGTAGGCTTCGGGGACGGTCATGGCGATGTCAAAGTCCTGCCAGGTGACTGTGGACGATTCAGCGACCGTGTCACCCTGGGCACCCGACCTGATCTGTTGCTGCTGTTCTCCCGTGAACCATGTCTGCGAAATCTTGGTGGACGTCTTGACTTCACTCTTGTCCTCCCAAATCTCGACAAGCGACGGGTGAGCGACTGAGTCGGCGCGGACAGTTTCGTCCCATGAGCGAACTTTCGATGCCTCAACAAAGCACGTGGATACCATCTTCTCGCAGAACAGCTGCTTCTCGTAGATAGCGAAGCCCAATTTGAACCTGACCCGATTGTCCGGTGCTGGCACCTTTTCGGCTGACAGTGTATGCACGCCTGACGACGCATGTTTCATCTGGCTGTACATTCTTGACCAAAACGAAGATCCATGAATCACCACGCATGCTCGGGCCCGCAACTCCAGTTCAATATACATTCCCAGCGCGTGGAAACCGTTGAACAGAGAAGCTTTGTGCTGAAGGTAATTGCTAGCTGCTCCAACGAACCGTAAGTCGTGATTGATGTTGACAATTGGAGGGCGCGTGGTACGCTTCCCTGCCGCAATGATAGGGTCAACGTACGTGATCTTGAGCTGTCGCTGCAAGTCAGTGCGAATTGCTGCTCCGTCTCCGACCTCACTCATCGGAAAGGACATGTTCTCGATGAGGATTGCCTGGAGAGACAGATGGTAATGCAATGTGACAGTTGCAAGCTGCTCTTCAGTTAAGCCATCCAATGTCGCATTCACAGATTCCAACGATCCTTTTGTGACTTGGAAGTTGTAGTTGGCACCTGCGGTGATCGACGGGCTCACAATGTAGATCTCGCTCCATCCATGCATGCCGAGGTTCTCTCTCACCGTGTGCGTTGATCCCCTGGTCCTTGCAACCATGTCAAAGTCCTGGACGAGGATTGTGCACTGAGAGCGCATAGTCGCGGCATCAGGTTTGCCACCCATACCCAAACTATTGCGAAATCCGTTCAGCGTGTTCATGGTGTTGATCCTTGCTTCTTCCGGAATTTCATCGTTGTCGACAAGATCGCTGTCTGCCTCGATCATCACTGCCGAGGTAAGCATCGGAGGAGAAGGAAGATGCACACATGATACCAATGCCAATGCATGGTACAGCCGTGAATACATCCGTAACCACACCTTTATACTCAGCTTCACGTAGACCTTCAGGTTGAGACCCTTGTCATCATTTTGAGAGACGGAACGGATCCTTGCCAAATAGGTCACCAGTCTTCTGACGTAATGCTGAATCGGTGTGGTCCCCACGTCGTGGTTGGCCACAAACTTTGGCGTCTCATCAATGGTAGGTGGGTACTCGTCTTGATCACGGGTCGTCGTCAGCAAGATCGAGCGACAGCCCTTCTCATCGATGTTGACATAATGGTACCAACTTTCCTGAGCGCCAGCGGGGATTGGAGCTTCCTCCCATGTCGGTTGCGATGGTTCCTCTTCCGGCTGCGAAGTCGGTTGTTGTGGAGGAGGTGCCGCAGAAGATGACGACGCCGATGCCGTTGCCTCGTCCGTCCTTGCCCTCTTTGGTCCGTGGCTAGGGGTGGCTCGAGGTCCGGCAGCGGATCCTTGCGATTGTTCCGGCGTTCTTCCATGCTCAGGGTGCACGATTCCTTCCGGTTCGAGGTTGCTTGCCGTAGGCATCGCAACTCTCCCCGTTGAGTATACCCAGCTAGGATGCCGTTGAAGGTTGGGCGGAAATAGGCCATCATCTTGCATAAGCGGATTTGGTGCCCTCATCTGTTGGAATTCCGCTTCCCATATGCCCAATGTGGCGCGTTTGGTAGAGCAGTCGACCACGTACCCAGATTCAACTCCGCATTGATTCCAGGTGTAGCCACGGAACGCATCCGGCAATTGGAAACCGTTCTTGTCCTGAGCTGCACATACGGCATCCACATGGTACTTGAGGAAAGCATACGTGGTGTAGTCGGAATCAGGGAGCACGTCGTTAGACCATCTGTAATGCGGGAGTCCAGTTTGTGGATCGACCCATGATACGTAGGAATGAAGCACGTGGAGACAGACACTGAACGCCTGGAGTGAGTTCATCGCAAAGGCGAGCGGATGTCCCATGCCTTGAGGCAATGTGCGCATCATCAAAGCCAGCTGGTGAACGTTGATTGGCGTAGCGCCATCGTTGCTCGCTGCGCATTCCTGGTTGTAGGTCCGAAGCCCATACCCAGTGTGCTTTGCGAACATGTACATCAGCTTGCACACCCTACATAACGTAGGCTCTCCCAACAGGTCGGATTGGTCAGGTGCTCTGCCTGACATAGGCAACTTGTGGTAGTAGTCCTGATTCACCGTATACCATTGTTGAATTCTCGTGTCTGTCACGGTCTGGTAGGGCGTCTCCACGGAGTTGATGAGAACGGCGAGATTGTAGTACACGTCCGCGCTGACGATGTTCCTGGTCGCAGTGTTTAAGTCGAACCGAACTTGTTTTCTTTCTTGTTCCAGTTCAACCACAGCCAACTTTGCATCATCGCGGATCACTTCCTCATCCACCATAAATCTTGTGATGGCATGAACTTCCCTTCGTAGTCAGCAACAATGTGTTTGAGACCTCCACCAAACTTGATGACCATGGCGAGTATCTCCCCATAGGGTTTGTCCATGTACTCCTCCGGGGCAGCAAATAAGCAAGCCTTGAGGATTTCTCGGACTCGAATGGAAAGATCCCCTCCTGGCGACAGATTTGCACACGTGAACAGCAAGACCAACGGAGGTGCTTTGAAAGCTGCCCATGTGCGAATGAGATCATTGTCGACCACTTTGTCTTTCGTAATCTTTGGTGGGAGCGAAACGCTCTGCGACGAGTCCCCAGAATACATCTCCAGGAACTTGTGGAACTTCAGAAACGTCCGCAACATCCCACCAGAAGGGAAAACTTCTTCGTGGTCCACTCCCTCGAAGGCCAGCTCGTAGGCATTGTAGCTTTCAGCCATGGCTCGGGGTTCGGTCCTTCCTCCGTAGGAGAGAAGTCCCTACACCCTACTCGACTTCACGGTTCCGGGTTCTCCGTAAGAGGCACCCTTCCCCGATCCGTCCGGTCAGACCTTAGTTGTTCCTTAGTTGGGGCTGTCTAATAGCCCCTTCATCAGCGTCTACACACTGATGTTGCTGCCATGCAATGTCCTCAGATTCATGTGCATCGTGACTGACACTGACATGAGCTCGAACAAGGCTGCGAACATTCCTCGCAATCGACCGCCATGAAACATCAATGCGCTGCAACAAACTGCTCTTCGATTCATGGTCCAAGCAATCATCCAGTCTCACCATCAAACGATCCGCTTCAGGCATGTTAGAGAACATGATCCTGCGTCCACCACCATCGCCACCAGCACCAACATGGTCATCAATCTTAACCTTTGTCACCTTGCCACTTGAAACAAGAGCATGCAACTCTGGCCAAGACCAACATGAACATGAAGAAGGCATGTCAAGCGAAAAATAGACGTCGGAAAATTCCGCACACTTCTTCAGCAGGCGTTTGAGAGATTTCAAGACACTTCTGAAAACCTTGTACTTCCCACCGGAACGTTTCTCACCCCCCACGCAAGCCCCTTCACTACTTCCAGGACCAACACCTGATCGCAAAAGCGATGCCACGAATAGCACAGGTGTGCGCAGGTCATTCCGGCACGCATCCTTCATTGCACCGATAAGGCTGTCCTCATCGGCTTTAGAGCCAATCAGCTCCTTGCAAGTTATGCGAGCGCATCCCTTAGTGGACTTAGGCACGGCGTAGCCATTGCCCAAGCCACATAGGTCAACGATCATGCGGTCAGGCTTTCGTCCACCAGCCTTCGACGGCATGGCTACCAATCTCCCATCGCCCGTTGCCTGAAATTTCAAGGCTTTAAGCAATCTCCTGGAGATTTGGCTAGTCAACTCGCATTTATCAGATCGATCCTTAGCGTCCGAATCAGTCATGTGCAAATGTTTGGACGAGCACACATCAGACGACTTAGGATGCAACGCGACGTTTGCGGCAATGTACTCCCATTCATCCTTGCAGTAGCCGAGCTCAACGGCGGTTCCGGGAGATACAGGATCCCGAAAGGTATAACGTTGCCCGTGAGTGCATCCTTGGATCTTGATGCTCTTCCACATGGCATCTTCCTGAAGTCCCTTGTACTGCTTGGTTTCCTGGACTGGTACTCGAGGAGGTACTTCGATGATGATTTGGAACCCCCATGATGCCGCTCTGCGCGCAATTCTTTGGACGACCTCCCCCCATGGGTAGTCTGTCCGCAATTTGGCCCTTTCAGGGTTGTCAGCGATTTTCCGACTCAGCCACGAATTCTTGCCTAACACCCCTGCACCAATGAAGATCACGGAGTTAGGGTTGTTTTTCCTTGCTTCCACCACATCGAAGAGGTAGGCACACATGGCGTCGTCAACTTCTCGCCCCATACTCAGAACATTTACTTGCAGCCCAGGATCGTAGTGAGAATCGGGAGCATGCTGCGCAATGCAATCCTTGCCTGGAGCATACTCATTCCACCAGTTCTCCTCATCGACTCCTACCAATGTCCACACCGTCACTGCTTTTGGAGCATCTTTGATAGTGATACGGTACTTCCACCGGCTGTAAGGATTCTTGTAAGTATGGACCAACCCTCCATCGTGGTCGAGGAATTGGATCACCAGGCCCTCCTTGGGTTTGTTTTCGGCGAAATTGACCACGTGAGGCACAATTGCTCCATCATATCCTTGATATTCCCTTTTCTGTTCAGCCGCATCATGCCATACATCCTCGTACACTGACGACCATTGGTCATAACCGAATTGAGAGGCTTGACTTTTGGACTGGCCGTTGAAACAAAGAGGCAATGTAAAGCCCTGGTACCCCCCATGGATGGCACGCGCCAGTGTGACAACCACCGCTCGCCATTTGGCGGGCAGGGCGCGCACATAAGACTGGCCCAAAGGCGGTTCAGGAGGAGGCAAAAACGGCGGCGCAAGGACGTCCGCAATAGCGGCGGGGCGCAAATGCCCCCGTACCGGATGGTACTGAAACACAGCACGCTCCACATAGCGGTCGAACTTGCCCGGTTGATCAAGGATAGCAGCACGGTCCTCCATCTGGTGCCACTGCCCTTCACGAAGAATCCAAGTCGACCGAAGGTAACGACCAGGCGGCAACGCGGAAGGCGGCCCCCGCAACATGCGCGGGAACTTGACAACCAGGATGGGGTCCACACTGTCATGTTCTTGCAAGCCTTCCTTACTCGACAATCCAGCGCGATACAACACCTGAGGGAGGATCGGCGTCTGCGTGTAAGGAAAACAAGGCACCTCGCTCTTGAACGAGTAATGCTGTTGCCCCTTCTCATCCGTGCTTTGGGTATGAGTAGGGCGCATCAGATCCATAATCTCTTGGGAGCCAATGAGAGCCGGCGGAAAAATGTTGATGAGCTGACACGCGTGTGTCCAGGACACAGAATCCTTGAACGACTTGGTGTGTATGTCCGCGGACATCTTGGCAGTGACCTCATAGGCAAGAGAAACGTAACCTTCCTGAAAGATAGAATGCATCCACCAATGCAGATGCCGTGGGTACGTTCCAAGTGACGCATAGTCGGATTCTTGCCCGTGCGAATCACCCCGATCATGGTCTGGTTGTCGTCGTAGAAGACGAAGTTGGGGTCTTGCCCCCCAAGCTGCTGCCACAACGTGATAGCAGGCAATCCAAGACGTGACATGGCAAAGTCGGCCGCGACAATCTCGGCCTCAGGTGTGGAATGACTCAAGCACCCCTGCCTTTTGCTAAGTCCCGCCAAGGGAAATCTTGTATGAGAACCTTGAATGTGCAAGTGAGCACCGGAGGTAGATTTCAAACTTTCTCCACAACCTGCATAGTCCGCATCTGCAAACAGCCCGATGGACGAGTCCTCCAAGGAGTTCCCGACCCATCCAATCATCATGTGATGTTTGGACTGGTGCACATAGGCCATGAGATGATGAAGAAGAGCATCCTCCTTCTTGGTCCATTTCGTGATCTTGCGTGCGAGATTGTTGATACTGCGCAGAAGATCAAAGCGGCAAATGCGCGCGGCATAAAGCAATTTCATGAGAATGCTTGCTGCCTGCGGAGCAAGTGCGCCGCGATTAGCCTCGTTGATCTCCTCTTCCTCTGGCGCCTTGGGAATAGGTGGAGGCGGAACAAGCCGACCGTCCTTATCAACAGGCATGGTGTGTCCACACCACGTGCATCGATGGCTTTTACCTGACTGTGCCGGAGCGCGAGCTGGGTGATTCTTAGTCTCCTCAGCCGGACTCGGCGATGGTACCGTCTTGAATTTTGTCGGATCGAACCCAGTCACGTCGCAGTACTTCTTGACTGTCATGTCCAGGTACGTCTCCATGTCGTAGGTAACGGTCTGCACCTTCGTTTTGTCATGCAACGTTGCCTCGCCCTTGGAGATGCGACAACCCAGATACAAACCTAGTGGCGTTTCCTCTTCCAATCGAAGTTCTTGGCGCAGCATGTCCCAACCCTTGGGCAGGTTCTCTTTGGGCCCTGCCATCTTGAGATCATCCACGTAGATGACAAGTAAGAGCTTCATCTGCGGGTGGAAATACAATGATGGCCATTCGTCGCCAATCGGCTTGAATCCTACTTTCTGTACCGCGGTATGGCAATGTTGTTCCCACATGGTTCCTGCGTCAGGATGTCCGTACAGAGCTTTGATCAGGCGACACACAGGTCTACGGAATTTATGCCTTTTCGCAGATGGATGCCAGGCTTCATCAGGCAGTTCAACCCAACATGGAGTGCCCGATAATCTCGCCTGAATGTATGCTTGGATAGCATCCGCCATCTGGACATCGTTGCCAGGAAGGCATCCGTAATAATCTGCCCACCGTGAGGCGTCAAACGTAGCCGGGGAATTCCCCAAATCCTGAAACAATGCGGCTTCCATGTTCTGGTCTTTGACCTGATCACCGAGTAGTACACCTCGCCCTTTGAACTTCCTGGCAGGATCGTCCTCTTTGAGCTGATAGTTCTTCTCGTATATCAGTCCATGTACTCGCGCCATATGTACTTTCTCACCTTTCTTCTTTGCCTCAGCGACGACGTCGTCATATTCACGCGTAGTTGAGAAATCAAACACCTCTTGGTCCCACAATCCCTTCCATTCTTTCATGAAAGCTTCCATGGCCTTGGGGTTGTTGACCATCTCCTTGCGTGTGACGGGTCGAGTGACCATGGCATTGAAGCATGATCCTCCTGCCTGATTCTTTTCCCGATGTACGTTTCTGTGAGAAGTCGTACACGGCATAGACGGAATCCAGTTGTCATCCATGACCATGTGCGCCGGAACGGCCGGCACGACGTCTGCCAAGAATTGTTCTTGTGTGTATTGATCCACATAGGATTGTGCCCAGGACCATCCATCGTCGTCGTCAATAGACACATTGAGTTGCAGATCAATTTCTTCACATGGAACAATCTTGGGAAAGATCATGTTGTCCAAAATCTTGGTGACTATCTTCTTCCCTATCACAGCCTTCTTCCGGTCCTTCTTGGCAACTCGAGCTTTGTCTCGCTTGTCTTTCTTGTACGCTGCCTTCTTCTCCGCTTCGCTCATTTTCTTCCATGCTTCCGGAGAATAGGAATGGATAGGTCGCCGTGTAGGAAGTGTTCGTCGACCATCACTTCGGATCTTGTACGGAACTCCCCTTTTGTCGATCTTGCAGGCTTCACCATCATCGGTGAGATATACAATGCCGTCCCCTTTCTTCCCCGTACTCCAATGTTCAATCTCCTCGGGAGCCAACTTCTTTTCTTTCAAGATCTTGATAATCTCTCCAGGTTCTTCGATGTCTCCTTCGGGGATGAGTCTACCGGTTGGACCGACTTCGCGGGGCGATCGTCGATCTTTTCCAGTGACCTTTGGTTCAGAAGGAGGCGGTGCTGCACGTAGACCTAGTTCTTCGTCTAGTTCTTCGAGTCTTTTGTCTCCTATAGCATCAATAGCTTCATGTTCTGCTGACTTGAAGACTTCGCCAGACGGCTCCGTCTCTATGTCAGATGGATCTATGTCCTGTAAGTCGGGATCTTCTCCGGGATCCGGTGGAGGAAGAAGACCATCTTGATCATCATCATCCCCGTTGCCACCATTTCCTCCAGGCGGACCGTCATCCCCGTCATCGACGTCTTTTATCTCCTTGCCAGCAAGGTCAACGTTGTCCCTTAGTCCCTCAATGGTTGAGTTCATCCTCTCGTACTCGGCTTTCAGGGGAAACGTTATCTCCTCTGGGAAGTAGATAACTTCTGTCTCGTACGGTCTCATCAACTTTCTGGGAACAGATGCGTCCATCGACAAGTTCGCATTGGCAAATTCCTTCATGTCCCACACGCGATACTTCTTGGACCATCCTTGACCAGCAGTGATGATGTATCCGGCGAAAATGCCTGGGATCCCCTTTGGATCGAACTTGTTGCCATATGTCTTCGGCCTTGTATCCGTAGGCTTGAAGAAGACTTTGGCCCCAAAGGGTATGGCTTTTCCCTCGAAGTCCTTTCCAGTCATACGTTTCCATGCTGAATCACCATCGCCCTCCACGTCTTCGATGTTGAGGTTCTGCATCACGCAATTCAGCGCAAAGACCAGTATTGGGCGGGTAATCCGGCGTGTAGCATGGATGCTGCGACTGTGTTGATCACTTCTTGATTTGATCGTTCAGCGAGTGAATTGTTACTGGGTTTCCCTGGAAGGGAATGATCTATCACGATCTTCAACTGCGCCATAGCTGAATCGAACTCTGGTGCTTCATCACTATACGCCATATGAATCTTGCGTCTTCCCATTAGGCGTCTGATGGCCATGACGACCTCGTCAGTGCTCCTTGAAGCCGTGGGAATCGCTGCGATCATTTTGGTGGCGATGTCTCTGATGACTAGAACTTCACGTGCTCCATCATCGAGTCCGATACCTGCTTCGGCGGCCTTGCGCATATCGAGGAAGTCGAACGTCACAAGATCTCCCCAGTGTTTGATCACACGTTGAAACGCACCTCGTTGTGTCCGCAAGTGCTTCATCTTCGCGCGTATGCACGATTCGCAATATGGATTGCGGTAGCGATGAGTACACAGATGTGCCAACGTCTTGGCTTCGGCTTTCAGTGTTCCGACTCTGGCCTTGCGGCTCGGCGCACCGTCGCCTTCCACATCAATGATCACCTCATCGTCACCATCCAATGGAATTTCACCCACTCCTTTTCCTTCGTCGTCGTCCGGAGGTCGACCGGCCTCGGACTCTGGCACTTCTTCTATAGGAGGTTCTTGGGGTTCAGGATCAGGAGGTCGTTCATGATCGTCACCTTCTTCTTCTGCTTCAATCACGCTCGGTGCAGCTTCAGCGGCAGCTGCGACATCGATGTCAACATCACCCGCGGTTAGCACACCCTTGAAGATTTCGGTGATCGCTTTGGCCTCCGGATCATCATGAACCAGTGACTTGGAACTCCCGGCTCGAATGTACGGGATGTCACCGTTCACGAACAGAGATATCCTCTTGCCCTGCGGGTTGATCATGAATGGTTCCCTTCCGGGTGGCCACACAAACCCGTAGTTGAAGTTCATACATCTCTTGCCTATGGAAAGCACCGATGGTGTGTCGTCCAACACGTAAGCGTTGATCGGTTCCTCGAACGACTCAGTCTGGAAATTCGACACGAGATCGGTATCGGTGATTCCATTTGCTGTCTGAAATGATATGGGCTCTGGAGTCACGAGTGTCTCGAGACTATGCTTCTCGATCTTCTTCTGAGATATGAGGTCGTGGCCACACCCAGTGTCCATGAGAAACTTGATCTTCTTCTTGAGGATGACTGGTTGAACCATGCATTTGCATACACCTTGATTGATGATCCGCTTGCTGTGTGCAGCATCGAGTTCACGCTCAACGATGGAATCCTCACCGTCGTAGAAGGAGACTTCTTCCACCCGAGACGTTCCTGGGATTCGTACGAATGAAACTCGATCTCCGCATTGATCATCATCGTCGTCAACCATGTCTCTCATAATCTGTGCCCTCAATCTCGCTTTGTGCTTGGCGAATTCCAAATTCACGGCGCGATCCTCATCGTTGACAAGCGCTTCCATGTCGACGTACTTCACCTTCCGCTCTTTGTCCTTCTTCGATCTTCTAGGACACGAAGAAATGAACTTCACGTCATCGGCGAATGTCACATTACGCTTGATCCCTTTTCGGGTCGACGTAGTCGGTCCCGAGGATTCGTCGTCTGTTGAACAATCCGAATCAGCGTCGCTGTCAACGGATGGACAATCTGACTCCTCCTCATCTTGTCTTGAAGATCGCTTCCATATCGCCGGGGCTGATGGATTCCACCTTCGGCACAATCTGATGGCGGGTGCCGCAGGGAGCGCCTTGGCCTTGGCATTCGGCTTCGCTGGAGCTGCCTTTGCTTCGGATTTGGCTTTAGCTTTTGCCTTTGGTTCCGGAGCTGGGGTAGCTGCTGCCTCATGCTTGAAAGGACAATTCTCTCTTGAGCACGAGCCTGTGTTCTTGAACGAGTAGCATATCCTGTTTCCTCCTCCTCCAGATGGACTTGGAGTTCTCGTCCTCGGCGTAAAGGGTCGCTCTGGAGTCTTCTTCGAGTGACTGAATGGGCACTTGTCACCATTTCGACACCCTGCATCTGTGAAATGGAACTTGCAGCGGATTTGCTTCTTGCTCTTGTCACCTCTGTTGTCCGCTGACTCACTCCTCGTCTTCTTCTTGGGTTTTGGCTTGGTCTTCGCATGACTCTTCGCTTTGCTTTGAGGTAGTACAGGTGTTGCTTTATCCGGCTTGGTCGGCGAAGCCTTGACCTTTGCGGATGGAGCTGCGTTAGGCGTTGGTTTCTCAGGTACCTTGGCCGGTGCAGCAAGCAAATCCTTGCCCTCAAGCATCTGGCGCAAGCCAATTTGGGTCTGAGTGAGATTTGATTGTTCTCGTCTCCGCATGATGGTACGGTCAATGATCTTCATCAGGTTGTCGTACGATCGGTCTTCATGATTGTAGGGCAAGTGTTCGTAGTGCATGCCCAACTCCATCTTCATTGCGGGCGAGTCCTTGATCTTGCTGTACAAGCAATCACGGAGAGCTGTTTTGGATGGTATGTCTTCTGGCCTCATCCGTCCCAGAACTTCCAACCACGTCTGCTTGAACGTATGAAGCTTGTTGTCGCCTTGGTACTGGAGCTTCACCAGATACTCGAGAGTGATGATCATGTCGAGACGATCATGCGTTCGAAAACTTTCATACATCATCGCAATGATTTGTCGTCCTTTGATGATCTTCCCTTCGGGCCTGCTGATGTAATCGTTGGCCTTCCGGTTTACCTCCAGGTACAGATCAGCAGATTTGTCACCACCAGCGCGTAGCATTGCGACCATAGCGATCCCCAGTTTGACGTCTACGCTCTTGAACTTCTTGTGTCCTGAATCGTTCAGTGCTTCGACATCTGGGAATGGGTTGAATGCTGGTGCCAGCCATAACATCCAATCCTCATGATTTGGATCGGCTGATGCTCCTAAGACATTCGCAGTGCATACGGATCGCCAGTTGTTGAGGTGAGTGAGAGTAGGCCATGGAGGAACGGTCACTTTGTCAGCCTCCCTCCTGGAAATTCTCACCTCCGTGACTTCAGGATCTGCGTCTCCATCAGGATCACGCGCATGAGAGCCAGGATCCGATTCAGGTTTGCCTCCACCGCTTCTCTTCTTATCATCATCATCATCAGGCGGGTCAGGAGGGTCATACCCCGTGCCGGTTCCTTCCTCATGCTCTCCATCTTCATTCTCGTCGCCAGCTTCGTCACCGTCATCGTCTCCATTATCCTCCTGAATCGTTTCAGCGAATAATCTCCACTCATCACGATCAGCTCTGAAACGCTGTTCGGCTTTCTGGGCCTTGAGTACTTCGCTTCGCAGGTCGGCAATCTTCTCCTCGTACCGTTCCGCGACCTCTTTCTCGATCTGACGTCTCCTTGCTTCATGAATGGAATCGTCATAGGCAATAGGGGGACCAATGAGGTCGTTGCCCTTCGTAGATGCGGTGATGCCGTCGACACCAACAGGTCTTGAGGAGCTGGCAGATGCTGTGGACTTCGATCCCAACATCCCGCGATCCTCCAAGAGTTCGCGTAGCTGTCGATCACGCACGGCTGCCGCATCACTTTTCCCATGAAATCCGCTTGGTATGCCAAACAGAGTGGCTGCACTAGGCGTGGAACGCGCAAGTGCTGGGCTGCTAACACCTGGCACGTAGTGCTCGGGCATTGCATCCGCCACGATTGGCATTGAACTGCGGCCAGTGAAGAAGTTTCCACCGGTGAATGGAATTCCATCCATCACAAGGTTCTTGTCCTTGTCCGATTCCGAGAATGCGAACTTCTCTTTGGCGACTGGACTAACTTGACTTGGGGACCGTATTTCAGGGGATCGTACCTCACCTCCTACGGAAAATGCAGGCACTACTTCCTTTCCTACGTGCTCCCAGCCAGACTCAGTAGTCCTCGAAGACATGGGCATGCTTGAAGGCCGTGTCGCTCCTCCATAGTTGGAGCTTCGCGCTGCCTCCAATTCGCTGCGTGTCCTCGCTTGAAGATCTTCTTGTGCTTTGAGCGTTTTCCTGAGTTCACTCAGCTCGTCGTGCAAGGTAGGCAATGCTCGCCTTGCATGATCTTCATTCTGATGAAGTCGGTCCTCTGCATCTTGCATCCTCCTCACAGCCATTTTGCGGTACTCTTCCTCTTCACCAAGACGTTCGCGAAGCCGAAGTCGTTCTTGATCAATGGCTGCGCTGTTTCCAGCTAGCCCTTGGATCTCGTTCACGGCCCGCAACTCCTGGTTCTTGACCAAGTGGAATCGTTCCTGCATTGCTTGTAAGGCTTGTTCCGAACTTGCTGTGTTCGACCGGAGGAACAAGTTCTCTCTGGCATGTTCATGAAGTTCATGAGTCAGACGCTCATACTCACGTGCCATAAGCTCACCATCGCCTTGCGCTCTTGCCTCCAACTGCACAAAGTTAGTGGCTGCTTCCGTGCGGAACACGTGTAGCTGTTGAGCTAACTCCTCGGCAACGGCATGTGCTTGACGTTGTTGAGCAGAGTTCTGTTCATCCATGCGAAACAAAGCTGTTTCATAGTCTCGCTTCATCTCCTGATTGACATTGTTGATGTGCCTCATGGCTAAGCATGCATGGTCACGTTGTCGTTCCAATTCTTCGATGCGAATTCCAGATCCTTCATCTTCTTGTTGCATCTCCTTGATCTTGTCCATCAGGGTCTGGACGACTCCTTCGTACTCTTGCATCTGACTGCGATAGTACATCTACTGTGCAAGGTTCGATGCTTCGAACTGTTGCGAAATCGTCAGCTCCTGATAAGCATTCGGATCATCGGCTATGGCTGGCGTGGCCACCGATGACGCATCACCACGTGCTGGGATAGTGTCCAGAGTCATATCCAGATCGTCAGCATCGCGTGGTTGGTTGGTAACCATCCGATTCCAAGTCATGGACTTGTCACGCCCACGAGTAGCCGAAGTCCTTGATCGTGCTGAAGAGCTTCTCGAAGATGATGGTCTTGACTTCTTTTCCAAGGTCTTCACTCCTTTGTCCTTGGCCCTGGACGTAGTCCGAGGTGCCTGAAAACCAGACGCTTCGGCTCGTCGTTCGGGAGCCTTGCCCGTCCTCGAACCTGTGGATGTCGGACGCGAAGGCGTAGATGCTCTTGGTAGACTCTTTGCTTTCACCTTGGGAACTGCCTTTGCAATGGCAAGCGCAGAAGATTGACCTTTGTCATCTTCCGTGGAGCTATCAACGGATTGCACCACTGTGTCATCAGCTGTTGACTCACCAACGGCTGGCGCTGCCACATCGGCACCGAAAGTCATTGTCGTATCTTGGCTTGATCCCGAGTTCATTGTGGTCGTAGTAGATCAAGTAGTCGTTGCTGTAGAAAGGCAGAGCCGCGTACGGCTGATAACCTGCGTGGGGGATTGATCTCGACTAGGTTGCTGCTCTCCCCACCAGAGCTGTAATGAATGTAGGTGTGGCTGGCTTGCACTCTCCACAGACTGGACCCTGTCTCTCTCACACTTCCACACGTGCAATCCTATGCAGGCAGAACCGGCGGCCGTTCCTTTTGCACTCACTGCCGGCGGCGGTTCGTCTGTGCAACGGGATAGCTCTGATTGCTCAGGATAGAAGACACTTATAGCACTTAGCTATGGGCATTGACTTGAGCCAAACGTTGCGTGGGCGGTCACATAGAAAGGTAAAGACGAGGGACGCGTAGCGTGCCCCCTTAGAGTCGAGGGACGCGTAGCGTGCCCCCTTCTCTTGCACTTTACACGGTCTTGCTCACAGCTCTTATAGTGACACCTTAGAACTTGACAAGGCATCGCAGTCCGTTCGCACCATACAATCCCACTGCTGCACTCGAACTCACTCTGCTGCAGTGACCAGGGAGTATCAGTTCCAGATTGAGTGGGAGCTCTAGAGGGCCGGGATTAGCAGTGCGAGCGGCAATACCACATACCCATGCAATGCCCTGCACCGAGAATGGGATGATGCCAGCCATGGAGGCTTGCGTGACACCAGACCTTCCGAAAACGAGAGATGGCTCCGAAGCCACTAAACCCCTAAACTTTCCTAAGCCCTGCAACATACTTTAAGCTTAAACTGGTAAACCCTACAAACCCCAAACCTGCGTGCGGTAGATTACTAGGCAATGGGCAGTTGAAGTGGCCTGGAGAAGTTGCCAAGGCGAAGGCGGCCAGGAGGCCTTCCATGGTCCAAGGGGTTTCGTCGTTTTGTGGGTTTTTTCCGGTTTAGAGTCTAGGGTTTTTTTTTTTGTTTAAGGTGTAGTGGCCTTTTCTGTGCACTACAGACTCTAGGGTTTAGGGTTTATAGGGCTTACCCATAGGCTCCAAGCATACAAATAGTACCTAGTTTGGGGTCTCAAGTCTACAAATACCAGCTACTTTGAGCTATTTGGAGTCTCAGGGTATAGAAGGCTTCAAGAAACATGACTTTAGAATGACGTGGTGGAGCTCAGAGAGATCTGGCTATGCTAAATTTACTTGAAAAAGAGCTTAGATCGGAGGTGGGAACTAAACTCGAAGGGACTGTGAACTCGTATACTACTCAGAACGCTGATGCTAAGAGTCCTAACCCTTTCCGTGCTTGTAGCGCATTTACTATGCGTTGCATGTAATATAAAAAGCTTGATACTCTTCAGCACATGTCGCTCAAAGTCGGAAAAGCACCTGGCCAAAAGCAGCGCCGACGCAGGCGCATGGTGCTGCGCTCAAGCGCGGGAAAAGCTTTAAAAAAAAAGTGAGTGTGGAACATGGACTCAGGGCTTATGGTTTAGGGGTGTGGAGGTCTTGTTGCCGTCAAGTTTTTTCAACCATAAATCCTGAACCCTAAATTTGTGGGTGTTTCCGGAGCTACGTACGGTAGGGGCATTGAGCGTTGCCGGGCTTCTCTTGCAAGGTCTACGCCTGAAGGATGAGCTTGGCTGGGTTTGTCAGGGGGTTTTGGCTTACACTTAACACTTCACGGCTGTGTGGTTGATGGTTCGAACTTAGGGCCATTTAGGGTTTACCTATAGTATCCATTGTAGTTCCTTTTTTTGGTTTAACTTAACCAATTTTATATTAAGGATCCAAAAAGGTAACCTCAAAAAGGAACTACAATGGAGACTATAGGCAAGGTTGTAGGCCAGGATCTCTGACTTCTGAGATGAGCCAATCTGCGAATGATAATTATGGTCCTCTCCACAACGCACTCCTCTTCCCCAAAGGCTCCATGTACCTTTATAGTAGATACTTAAGCCTTAAAGGGGTCCCTATCTAGGTACTTTAAGGCCTAAGTATCTACTATATGGGTACATGGAGTCTTTGGGTTCCACATGGTCCTGAAACGAACTCTTTCGAGCTCAGGGCCTTAGGCCCCCAAGGCTGTGCTTTGGGTTCAGAGTTTTGAGGAACCCTCGTGCGCGGAGTTCGCAAGCTTCCGTAAACCCGTAAACACTGAAAGTTACGCCCAATGCCCTGAAGGCCATCAAAACACCTCGCCCCCGGTAACTGAGCCCATAGCCATAACACTCCACTCCACGAATCCGTTAGGTCGAAGAATCATTCCACGCCATTGCGTTCTTGGTCCTGAATGCTACTTCCGCTCGGGCACTTAAGGCATTCTTGCTCTTAGGGGACGCTACATGCATGTCGCTCTTTCTCGTACTCTCTCTCTCTCTCTCTCGCGCTCTCCCCCTCCCCCATGTCTCCCGTTCTCGGCAAAATCCGGTTTTCGGTACGCCCGTTCTCGTCCGTTGCATGCAGAGCTGAAGCCATTCTCGAAGGCTTACCACAGAAAGAAACATGTAAAACGTAAGCGACAATGGCAGCACCGACCCAACACAACAAACCCCTGCATGCCCCGACCCTTCTGGAAACCACAGATCAAAAGTACATGCCGTGACATGTCCAATCTAATCATGCGAAACCACGCAGCAAAAACTCTCAGCAGGTTACGGCTCAGGCTACACGTGTTGTTTCGCGTGTTGTATGTATTTGGGGTCTGGGGCTGATAAAGTCAACTTAAAGCCTCGGTTCGCCCGAAGCGGCAACTCTGTCTCTGTCAGTTTCGAGGGTCGCGTCTACACGCACATTGCGGCTGTAGCAAGGATTGGTTTGTTGGCGGAGGGGGAGCATCCTATCAACCTGCTGTGCAACATCGATACACTATGAGTTTCACAAACTACCGTAAACCCTAAACCATAATCCTAAACCCTAAACCATAACCCTAAACCCTAAACCATAATCCTAAACCCTAAGCCTTCAACCATAATCCTAAACCCTGGCTGCGTCTAGGCTAGATCCAGCTCCGCACAACGCAGCTGCTCTTGAGAAGCTCCTGCCGGCTGAGTCTCCAGGTCGGCTTGTGAAAGCTCCCATACCCATTATACCTATATATATATATATATACATATATATATATATGTATATATATATATATATATATATACATCTGTGAAATGAATATATATATATATATATATATATATATATATGCATGTATATGTCGATGTCCATACATGTACGCATATGTAGATGTTTATGTATGTATACATGTGCACATGTATGAATATGTGAGTATGTGTATATATGTATACATGTATACATGTATATATATATATATATATGTATAAATATAGCTAAACACATGTAAGGACAAATATACAATGTCTTCATATACATATACAAAGACACACACACACACACATATATATATATATATATATATACACGTGTACATATGTGCGAACAATGCCATGTAACAAAACCCATACCATGCACTGTTTTTACCTCCTGGTTGGCATGGTAAAAGACAGCATAACATATGGCAATGTCGTATATAGTATGGTATGGTAACGTATAGTTCAGTATGATATGAACAGTTTACTACTTTATGAAATGCTGTGATATGGTACATAACCAAGCAATATTCAAAATGCAAAACTGTAGTACAATGTGAAACATAAACCCATGTGCTATAAATGCATATATCTACACACACACACACACATATATATATATTATGATATAGAGTATGCAATATCTAACTAATTCAAACAAATGATACATAACATACAATACAAACTAATTCGGCGACGAAAAGTTGCCTTTGCATGATTGCATGTGGTGTCAATACTCGTACTACTCTTGCTGGTGCTTCCGCTGCTGGAAGTGCCTACGACCGTCACTGTTACGATGGCGACTGCGGCTTCTGCACCGACTACTACTACTCTCCCTCTGCTGTGACTGCTACTAACTACGACTACGACTACTAATTACTACTATTACTCCTGCTGCTGCTACTACTACTCCTCCTACTGCTACTACGTCAACCACTGCAACCACACTCGTTTACTACTCTCACCACCACAGCTGCTAGTAGAGCGGCGGGGATGACGCACTGATCTGATCGTAGCGACGAGAAGCATGGAACAACACAGAAGCTGGGTTTACTGCAATACGAGCATTCATCATCTTTAGGGCAGCCGCATAGTGAAGGCTCAGCAAGGAGAAATTCTGAAAGCATCCCACAGCCAGCAGCAATATGACACCGCGCTTTAGAATCGGGCTTAGGGTTTATTCATACTATAGTTGTAATAAGGACCCGTCTCAATAAAACAAAAAACAGTACAAGCAATCATTTAGGCCCCTATACTTAGCTTTGGCTAGTAGGACATGGAGGAATGGGGCACAATCATGACTACTATTACTACCATTCTTCCATTCCCTACTAACCAAAGGTAAGCTACAAGGCCACGCCAACTAGGCTGTCGGCACAGGGCTGTTTGGGGTTTAAGGACTATCCCCCTTGGAGGAACCCTTTAGTTCCCAATATAGTAACTACCCCTTATAACAGCCCTGTAATAAAGGAAGGGGTGCCAAGAGCTGTGAGTTAGGATCCCAACCTCAACTTGCAGGCACATGTGTCCCGTTGGCGATTTTTGACTGTGCAACCGAGCCGTGATAACATGTCAGAAATCCGCATCTCCCGTGCAGTTTACGAGTACATCCAGTCTTCTACTCGAAATCCGAAGTCATGGTGAAGCTCGCCCGAGATGCTTCCATCTATGTCTAAGTTCAGGGACGGCCTTTGGCGGCGATCAACTTCTGAGAATACTCGGCATGATGTCCAAGTTGTTGTTGATGGTGATGTTGGCATGAACGTTGTTGTTGCTGCCGCTGCTGTTGTTGACGATACGACTCCGATGTGGCAGAATTTATGGCGAGCCTGAACATGTTCGTTTTATACACGAAGTTTAGGACTCTAGTCTATTTCCATTTCGGAAAAGCCGATGCTCCAAATGAATATGAAGTGTGAAATAAATGCGTAATCGACCATGAAACTTAAGCTATGCTCTACCAGCCAGACACGACTCATTCGCTTGCCTCTCTTCGTGAGAACGCTTCTTCAGCACAGCCCCGTCCCTTCGTCTGGGAACCTACTTATCCGACTTAGACTCATGGTACACTGTGCTGCGGAAATTTCCGTATGCTAGCTGTACATGCAAGCAAGTATATCACCTGCACTACCAGATCCTGCATCTTCGAAAATCTGTAGCACTGCAGCATAGATCACATACCCACCGAAAGCCGCCTCAAGAAACAAGGCTTGTGGGCATCTTAGTCTTCCACTAGAAGCTCTTTCGCTTGCAACGGCGTCCACCCACTGTACTCGAGTCACAATCGTGCGGAAAGACCTCCAGAGAGCGCTTGGCATCTGTAGTAGCAGACTTAAACGCATATCCTGGTGTCAATACGACGTGTGCGCAGAAGCCGCTCTGAGCAATCCCCACTAGGTTCACCAGCAGCCCCTTAGCAATAAGGGCCCACCCTCTTTCCTACAGTTCTACTGGGTGTGACTAACGGAATCCAACTTAGTTGCTGAGTTCATGAGCCCCAAGAAGTGTACACTTTTAGTTTTATAGTGGATAGTACTACCCCAAAAAAGGTGTAAAGTGCATCCACTCAGCTACTAAGCCCAAAGGGAACCAGTTGGGGCCGGAAGCTCCGGTCCTCCGGGGAACTTGCACCGCCTGAACAAATGTTGCTGAAGCTACCCTAAGGCCCCATCATAATTCCTTTTTGGGGTTCATATTCAAAAGCTTATGAGGCAATCCCAAAAAGGAACCACAATGGGGCCTTAGGGTAACTTCTGAGCTGCATATATCCAACAGGGTCCAAGTACCATGATAGTAGGTCCAGGTACTTAGTAGATATTTGCGCCCCAACGTGTATACTACATACTAGTACTTGGACCCTGTAGGGTAAGAGGGAACGAACAGCTGTCAAGTGGGAGCCATGAACCGGAAATTGCCAAAATCTTATACCCTCAACCCCTTCGCTTTGGATTTTCCTGCTCAGAGCCCTCCCTACCACGGCTTATGCACCCTTGCAGCCTCATGGACTCCTGTGATAAGACCCCGAAACCTCGTAGCCTGAGCCTATCCGTGAAAACCTGACAGGAACCCTTTTTGCAGCAGGCCTCGTTGTCCAGCAGCCCGGTTACAGCAAGAGCCCCCCATTTCCCCCGCTTCTTCAAAGCAAGGAGAGGAGTCGACCCTAAGCCCTCAACGCCTATAGCCTTGGCCTATGGACCCCTGAAGACCCTAAGCCCTTGAGCAGAGGTGGCAAAGCAGAAACTGCAATGACGGTCCGAGACTCAAGGTATCCTAGGCAAACCCGGACTGCAGAAAGCCGAGCTTTAGTAATATAGGATTAGACACCCCGTGCAGCTGGGCTCTTTGTCTAATCCTAAACCCTAAACCCTTGCTGCATCCCCTAATCCTGGAAACAGGCATGGCAGAAGTTTATATAAAGCCCTTGAACAAGTCGACCCAAGCCCAAAAAACGACCAATCCCAAACCCCAAACCCAAAGCGTGCCTGTCATGAAGCCGCCAGCGGCTTTCATGGCAACTTCACGAGCAGTTGGACTCCTTGGCTGGGTTTACTTTTGCGGAAAAGGCCAGGTTGGACACTGTAGGGTTCAGGGGATACAGTGCTTTTCTCTTCTTGAAAAATTGCCTTCGGAGTTGCAATGCAGGGCGCGCCCGGGGCCACCATACACTTGTTGGGAGTGCGTGCATTCGGGCTTCTGGCTGCGATCAGAACTTGTCTCTTGGGTTGAGGGTTAATTGCGCTTTAGGGGTTTAGGGTTTGTTGCTTTGGACGGGAGTTCAACGTTCTCGCGTCGGTGTTGAGCGCACCATCATAAACGACAGCACAAAAGAGACTTGCCAAAAGCGGGATTGCCAACGTCCCCATGACCAGAACCATGACAACCACCAGGACATTGCCATCACTGTCAACCGTTTCCGCGTACTCTTCTTGTTCACAATCATTGCCATGAGCATTCAACGTCACTGCTGGCAGTCTGTCTGCTGGCGCTTATCATACCAAA